>JAJJWW010007310.1:0-244792 GCA_023531295.1 Papaver armeniacum
ATTTTGATCTCTGTTTGGGGAGAGACCATTAAAGCCTCTGATAAACAAGTGGTATGGAAACTGATGAACTTAAATTAAGGCATGCCCATAGTGCCATTAGTATTGTTATTTCATTCCCTAGGATTGTCATGTCTTTATTATTCGATGATCGGATCGATGTCTTGTTCATTTGTTTTCGGCTTATTAGTTCCCTTGAGGATAGTAGATGGTGAATTTGTTTAATACCATACTCCTCAAGTAACTCTCGTACTTTGTTTATTGGCGAAGGAGTTCCATTATCGGTGATGATATGCTTAGGCACATAAAAGCGACAAATAATATGTTAATTATGAGCAGCCATGAAATTGTTGCTCATAGTTCTCCTTGAGAGACAACTCTATTGGTGAAGTCTTCTGTGTGATTATGATGTGCCTGTCACTTGGTGATGGAAAATTCAGATTTTCAGATAATGTCAGTCCCATTTGTAAAATGGCCATGGTGCTTATCGAGTGTAAAGGGGTGGAAATGTGACAAAGGTTCCCATAAATTTAGCATTTTGTGACTTTACTTTCATGGTCATAAATCCTCATGGTGGCAATCAAATGGCACTGACAATGTCTGGAGAAACGATTTCCTCTTCCCATGATGTTTTGCCGTAATTTTCTTAAAGCCTGGCCAGTTTCTGAAACTCAGGCACCATAGTAGATACCAACCAGCTCTTGCGTCTGGGATCACCAATGTATCCAGAACTACTTGGACTTTTGCTTTATCTTGATAACATCCTTTTGGTGCAGGATGTATGTGGGAGAAACAACTAATGCAGCTCTCTCAGAGTCCAGTGTGGTTCAAGTTAAAACTTAGATGATCTTAGCGGTGCTTGGCAATTTAAGCGGATTTACGAAGTAGTCTGGATTGAGTCTCCATCTACAGCTGATAATAACCTAAACTTGGTCAATTAGTGATGACGTCCCACCACAGTGATTGTCCACAAATTTCGTTGTGAACATGATTAAATTTTGTAGTTGTGCTTCGTCATCCCCAAAGACATCTTGACGGGGAACCATCAGGGTTAGATAATGCAGCATACCATGAAGCATGAGAAAGTTGGGGTTTCAGTGACCTTTCCTTGGGAGAGTGACTGTTGAGCTCTTGAATGATCGGTTCCTTGTCGTCGGTCTTGGTGTCTTTGTATTGTGATAACCATGTAGTTATCGTTGCTCCTCTTTTCTGTCGAGGTTTCTTCATTGTGAACGGTGGAAGCGATGTTGCTGGAAACTGATAGTGTTTATTTATTATTACGACCGACATAGGTTATGGTTGTCTGTAAAATAATTAATTAACACGGTCCCGATCGTCTCGAATAACGTTACTTCCCTTGATCGTCCTACGTCATCGATTCACGGTAACTTGGAGTCACCTTTTATCTCGGACAGCGTGACTCACAGCACTTCATTGGCGGCCTGCAGAGAAGCTTCATACCTATGGCCCGAGTTGTTGGTGCATTGAAGTCCGGTTTGAAGGCCCTTTCAGCCGTTACTTTTAATGATGAGTGCCAAATAGTGCATATTTATACACCTTTTTATTGAGTTTACTCATCTTTTGCGCTTAGAAATCGAGATATTATCCCATATTCTGTGTTTTCTTTGTTTTCAAGAATAAATATTTGTATTAATTAATTTTGTGTTTTTAGGTAATAAATAAAGCTCGGAGAATTTGAGGAGCCAAAGAGCGAAGAATTGGAGTCGAGCATCTATGGAGCAGAAGCCAAAGCCGCGCATGCAGGTTGCAACCCAACAAGTAGCAACTCATCTACAAGACATGGGCTTGAGCTAGTCCCGACCCGCGACCCGGATCGAGCCGTCCACTCCAGCCGTCGAGATTTCGATCTTCTACATCCTACGGTCGCTGCTCCCACTAGCATCGATGTTCGATACTCCGCTCAACACCAGATCATACCAAAACCGCTTACCATCCTCGGCCGTTCAGATCTCCATCAGCTCCATCCTACGCTCGCTAGGCCCTTCTCATCAAACCCCGCTGTGCCCGCTCAACAGCGAAATGACCCTACCCTATACCCCCAATCGAAAGGACCATTTCCCCTTCCATCTTTCTCTTTCTTTCTTCTCTCCCGTCTCCATCGGTTGCGTGAGAGAGCTGCTCCCTCCTCCTTCCCTTCCCCTGTCACGCCACCTTCACCATCCCTATCTCACCAACAACCCCATCGTAGTACCGTACCAGGTTCTCTAGGTCTAGTCATCTCAATCATAGCTTCTCTCAAAACCCTAGAAGCTAGGTTTGAGATAACTAGAACAGGGTTTCTGATCGAAGCAAAGGGAGTTATTGTTGAATTGACAAGAGCGAGGCGATTCGAGAGAGAGTAGAGGTATGGGTTGTTTTACTTTCTTTGTTTTTAAAATAAATTAGGGTTTTGAGTTTTTGATGATTGCATGTATAAATAGCAGTGAGGGGTTTGTGTAGAAGACTATGCCTGGATTAGCCAGAGCAGCAATTAGGATTAATTTTGTTGTTTTATTATGTTCTAATTATTTGCTAGGGTTTCAGTGAAACCCTACTTCTCTGATTGTGATTTCAATTATGTTGAGTTGTTCTTGAGTGTTTAATGTATTAGATATGCTCAATATGAACACCTCATTACTCTGCTCTCACAATGCATGCCATGTATTCATTGTAGTTAGGCAAACATTGTAGTGAGAGTGTTTATTTCATACTTTAATGATTAGTGCTAACCCTTGACTAGTTGTGCTTAGTTAGACAACTAGTACTCGAATTAGCACCCTTAGGCTGATAAATTGAGCTATTACCAGGTGAAACTCCTTAGGTGAAAGAGCTAATGATAAGATTGACACATTACCCTTAGCTTCCACTTGGAACAAGAACTTGTTGAATTGATCACATGATAGGAGTTAGTGGTGGAATTGAAATCCTTAGCATCCCTTTGTCACTGTTTCATTCCTTAGTTAGGGTCACTTCATCTCATCTTAGCCGTATCGGCACAAAACCCTGTTTGTCACATTATTACTTGAAACTCAGTCTAGCAAAGCCTTAGATCACACTAGAGCACCACAAGTCTCTGTGGATCGACTCGTACGTGCCCAGTTCTACAACCAAGACACCGTGCACTTGCGGTATCACCGTAGGCCATAAATTAGACACATCTTCGGGCTTACCAAGTTTTTGGCGCGGTTCTGGGGACTTAGCGTGTGCCACTGTTGATTTGTTGGCTTGTTTCTGAGTTCCAATCCTCCATTGTACATACTCACTTTGCGGTTTTGTTTTCAGCCTGTATTACTATAATTTAGTTAAAGTTTTTCTATTTTTAACATTTTTGCAGCTTTACATTTTCGCATCTTGTCTTGCATTGCTAGTGCTTTTGGTTTCTTCTTAGTATAACTTATTGTAACTTGTAGTGTAGTTGGTAACATCATAGCCACTGTAGTAGTGCAACTTAACATATAGATTTCCATCTCTGCACTGTCATTTCATTTGCTAGTATAACTTAGCTCCACTTGCTTAAGTTGTTGCATTACTTACTCTCTCGGTCGGCATCAGGCTGGACATAGCTCAAGCTTGCACGGCCAGCTCTTCACCTTTGTGTCACATGGCATAAGCATCTTGTTGTGCATTTTCTCATAGTGCTTTATTTGTACAATACTTAGGCTGAGAAATTGAGTTGTTGAGTAAGCAGGTACTGTCTTCTTTTGCTTTGTCTGAAGGGGGAGAAAGACAAGGAAAGGCGCAGACTTGAGGTGCAAGTGGTAAGGGTGAGCCAAGCGAGAAAAGCACAAGACTCGAGGTTAGTAATTGAATATGGTATGCCAGTGCCATGTGCCATGTGTCATGTATTGCCAATGAATGTACCTGTGTTGCCTTACTGTTGTATGCTATGTCTTTGTCTTGTTTAGCCTGGCCCGGTGTGTGAAACCTGTTGTGCTCAACCTCAGCCCCAAGCTGTGAGTTTGAACCTGGCTGAGGTTTCAAGTTTACATCTTGAGACCTTGTGGGAGAAATCTGCCGCCCCTGCTAGAACTGTTGAGCCTCATTTGCAAACCCTGTTGAACTAATTGTTTGTTTGAGGTAGCCGGAGGCTAGCCCCTGTATTGTTGTGCATCCAGGTGTGAACCCCGTGAGCCTTGTGAGCCCTTTGCCACCTTGCTAGCCACAAGCTGCAAGTGTGAGTTACTGAGATATCAAGGCGGAGTGCTTTAAAACCTAGTTGTCATTTGCCCGAGCTTTGTGTGAGGCCTTGTAAACTTACTATCAATTTGAGCTACACAACACCGCCCTGCCACCTTTGGCTGTCATTTGTTAGCATTGTGAGTGCCTTCCCTGTGTTGTGCTTTGCAAGAGTACATGGTGCACCTAATTTTGTGTGTAACTTTGCCTTACACATCTTGTGCTGTGCTGTGAGATGCCAATCTGAGCCTAGCCAGTGTGCACATGGCCAGTGCCTGAGTTGCCAAACTCTGCACATAACTAGCCCCTGTGCCTCACCATTTAAACCACATAAACCAGGCTAGAACCGGTTTCAGTCGAGTCACACCATCCGGGTACTTAGGCTAAATTGAGCCCACATTCCTTTGGGCTTTGGTTACCACAACCAGGGTGATCACAACCTACACTTTCAATTTGGGCTAACCACAACCAACCAAATGGTGAATCAGGGCTAAACATTATAATCTGGGGCGCCTAAGCTGGGCGGGCCTTGTCACTAGGCTTTGCACAACCACATAAGCCTTATTTCTTTGGGCCTAAACAAAGGCGGCCCACAGTTCCACTAGGCTTTACACAAACCTGGGCTGTGCTGTTTTCACAAATCTTGGGCTTCAAATAACCAAAACCCAACAAACCAAAAATGAACCCATTTAAACCAAACAAAACCCATATAAACCAAATTAGATTTTGAGTTCAATTTGAGAGCTAGACCATGTCAGGATTTTGGTGCGCATCGGGGATGGAACAAATAAATCCCTTAGAGAAGCTTGCTTACGGGCACCTTTCACAGGATGAACACCCCACATACCATAGTGACTTTAGGGAATTATGGGCCTTCTCGGGCCACGATCTCACATACCTAATCATTATGATCACATACATCATCCACATGGAGGTTGAAAATGAACAATTTTCTCATACCCGATCATCACTTCTAGATCAATTAGAGGCTCGACTATCGCTTTAGATAGGCAATGCTTTAGAAAGGCAATGTCGAATCTAGTTTTCTAGGCAATATGAAACGCATGCTTGCACCTTATGTGGTGGCTTAGACCACCTGCAAATCTTGTGATATTTTGCATGCTTTTAGACAGTCTAGGGAAAACCATGATAATCAATATACGAAGTGTCTAGAAGTGACTATTGGGACCATAATCCAACTTTGCACACATGCATCATTCACCACAGTGGGGAGATGAACAATTTTATACTCCCGACTCCTAGTTTGCAATCAATAATGGAAACACTCATGGAGCAAAATGCTAGGCTTGAAATGAATGCAATGCATGACCATCCACATAGCAACATGTTTGAACTTCCCTTCTCTAGTGAACCTCATGCACAACCATACAATGAATATCCATATGAGGAATGCATACCCACTAGTGAAGACTCTCCTTCAATAGAGCAACTCAAGATGATTCTTCAAAGGAACTGATTGAGTTACAAAATGATAGGATTGAAAATAGTGTTTCTAGTCTTACTCATGCAACTAACATTGAATATGAACCTAATCTAGAGGTAGATGAGTACACTAAAAAATACTACAATTTTGAATGGAGAGATGGATTTTTGCTATGATGATGATGATGATGATGAATATGAAGAGCATGTGTATTTTGAAAATGTAATAGAATCTTTAGGTTCGGAGACATCAAGTGTCTCTTACGTGAACCCTATGAATGATGCTTCTTCGATATTCATGCATGTGATATTGATGTGGAACCTGTGCACTTGTCCTGTGAAAGTGAACATGATTTACCCTCTTTTGACTTTAGGAAAGTGTGTGATGGTGCAAATGATTTTATACATGAACATAACGTAGATGTTCCTAACCTCTCTCTGAGTCACAAATTGAAACTCCTTCATGACCTAAGTGTAGTTTGTCACAAAATTGCAAAACCAACTTTTCTAAAAATGCCTAACTTAGGCCTAGAGCTTTGTGCTTCCCAAGTCCTCTTGGACTATTTTGCATCAAAGTATAACACTTTTAAAGAGCCACACAGTTGGAATGTGTATGCACTTTGTTATTAGTAAAACTCATTTTGAGTTAGACCTTTTGCATGATGTACCGTTAAAATTGCAAGATTTTGTGCTTTCAAACACACCCATTCACAAGTTTAGGTTTGTGGGAAACTCATTCCCATTTGCAGTCTTACTTGCACTCTCATTTTATATCTGTGTAAGAGTTTGTTAATGTGTGTACATATTTTCTATTGGGTTGATCCTCAACTCTTTAGATTGTTAGTTTATGGTGAATTTTTGTATATAATCCGGTAGGACTTGTTAATTTTTTCTTTCTTGAATCGGTTGAGTCTTCTTGTGCATTTTATGTGCTAATCCGATATAATCACCGTTGAGAATGTTGGATTTTCCTTGATTAATGAAGCTCAACCTTGCTCCGTAGGCATCAATAGGTAATTTCTTCCCTTTTCTCTTATCGGCATAGTTCTTGAGTGCGTATTGTTTAAATTTTCTCTGTGACACATTGAGGACAATGTTTGATTTAGGTTTGGGGTGCATTTGCATTTAGAGTTTTTAGTCTTTTTAATCTTTTATTTTCATTTTAAAAAAAAAAAAAAAAAAAAATTCAAAAATTCAAAAAAAATTCAAAATTCAAAAATTCAAAAACTTTTTGCAAATAAAAACCTCCAACTTTTAGAGATTTTAGAGTCACTAGCATGCTTTTAGATATGTTTACATAGAATTGGCCAAAATAACGAGAACTTGGAAGTCTTAGGAGAACACAATCGGGTTTCTTAGTTGATTAGAGCGTTAAAGTTGGATTTAACCATCTTGGGAGGGCGAATTAAGTCTTTGTTTAGATATTCGGTAGTAGAATTGTGATCACCATAGTGGAGACTACCCATTTTACATCAAGCGAGGTACCGACCTTCACTCTTTGTGACTTTCTAGAAAAGCTTTTTTTAGAGTGTGTGTCCGTACGTCAATTAGGGTAGGAATGGTGAGCTACCCAACTTCGCACCACTTTCGGCACTACTTTTTGATCTCTCGAAGTGCTAATTAGTCAATCATGAGGGTGACGTCTAAAGATGAAAACTCCTTCTAAATATCGATTTGCAGTTAGCATCTCTCTCTCTCAATCAGGCAAGACCCATAGAAACACATCATCGGCCAAGCGGAGCATTAGCGAGAATATTTGAAGAAAAGTTGAGATAGTCCAAGGTTACATATTTCAAAGGAAAAGAAGATGAGAATTAATGAAGTTTGTGAAAATTTAAATTTTATCGTTGTTAGTGTTTGTTCTAAAAAAAAAAAAAAAAAAAAAAAATTATTATTATTATTATTAAGTTTTTGTGAAGTTTAGAAGTTCGTCATCAACATTTGAAGACCGAAGATTGAAGACGTTTCTATGGTTCTTATGAGAGAGTGATGTTAATTGCCGATCGGGTGAAAAAGTGAGTGAGTACTCCCACCCTTGCTAATGGTTGATTTCCTTTCTTAGAGATCATCAGAAAAAGATTCTTTTTGTCCACATTTCGTGGAGTCTCCAGTTTTATTTCGGAAGGTTATCTTCTTACCTACAACGTGTGCGGGATTTCTCTTTATTCCTGCTGCACACATGAGAAACTAAAAAAGCGATCTTTTTGAGTGCAATTATCATAAAACCCTAATGGTGAGGCGGAAGTTGAGACTTATGATCACAATCGAATCCGAGTTCTTTCATATGGTATGGTTACTTCTCGCTTTCGGCACTTAAGGATGAGAATGCGTTCTTCGATAGTTCTAACTTCTGTTACTAGCATGCGAAACTCTATGTCCTCATAGCTTCTAGGATGCTTGAGACTCTTTACACTACGAAGTTGGAGAAGGTTTTGTGGGTACACCTCGGGTAAACCCTCACGAGACTACAACTCGTCCACTAGGGACACTAGCGGTTTAAAGGCTTAGTGCATACGCTAAATGCATTCGAGAGACTGCGGGTGGTATAGTTAGGATTTCTTATTTTCACATTTCACTTGAGGACAAGTAAAATTCAGGTTTGGGGGTATTTGATGAGTGCCAAATAGTGCATATTTATACACCTTTTTATTGGCATTTTACTCATCTTTTGCGCTTAGAAATCGAGATATTATCCCATATTCTGTGTTTTCTTTGTTTTCAAGAATAAATATTTGTATTAATTAATTTTGTGTTTTTAGGTAATAAATAAAGCTCGGAGAATTTGAGGAGCCAAAGAGCGAAGAATTGGAGTCGAGCATCTATGGGCAGAAAGCCAAAGCCCGCGCGCTCTTGGTTGCAACCCAACAAGTAGCAACTCATCTACAAGACATGGGCTTGAGCTAGTCCCGACCCGCGACCGGATCGAGCCCGTCCACTCCAAGCCGTCGAGATTTCGATCTTCTACATCCTACGGTATTTGCTCCCACTAGCATCGATGTTCGATACTCCGCTCAACACCGAGATCACTCAAAACCGCTTACCATCCTCGGCGTTCCAGATCTCCATCGGCTCCATCCCTACGCTCGCTAGGCCCTTCTCATCAAACCCAATTGTGCCAGCTCAACAGCGAAATGACCCCTACCCTATACCCCCAATCGAGCAGACCATTCCCCTTCCATCTTTCTCTTTCTTCTCTTCTCTCCGTCTCCATCGATTGCAGAGAAGGCTCTGCTCCTCTCCTTCCCTTCCCTGTCACGGCCCACCTTCACCATCACCCTATCTCACCAACAACCCCATCGGTAGTACGCACGAGTTCTCTAGGTCTAGTCATCTCAATCATAGCTTCTCTCAAAACCCTAGAAGCTAGGTTTGAGATAACTAGAACTAGGGTTTCCACGATCGAAGCAAGGAGTTGTTGAAAATTTTGATCTGACAAGAGCGGGCGATTCGGAGAGAGTAGAGGGTATGGGTTGTTTTACTTTGCTGTTTTTAAAATAAATTAGGGTTTTGAGTTTTTGATGATTGCATGTATAAATAGCAGTGAGGGGTTTGTGTAGAAGACTATGCCTGGATTAGCCAGAGCAGCAATTAGGATTAATTTTGTTGTTTTATTATGTTCTAATTATTTGCTAGGGTTTCAGTGAAACCCTACTTCTCTGATTGTGATTTCAATTATGTTGAGTTGTTCTTGAGTGTTTAATGTATTAGATATGCTCAATATGAACACCTCATTACTCTGCTCTCACAATGCATGCCATGTATTCATTGTAGTTAGGCAAACATTGTAGTGAGAGTGTTTCAGCTCATACTTTAATGATTAGTGCTAACCCTTGACTAGTTGTGCTTAGTTAGACAACTAGTACTCGGAATTAGCACCCTTAGGTGATAAATTGAGCTATTACCGGTGAAACTCCTTAGGTGAAAGAGCTAATGATAAGATTGACACATTAACCTTAGCTTCCACAGGGAACAAGAACTTCAATTGAATTGATCACACGATAGGAGTTAGTGGTGGAATTGAAATCCTTAGCATCCCTTTGTCCTTTGTTTCATTCCTTAGTTAGGGTCACTTCATCTCATCTTAGCCAGTATCGGCACAAAACCCTGTTTGTCACATTATTACTTGAAACTCGGTCTAGTAAAGCCTTAGATCACACTAGAGCACCACAAGTCTCGTGGATCGGCTAAATACGTGCCGGTTCTGACCAAGACACCGTGCACTTGCGGTATCACCGTAGGCCATAAATTAGACACATCTTCGGGCTTACCACTCAACCATTCACGTCTCTTCTCGCATTAAATGCGTTTATCTTCTCGAGAATTCTTCTCTATATATAGTTTTCTCATCCTCCTCTTCTTCTTTTTTACTTTCTCTCTGCAATTCTTCTTCAATTCTCCTCCGTAACTTCCGCTTCTGCTACTGTAAATTTTCTTTTTTCCTTTGATCTTCAACTCCTTAATCATTCCCATACTCTGAAAATGGCTCCACCTGGTCGTAGATATGAAGTTCTCTTGGAGAGGCTCAAAAGGATTTACAAGAGAAAGGTTTCACATTATCCACTATTCCCCATCAAGAATCTTCATCTATTCTCTCCGCTAAATTATTTACTGATCACTATTGTGATAATCAAAAGATCATAATCTCGCTAGGTCAGATTCTCTCCGGCCTTCCCATTCCTCTCTACAACCCTGAACTTCCTTTGTTTTATGAAATTCTTGCTCATGAAAAATTCTCGCGAGCTGTTTACCAATTAAGTGGAGATTGTATCCGCTTAATGCTTGAGTTCGCCAACCGTGGCGCTGGTAAGGGGTCTCTCTATTCTAATACAGTCAGAGATCCTAAATTTGTAGATTTAGAGATATTCCCTGAGAAATATTCAGTAGAGAGTTTCTTTGAGAATTATGAAGTAATAAACATGAAGAACGATAGAACTCGCTGGGGTGCACGTTTGAAAAGAAGAGAAAATATCCCCAGCGACAAAGTACTTATGCGGGATATCGATTGGCATTACGGCAAGAACAATGTTCCTCGCCATTCTAAAGACGAAAAATGGTGTGTCTTTCCGCTATTCTTGAATGGACCTTATATTTCGAGTTCAAATGTACTCCCTGCGAACCTCGCCAACTATCAACCTTGGGTATTTAACTGGCCCTAGAAAGCTAAAGAGGTGTGCTTCCCGAATTTCGCTCAGTTTGTAATTATTACTTCTTTTTACATCTACTAATCTTGCGAAATTTTTAGATTGTTAAATTGAGAAAAAGTTACGAGAGAAATCCTAAGGCAAGTACTCTAGCAATTCTCGGTCGATCACGGATGAAGTAAGAAATACTTTTCTTCTTTATTTTTAACAATATTGTTGCCCCTGTTTCTTATCTTCATTCGTGTGCGAAGGTGGGCGTTGAAGTTGTTGAAGAAGAGGATATTTCTGAAGCTGCGAAAGCTAAAGGCAAGAGTAAAATTCCTTTTCACAAGAAGAAATCTGCTGCTCCACCTTCTAAAAAACGGAAGCTCCATTCTTCTTCTCGCTCCAGTCCTCAATCCAGTGGGAGCTCTGATGAAGATAATGATGATGTTGACACCTCTCTTGCGAAGGAGAATCATCCAGTTGAATCTGCTATGGCGCAACTATCCAGTGTTTTCTCTGATTCTATGCAAGGAATTGGAGATGATCATTTTTCTGCCACATGCGAAGCTCTCGCAAATATCTGCGATGCTCCCTTACTAGAGGATGATGATTCTTTTCGTGGAGTTTCCAGAGCAGTAAATCCCAGTTTCCTAAACGCACTTAGTGCCTTGGTATGTCTATATTTCCTTATTTTTGCATGATTTCAATTATAAACCTTGTCTTGACGATTTCTTTATTTTCCTTTATAGTCTGGGAGAGCTTCCTTTGTTGTTTCCTCAAATCTCGAGAAAAGGCGCAACAGTCTCGAGAAGAAAAACCTTCAACTTAAGAAGAAGAATGAAGAATTGGAAGCTGAAGCTGTTTCTCTTCGCAAGAGAGATAAAGAATTTGAAAATGAAACTGCTACTCTTCGTGAAAGGACCAAACAATTGGAAGTTGAGTCTTCTTCTCAGAAGGACAAGATATCTAGCCTTCAAAATGCTAATCAACAACTTTATGGTATAAAATTCTTCTCTTTTTCTTGCTTTTATTCTCGTCATTTATTTTTCTTTATCGACTTATCATTTTCGCGAGATGTTTATAACCTTTACGATGAAGCCATTCTTCTTCACACATTTCGAGTCTATGGATAACGATGCTCTTCTTGCCCATCTCAATGATTCTTTAAATAGCTTTTCAAATGACGAGAATCAAATATCTTTCTCTAAATGAACTTCAATCAAATTCCGTCTCTTAGAAGCTGATCATAGATCTAGTTTAAGTTTAGCCAACCAACTTAAACACCTACACCTTAGTTCCCCAGAGAAAATTAGTATTTTAAGGAAGAAGGTTAGTGATCTTATAGATGACAAAGATCGCATTGCTAACCAAGGTGCCCAAGCATTAGCAAAATTTCAAAAAACTCTTCTTGAAGTTCAAGTTGAGCGGGATGAATCCATTCGGCAAAATACTATTCTTAGCGAAAGAGAGAATCAACTTCGTTCTCTTCTTCTCATAAACAGTGACGATGAGTTCGCTTGGGCTGCGAAAATTCTAGATGACGCCAGAAATAATTTAGGTGTTAATGTTAGCCTTCAAGTTGGGCACAGAGCCTTGATTAGGGATATGATTTCTGATAGAGAAGGTTGTTGATTATTCTTCTTTACTTAATTGTTTATTATATATGAAATTTGTCATCAAGTTCTTTGATTCATTGCTCTACATTCGCAGAGGCCGAGAAGAGATTTAATGAGAAAATAATTGAAGAACTTGAATCAGAAAAGAACAACTTGCAAAGGACTTTTCTCTTCGCAATGACAAGTATTCCAAGTTGAAGAAGCAACTACAAATTCTCGTGGGCGAACTTCAAAAATGATGCTGTTCTCTTTCGCAATGAAACTATTAAGACAGTCTGCGATGACAACAGTATCCCTCATTTTTCATACCCTTGTCTTCTTGATGAAGTTCCTGAGAACATGCCTTCTTTGGATATCTCTGATAGCGATGCTAGCGAAGAGGAATCTGATGAAGATAATGAAGTAGAAGGATCTGATGAAGAAGAAGAATCATACAAGAAATAGCTCCATTTTCTTCTTTCTCTTTTTGTAACATCTGTACATTTATCCTTTTAATCTTCCATTTTTATAATCTCTTATTGTAAGTTTTTTGGATCTCCAAATACAAATTCTACTTTTGTTGTCCCTTTCTGCACATGTTAAAAAAGCAATTCTTTTTTGCAATATAGTTAATCAATATATTGTGAGTGCGTAAATCTATCATATGAAAATAAATAACATATTCTCAATCTATTCATAACCATACTTGCCTCTGTTATTTGTTTTCAAATGAAAGATTAAGCAAATAACCTTTAGATGATAACATGCCTCAGTCCCGCAACTGTTGCTGCTGAATTCTCGCGAGAGAATGTTTCTTGGTTGTTTTCAAGATCTCATCTTTTTTTTTTTTTTTTTTTGTGGTCTTATTTTGCCTTCCTAGTTAAAGGTCTTATTGCGCCACCTCTTGTCATTGCGACAAAATCGCAGGACGTCTTTACACTTTCATGCAAAAACCCATTGATCTTGCCTTATCATTTCTTAGTATTTTTGCCTCTGCAGGATAATTTTATTGCGACAATATGACAGGCCTAAATTTTCTTGCGAAAATAAGCCCCATGACATTGCCGTCTTGCGACGAAATCGCAGGACGTCCTTACACTTTCATGTACCGACCCCTTGATCTCGTCTTATCTTTGTCTTTTGTATTATTGCCTCTTCAGGATCATCGCACAAATATGACAAGCCTAAATTTTCTTGCGAAGATAAAGCCTCATGACATTTGCGTCTTAAGACACTTATCAGCTCCCTAATGGAGGGTGCCGCCCTTATCATCTCCTTGGTTGCCCCTTCAAGGAGGCGTACATCGGCCATACAAGACTAGCTCCTCCTATCCGGTCTTAACAACAACCAGTTGTTTTCGCAGCCTCTTATCCCTTATACCTATATGGTTTATGGTTACGAGACTGCATCCTAAGTGGAGTTTTCTTCGGGCCGAGTGCAACATATGCCAAGACTTGCCAAGAATGGCCGAGACACTTCAAATGCCCCAGGCAGTCTTGGCTCAACCGTGTACCTCGGCGCCTTGATCATACGCTGACTCCTTATAATAGACCCTCGGTCGTCCAACCAGGGTATAACCTTATATATATATAGTTGGAAATCCAAGGTATCTCTCCTGGATGGGCTTTATTGACCCCAAATCTCCATGACCCAGGTTCCAGGGGCGGTGTAACCTTTTCCCTGAGCCATGTTAACAGATACCCCCTTTTATGACGTACTTTAGGTCTTACATTTGCCTCTTACGAAATTTGGATTCGCAAACTAGGGTGTACGCCATAGCAGGTTCGTCCCATTCTGATATTTCATTGATTTTAGATTGTTTCTTGTCATCATTTTTGCGAGAATTTCGCGTATTTTTTTTTTCGTTTATCATAGTCTTTGCATCTTCAACCTGTCTTTATCATTCAAATTCCTGCGAAAGCTTCACGTATTCTTTTTTTCGATTATCACAGTCTTTGCATCTTCAACCTGTTTTTATCACTCAAAAGTTAAAAGAGTTTTTTTTTTTAAAAAACTTTCGCAAGTCTATAATCAATCATTCACTCCTTTCGCCTCTTACTTATGTTGCTCTCTGCTTCTTCATTATTCAAATTTCCTAATACTGCCTTCCCTTTTGCGAAATCATCGCAATTTCCAACTTCCTTCAAGCATTGGTTTCGCAACGTACTTTCTTCTCTCACCTCTATTGCGTCCACCATTAGTCTTTCCCTTCTTTGTTTATTTTTGATGTTTTGCTTCCAGTTCTTCTTCTGAGCAGCTCTTTTCTTGCAAGACTCCACATCAACTTCATAGCACTTATGTCCCTCAACCCAATCTCCTTTTATGACTCCGACACCAGTGGGATGAGGAAATTTGATGCACTGGTGATAAGTCGATGCTACACCCAGAATCTCATGTAACCAAGGTCGCCCAATCAATGCGTTATAGGGAGATTCCACATCGACTATGCAGAACAAAATTTCAATTGATAATCCTTTCAGTGGTATCCGCATATGAGCTTCTCCTTTAGGCTTGTTGGCAGTACCGTTGAAACCATAGATCTTATAAGTTGAAGGTATTAGATCTTCGTCCTTTCCTCCCATAGTCTTGTAAGTATGATAAAAAGGATATTTACAGAGCTTCTAGTATCGATTAAGATTCTATTGATTGCCCATGAATTTTCTGCCTCATCATCTTCATCATCGACAGGTTTTGGGTTAATCTCCAATCTTACCACTAATGGGTTGTCATGCATCTCTCCACCCTCAGGTATTTCTTCTGCGGTAAAAGAAATAATCTGCTTTTGCCATTGCTTTAGTGGCGATGTCTTCGCGATGTTCATTATTTCTCTATTATCAGCATCTCTTGCGAAAACCCTACTGATAACACTATCATGAAAATCTTCTACTGTCCTGTGCGAATGTACAATAGAGTTGCAAGACAAATTCTTGGCTTTCGCTCCAACTTCTATCACAAACGTTTCTCATCCTTTTGTTGTGTTTGCTCTGTGAATTTCTGGCGGTGGTGGTAATGGTTGGGATTGAGGTTGATTTTTTAGAAATTGATTTAGTTTCCCTTGGTTTATCATTCTGAGGATGATTCTTTTTACATTTCTACAATCGTTTGTGGAGTGTCCATGAAAATGGTGATAAGAACAAAATTCATGACTTCTGTCACTCGGAGGTGGCTCACTTCCCATGTTCCATGGTGCAGGTATATTTTCCATCAAGATTATAGCTTCCCATATTTTCTCCACACTAGCATTCAGTGGTGGCATCTTGATTTCTTCCCAGACTACCCTATGACTTCGCTGTCCTCTATGATAACTCTGCCTCTGACTTCCATAAGTTTCTTGCGGCTGATCAAGTCTTTGAATTTTGTTATTTCCTCCACGGTTATAGAAGTTTCTCTCTCTCTCAAATTCCTCCTGATCACGACTCCCCATGGCTACCAACTTTCGCTGACCATCATCCTTTATCATTTCTTGTTGACTCTGCGAGGTGCTCGCCACTGTGTTTATTAGTTTAGGTAACAAACTTGCATTTGCAACTTTTGAACTTGCATTCGCAACGGGGTATGATTCCATCTCATTTTGTTTTTCCTCTAGAGCAATGTACTCCTCTTGAAGTTCTCGCAACTCAGTCATTGTGATTGTATTCTTGATTCTAAAAATTTGAATATATAGCAGATTGGTTGCGAACATAGCATTAATGAATGATAAAATGAGATATCTCTCATCCACGCGACTAGCCATATCACTGCACATTGTCTTCCATCTCACGGTTAGATGCTTCAAGCTTTCACCAATCCTTTGTTTTAACCCAAATACATCTTCAATACCAGGTCGTGAGGAGTTATTACTAATGTATGCCCCTAAAAATATAGCCAGCAAATGATTGAAAGATGTTATTGTATTCCTCGGTAATCCTTCAAACCATTTCAAAGCTTCTCCTGTCAGACTTGATGCAAAATATTTGCACAATATAGCATCATGGTTCTCCCATTGTAACATACATCTCACATAAGCTTTGATATGTTGTATTGCACAAGTTGTTCCATCGAAAATGCTGGTTAACGTAGGTAAGTTGCACTTTGGAGGTATTCCTCCTAATTGTACTTCTTGTGAATGGAGTCTTCACAGCTTCTTCTATGGCTTCATCCAATTGTCTCTTACCTCCTCCCCTTTTATTATTTAACATTCCTCTCATTTCCGCCAATTCTCTCAGAATTTGTTCATTTACACTAGAATTTGGCTCCATTGGTCTTTTTAACTCCGCCTCTCTTCTTCTGCGTTCATGTCTGTTTTGACTCTCTTGTCCATCATTCTCTTCTCGTCTTCTCTGCGATCTTCTCTTTCATTCCTCTCATTAATTCGCACACCGTTATATCTATCATTTTCTTCTTTCTTTGCCTTTCGATTCTCCTTTGTACTCTTTCATACTCTTAATTGATATTACCATTGTTGCGATTTTGTTCTCTCCTTCTTTCTCTATTATCATGATTATTCTGGCGAATTGCCTCTTGTAACTCCTGTTCTTCCATTTCTGTTCTCAATCTTTCTCTTTCGCAAGCTAGACGTGCTTGCTCAACATAGTGTCTTTCAATTTCATCTTCAATTTCTTTTTGCTTCCTCTGTGCTTCTCTCCCATGCAATATTCTTCTTCCTTCTTCCCAATTTTCCTCATCACCTGAATTATTCCGCCCTTGATGCTGCCTATTTCCTTGATTTCCATCATTTTGCCCATTTTAAAGAGTCTCGGGACGTGGGATATAACGATCTTCCATTATTTCTCTTCTTTCGCAACGTTCTTCGCCTGGATTTTGCACTTCCTCTCGATTTTCTTCATTAGCATTTTCTATAGGTAAAGTTCTCCTTCTTTCCTCTCTAACTGATCTTGAGCTTGACCTTGTAATGCTTCTCGACCTTCTGTTTTGTAATCTCATATTTTCCATCCTCAACTCATGATTTTGCCTTGTCAAATTTGCACGTTCCTCTGCTTCTAATCGCCTTTCTTCATGTATTGTTTGTCTCAATGTCTCTAATGCTGCGACCTCTTCATTTCCATGACTTATTTCCCTAATCACTTCTCGGTCTCTCACCTCTTGTCCATTGTTTATCAATTTCTGTTCTTCTCCCCTTTCGTCCACAGAGTCTGATCTCCAAGTATGCACGCTTACTCTATCATAATCCACAGTTCTATTCGGTACTGGTTGAATTGGTGATTGAATTTGATTTTCTTCATTATTTCTTGTGTTCATTCTTGAGGATTCCCCCATTTCATTTCTCCCTTCTCCAGCAAGTCTCCTGCTCCTTCTAACAGTTGTTGGTTGTTCGGATGCATGTCTTCTTCTAGCCATTTCTCAATTTCAATAAATTGTTGAAAATTATATGAAATTCCTTCCCTATTACTCCAAATTCTTTCAAATCACGATGTTAATCCTTACTTTGTCCATGTTTTTAGCGCCAATATGTAGTTGCAGGAAATCCTACACTACACCCCTCACAAGAATCCACACAATCAATCCATTGAAGATGAACAATTATAATTTTTGTTGATTAGTTTCTTGAATATTTACAAGGTAAAATGGAAAAGAGCTAGAAAAATACAATCTCTATAAACTTTCTCTCTCTTAATGACTTGCTCAACACTCGAAAAAAGATCCCCTTTCAATAGGTCTGTTCGGCTCTTTATATAGGGTGTTACATAATGGATGACAGCTAAGCTGTCCTTTATTTTCGGGAATGACTTGCGAAGTGTCGCAAGTGTACAAATGTATAATCTCGCGACACTCCTAGTTCTCGCTAAGTCTTCACATCTTTCTCGTGTTCTGGCTGTCGTCATCCATTGCGTCATTTATTTTACTCGTCTGCGACGCCTTCGCTATGTAACGTTTATGGATTTCGCAGAGGTATTGGTGTTGCGATATTCTGATCATACATCTGGAGTGTAAAAGGTTTTGTGGGTATATCTCTTGTAAGCCCTCCCGAGACTATAACTCGGCCACTAGGGCCACCTAGGGGTTTAAAGGCTTGTTGCATACGCTAAATGCAATCGACGATGCATGCGAGTGAGTTAGGATTTTATTTTGTAGACTTGATTTGCTCGGGACTAGCAAATAATAAGTTTGGGGGTATTTGATAGATGCATTTATGTGTCTATTTTGATCTCGATTTTCTATATTGTTAGTACCCATTTTTGTACTTATTTTTGTATTTTATGTTTTTGCAGGTATTTTTGGAGAAATAAGCTTTTGCGGGAAAATTGGCTCGGAAAGTGGTATTTGCGCTCGTGGGAGAAAATTACTATTCGGACCCCAGTTTGGATAAGGGGCATCTCAATTACTAAGGGGTACTCTAATGATAAGGGGTACCCTAATTGCTATTTACACCTCACATCTATTTGCACCCCAAAAGTGCTAGGGGGACACCCATCATCTTCTTCACGAGAACTGGAATTGGAGGGAAATGCTGTGTTTGAAAATGTATTACAACGAACTTAGCAGGCTTGATTTTAGCATGTTTTTCTCGGATATATGAGCTGCTATAGATTGGATTGGGCCTGTTTTGATAAAACAGGATGGGAATGGTTATAAGCTTGATTAAAAAGGCAGATCACCGGACTGTCATCAAAACAGGGGACCGGGATAAGTTCTATCTTTGGGAAGAGATATAGCCGGATTTTTACACGGAAATAAAGTCAGATAAACTTGTTTCGACTTTACAGGGAAGAGTACGTGTCTTAGAACTAAAAAGAAGGAGCGAATCACGACATATTTGGTAGTTGTTTCAAAACAGAGGTGGAGTTATTTCCAGCACTTCAGGTTATATATTTGGGAAGATACGATGAGTTATAAGGAAGTTTACTCTATCCAAGGCATTATTCTTTCTTATATGGAGTGTAAACAATTCAGCTGACGCGTAAAGAAGAGAAGAAATAGCCAAGTCTCGTGACTTTTGGACGAAGAAAAATATTTAGGTTTTGAAGATTTTCTCGAGTTATATGAACCATGTTATGTATAAATATGCTGCTGGGAGGTCACGGGGGGGATATCGAGACTTAGGGTAGAGTTGGGGTACGCTACAGAGGAGAAAGAAAAGCTGCAGAGGTGAATTGCAGAGTTACAACAACAGCAAGTGGAGGAGAAGAAGATGACGAAGAACAGAGACAACCAAAGTCTGTCGCAGAGGACTGTGGCAAAACTCTAAAAGAAGTATCGTTTAAAGGCAGTCTTATTTCTTCCGTAATGTGATCTGTTTGTAACGCCTCTTCAGCGTTGCAAACTGCCTGAGTTATTAGCTTTCTCTTGTTTTTCACACTTTTGAGCTATGAACACCTATTTTGAGCACGTGATTAATATGAGGAGCTAAACCCCATTGCTGAGGCGACGGAGGAAGCCATTTTTTCCAATTATTATGTGGTAATTTCTATTTAACTTAGTTTTTGCAATTCTTTTATGATTATTTGCACTGAACTGAAATCGAATATATGATTCTGATTAAGTGGTTGTGTTCTCAATTGATGGGTCATGCTTAGGTTAAGTCTTTTGATGATCCATGCTTTCGATTTACAACTATTGTTTTGAGAATCTACTTGTCTAGGAAAAAATATTAGAATCACTTTAAATATAAAGAGTTGCATGAATATTGATTAGATTAAATCACATAAAAATTGGAGTTTGGTGGAATCCTGAGTCTCGGTGCTTTTAAAATCTTGATAAAAACATCGTCTTGAGTTTTCTATTTTGAAATATAATTTTAAAATCAAATCTCTACAAGTCTGAGAATCGAACTTTTGTTACCAATTTCTACAACACATCAATACCTTACGCAAGTACGCGTACCGGTATGTGTACTTGGTACACGGAATTCCACAATTTCAAGTACGCATACGGGTATGCATACTTTAGTTCCGGTCATGGATCACATACATGCAAGAATGCACACTATGTTTATAATCCAATGATGGTAAGTATTTTAAACACTTATTTCAATCATTGAAACTTTCTTAGAGGATGACAATAGCGGGAGAAAGTAAAAGCTATTCGCGATATCCGACACTGCGACAAAAGGATTTTCACATACTATTAGCGTCAAAGCAATTTTCAAGTTATTGAAATAATCACCCCAGATTTTACTCGCCAAGTCGTAATAGATTCTTGTTGCGAAGAAAGGTTTTGATGGCGAGCCAAAAGAAAAAGAAGAGAGGTCCTTCACGGTATATCCGGTTTTGGGTTGGTTTTCTGCTAAACAACAATGGCGGAAAAGAATTATGAAGTTAAGCATACCGGTGTGATTTCAAAAACTAATTTCAAAGCAATCAACAAGATTAAAACTAGATTGGCAAGATTCGAGGAAGAAGAGAAGAGTATGAAGAAGGAAAAACGAGGCAAACACTTGCATTTAATGATTTGAGAATGATGAAGAAGAGGAACACTTGCGACGATGAAGAAGATGAAAGAAAAAGAAACTCTTTCACAAGGAACACCCCTATAAATAGATAAGGATATTACGATCGGATAACATTAAATGCAGGTAAAAAAGAGGTAAATATAGACACGTGTAAATGGTCACCATTAAATCCGGGGAATTTTAATAGAATTCGAACATCGCACAACATATTTATACTTTTCAAGTCCAGTATTCTTCATTTCGTCCCTTCGTCAACAAAGACCAAAGATTACTATGATTTTTCCTTTAAAATCGCTGAATGGCGACACTTCGCGAGACATTGAAAATAAAGGATAGCTTAGTTTGTCATCCACTATGTATTACCCTATATAAAGGGTTGAGTGAGTCTCGTTGTAAGGAGAGATCAACAAGTCATTAGAGAAAGTTTAAGAGTGTTTTACTTGCTAAGTGTAATTCCATTTTCCTTTTGTGTAGATAACTCATGAAATCAATCAATAAGTTAGGTCATGGATCACATACATGCAAGAATGCACACTATGTTTATAATCAATGATGGTAAGTATTTTCAAACACTTATTTCAATCATTGAAACTTTCTTAGAGGATGACAATAGCCGTTTTCACATACTATTAGCGTCAAAGCAATTTTCAAGTTATTGAAATAATCATAACGAAAATTCCAAGTGTATACCAAATGATTGTATCACACAAACCATGTAAGATGTTACTAGGTGATAGGTGTCTAAAATACCTTGATATTTATCTATTGTTTATGCTTTCTTTGCGAGTTTTCATGTAAATTATGTGTCTTATGTGTGCTTTTGAGTTAAATGGGTACTTTGGAGTCGTTTGGAGCGAAAGGGGCAAAAAGATCATTTCACATGAGATGTTATGCGGAGTCTAAATTTGGAGAAGGGGTAGCCAGCTAAGCTAGTTTGCTAATGTGGCTGTCTGCATCAATTTGCTGGGTGCCTATAGCTTTTTCTATCATTACCTAGCCCTAAAATCGAGCTTGGTCTTTCTCAATCATTTGCATCTGAAATTGGGAGAGATGAAAAAGAGGATGAGCTGTGTTTCAAGACAAGGATAAAATGGGATTCACCTGAAAGGCGGCTGCTACCGAGAACCAAAAACCGAGAGAAGAGAATTGAATCCGAAATCGATGGATTCTATCGAGTGCAGACGAGAACTAATATGGGTTTGCTGGAAACGGGTTGGTGATGAAACTGAAGGTTGCTGGCAGCTGCTGTAGGATAATTTGAGAGAGGATGCAATTGTTTTACAAGGAAGAACACTTTTGCAAATGAATGAACGAGATGTTTCCAGATTGGGTAATGGTTGCCAAAATTACAGGGGAGAACCATTGATCTTTATGCGCTGATTTGTGGTGGTGTTATAAGAGATAAAGACTCAATTTAGAAGCCAGTATGAAAAAGTAAATCTGGGTATATGCTCGTGTATGTTGTTGAATGAGAAATTGTTTGCAGGGAAGGAGCCGTGGAAGTATAAATCCACTTGAGATCTATCTATCTCCACTTAGAAAAACGCATTTGAGCTGTTTGAATAATGGCCTAAACGGGAAACATGGAAGGCAGTGATGATCGATGATTGTTGCAGTCGATTGAGAAGAGCTCAAAATTTACAGGGAAGAAGGAGCTAGGCTTGTGGATTGCTGGGCAGTTTTGAATGAATGGGTTGCTGTCATTACGACAGTAGACGATGATTATTGGCAGTGGGTGATGCATGGTGGTGTCGTGATGATGGCAGTATTGGTGATGTTATTGGTGGTTCGAAACAAAGGATTGGGATTGTGGTTGGAGCTGCAGAGTTACTACAAGAGTTCTAGGTGCGATAACTTGAGCTGGTTGTGTTGGTTGATAAGCTACAGATGGTGCAGTTGTGCAAGAGCTGGTGCTGTAATTGGATTGTGTGCTTCTATGGATCTGAAGCTGTTATTGAGCAGCAATGTGAGCTGTAAAGGCTGTTTAGGAGTTGGTGGCACCGAGATTGCAGAAGGGTAATTGCTTGTGTTGTTGGTGCTGAGAAGAAATGATTGCAATGCAGGGAAAGCTGGAATGGAGTGATGCAGATGAGAGTATTGTCAAAGCACTAAAGCTGAGGTTGGTTTACATGGTGATATAGTGGTGATTACAGCTGCAAGTTGAACTGAATGAATGAAGGCTGTTGAGAGGAAATGTTGGAGGTACTGGAAGTTGGGTTTGGATGTGACAATACAGTTGAGAATGGTGTTGCAGGATAGATGCAGGGATGGTTACTGCTACAGTTATTAAGCTGGATAAATGGGTCTTGGTTAGTTCGATGGAATTGAGTTCAGTGGTTGTGATGGGTGAACTAAAATTGTAGGTTGGTGGTTGCTGGCATTTGAGCTGAACTGCAGAGAAGTGGAGCTGAAGCAGGTGGTAGTTGCTGTTAGTAATGAAAGAAGGTGAGATTATGGAACTGGTGCTGTAATGTAAGTAGATGAGCACCAGTGGGTTGTTGATTTGTTGCGGTATTCGAATGTTGCCAATGATGGCCAGTGACAGCTACAGCTGAAGTTTGACATGTTGACTGGTGGTGCACAAGAAGATAAGTTGTTGTCGATGGCGAGAACATGGAATTGTAGGTGGTTTTGTTGAGCTGAAGGGTAGCTGGGTGCAATGGAGTGAAGTGACTGAGTGATTGGTTTCAGAATTGATGTTGTGTTGGTTTTGGTATGAAGCTACAACACAACTAGCAGTATGGGCTGCAATGGATTGGCAATTGCAAGTGTAGCAGCTGGGAATGGAGCAGCTGAAATGATGCAGGTGTGGAGCCAAAGGATACGGCGTTGTCGCAGGGAAGGCCTTGTGTTGTCACTACAGGCTTGTAGAAGTGTTTTGAAGCTGCAGAAACTGTGCGAAAACGGAGCAAAAATGGCGAGTCGGTGGTACTAGTTCCGGGTACCGGATTATGGAATGGAAAATGGGAATTGCAATGTTTCACTGAATCATGAAAGGGGTTTGAGTCGGATGCAAGAGTCGACGGCCGGATATATGAGCTACGAGTCGCGCTTTTAGGCACGTTTCCGCAAGAATCCAAAAATTGGCTTAGATGGTTCATTTGCGATGTATGGCTCTGAATTGTGAGTGTATGAAATGCAGAGAAGGATAGTGAGTTGCTGCGAGTTATGGTAGTCGGATACAGGTTCAGGTGGTCGGAGACAGTTTTCTGACGACCGGATTCCAGCGACCGGTTAACGGATTCCGGCGATGACGTCATCAATTCCGGCGGACAATTTTGGACAGAGATTTTCACACGGGTATTTTCCACACATGGGCTTGGTGGACCACTTGGAGATGGGTTTTGAGAAGACCTAAATTTGGAGTATTCTTTTGGAATGGGAGAAGCATATAAATAGAAAAGTCTTTCTCTAAACCTAGATATCTCCATTAGGGAGGCTTCTACTTGTTTTCTAGGGTTTCACATGATAGTTTTCTTCTTTGCTTTCTATGATGATTTCCAAAAACACAAGTAACTAAGTTTTTATTATTGGTTGAAGATGTAGTTGGATATTGCAACCAAGTTATGATTTTTATGAATTAGTTTTCTCTCAAAATCATTGTTCACTTTCTACGGGTTATAATAATTGCATGATTGATGTATTGCAATATGATTGAATGTTTGTTTAGTTAAGTCTAGAATTGATTGAACTCACATCCATATCTATAGCTATTTTAGGGTTTTTCATCAAGCGATAACCTTGAATACGAGTAGCATGATATGATTATGGTTTGTAGTGATACATCCTTGTAGTCATATGTAGAAATTAACCTTTGTTCGAATTGTGTGCGCAATGTATTACAATTGCATTGATTAGCCTATTTCTGAAACTTAATGCTCCTAGGAATTGAACTTAATTAGCGCAAGGCGTTAGGTTATTCTTTAGGTAGAATTCACATACGCAGCTCTAATGTGTGTGTTGATGACTTAGGAAATTTATGGAGTATTCTTGCAATAAGATATTCTAGGGCTTTTGATGATAGTGAGATTAAATACGAATTCTATTCATATATTCAAAAACTTGTTTACAATTGAAGATGAAACCTTTATCCAATATTTTCACCTCATTGATTTGCGTGTTTATTTATTTGCTTTGCTTTTATTTTATTTTAGTATATAAAAATCAGCAAACCCCCGGTGTTATTTATAGGAAACCGAAACAATTTGACAACCTAGACCTCTCTGTGGGAACGATCCTTTCTTGCCCTTGCTTCATTATATATTTTGAGTAGTAAGAAAGTGTAATTTATATTTGTTTCGGCTGACAACCAATCAAATTTTGGCGTCGTTGCCGGGGAGGCAGTGGTTGTTAATTGTTTTTGGTTTCTTATTTTTGTTTTTAGTTTTGTTTTAATTTTTCTTATTCTTTGGTTCTTAATCGAGTTTTGAGAATCTCGTTTCAGGTACCAATTTCTATGGACGGAGCATATTGGAGCAATCAATACGGCTTTCAACCTCAACAATATGACAACTATCACCCTTACGGAGTATAATCAAAATCAATCCTTTGGTTATGATCAATACTCCACGTACCCTTTTAGTTGTTCTCATACATTCCAACCTTCTTACGGTGGGTATGTAAGTGAGCAACCACAAAGAGGGGATGATACTTGTACTCCTATTCATATTTCCTCTAGTTTGATAGATGAAATGCAACAATTTATGGTCAGCATGGAGTCAGTTTGTGGACAACCCAACGTGGAACCAATTTCATCGATCGAATGTGCTTATAGTATGCATGGCCCAATTTCTGATCGTAGTTATGATCATCCACCCATTCAAAGGGAATATAATTGGCCTAACAATACTGAAGTAAGTAATTCTACTTTTTCTTTGTCAAATGATCTTTACAAACAAATGGAACACTATATTCAGAATTTGGATGGATCACTCCAAGAGCTTCAAAGAGGTGTTTCCGACGTAAGAAAGGGCATTGATGAATACATAGAGGAAATGAATAATTATGTTGAAAAAGGCGAACCTTTGGGGACTTTCGTTGATAATTGTGTAGTTAACTCAACTCTTGATCGTAATAATGATCATTCACCTATTCAAAAGGATGAGTTCGAGATTAGCAACACTAAATTCAGCGAGAACCAATCTTATGTTGACTATGATAGTGATGATGATTATTATGAAAATACATCGTTTGAACCAATTTATGGTGACATCTCCGAGGAGTGTACAATGGAGTCTTTTTGCGATCAAGGTGAAGTTGAAAAGGAATATGATGACGCTAGTGTAGCTTACTTGAGCATTGATCTTTATAACGATCAAGAACCTATTCAAAAGGTAGAGTTTGAGGAAGATGCAATGAGTGTTCTAAAAAAGTTCCTTAGGGAGAGACTTGAATCCGCAGTGGAGTATGTGCCTTACAACAAAGAGGAGTATGTTGAGAATGAGACTGTTATGACCAATATTTTGGAAGATCCAATTGAGCTTGCAAATGATTGTAATGATGATGTTTATGTCGAAACTTTGTTTAAGGCAGAAACGGACGAAGAATGGTTGCAAGGTTTGATAGAGGACCATGATATATAAGAGGTGAATAATTCACTTGAGTTTTTCAAGGATGAAGAGGATTCCGTAATACAAGAGATTGTGCAAGGTTTGTCTAACCCGTTGCCTATTGTTTCTTCTCCTTTACCTCTTATTGGTTTGAATGTATGTGCTTCGAGAATATTGTTGAATGACTTTGTTTCTCTTTTTCCGCCATTAGAGATACTTGATTCTCATACTATGCAGGTTTTGGAACAAGAAACCGTGGATGTACCCGACTTCTATATTCTTTATACACTTCCAAGTGTGGACAAGAATAAGTGTGGGGGAAACTTTTATCGGCTAATAGCTTCATTTCTGTTTTATATTACTAATATTTGTGTGAAGCTAGTGTTTGCAAAATAGGTTCTATGGAAGGATCCCCAACTTTTCAGATTGTTGGTATATGGGGAATGAATCTTGCAAGGATATAGTCGGGCTGACGACTTTAAACCAAGCGCTATATGGGAGGCAACCCATAGGTTTTGTATCTCTTCTCTTTTAATTTTTCTTTTCTTGTTTTTAGTTTCTTTTTCTTGTCGCATATTGTTATATGTTTTCTCACCTTGACTTTCTTTGGACGATTCAATTACATTGAGGACAATGTAAAGTTTAAGTGTGGGGGAGTGGTTAAGCATTTGCGTTGTAAATTTTTCCTAAATTCTTCAACTTTTGTGTAAAATAGTGAATAAAAAAATCCAACTTGTGGTTAGTTTAGAGTCACATAGTATACATGTCGCTAAGATTACATCGAGGTTCTCATAAGAGTGACTGAACTTAGAGATGACAGAGAACATGATTGGGTTTCTTACTTGTATGAGAGTTAAAGTTGGATTTAACCATGCCAGTGGCAAATAAGGTGCAGACTGAATTAGGTATTAGAGTAGTGATCCCCTATAGTGGAGACTACCCATGTTACATAATGTGAGGCACCAACCTTCAATTCTTTGTACCTGTCTAAATTTGTGCTTTTAGAGTGTGTGTCACCGTACGTAAATTCCGGGCAGAATGGTGAGCTGCCCAATCTCCCACCATAGAAGCACTATTTTGATCTCTTGAGTGCTATTTTTATCAACCATGATGGTGACATCGAATTGCTAACTTACATACCACTTGTAATCTTGTTTGTAAGTTAGCACCATCCACCTTATCTCTCTCTACACCAACAGGTCCATAGAAACACCATCATCATCAACAAGAGGAGCATCACAAATTTGAAGGAAAGTTGAAGACGTTCAAGGTTTACAAGCAACAATACAAAAATGAGCAGATTTCAGATTCAAGTAAAGCAACAAGATAAGGAGCAGAATTTTTACAAGTTGAAGACTATTGTACAAGAGTGAAAATTATCAAAGATGAAAGTTCGAGAAGTTTATAATATCGAGACATATAAGTTGCGAAGAATCAAGCGGTAAAGTACTTACACCATGGCCTTTGTACTTACATTTTTATTTTATTTGTATTTTACTTTCTCTTGTCTTAAAAAAAAAAAAAAAAAAAAAAAGAAAAGGAAAAAAAAAAAGTAAAAAGAAAGAAAGAAAAGAAAAAAAAAAATTCTTTAGGTTCATTACTAGTTTTATTGTTTTGTTTTGTTTTCATTTTGTATTTTTTTTATTTTTCTTGTCTCATAAAAAAAAAAAAAAAAAAAGAAAAAAAAAAGAAAAAAAAATCAAAAAGAAAAAAAGAGAGACAAGAAAAATTCCTTGTATTATATTTTGGTTCGTTTTCAGTTTTGTTCTTTCAATAAAGCCAATGGAAGAAGAAATATCCATAATGAAGTTTCAAGCAACAAGGAATTTTAGAGGAAAGAATCACATTGTCGAGATTCTACGAAGTTCAAGAGTTAGCATCAAGAGTTGAAGATGAAGACACCGATTGAAGACCGAAAACGTTTCTATGGATGCTGTGAGAGTGGTGCTAGCTGCACGTTGAACGGATAACGAGGTAAGTAAGCATATTCCCACCTTCGTTAAATGGTTGATTTCCTTTCGTAGAGATCGTCAGAAAAAAATGGGTTCTTAAAAATATTAAAAGATGTGGGTTTTCAAAACAATTCGGAGGGTTTTTGCCTTCCTACCATTCAACGTGTCGCAGGATTCTCTCTTCATTCCTACCTGGACACATGTGTGACCCATAAAAAAACTATTTATTATTGAGAGCAATTTCATAAAACCCTTTCTTGTGAGGCAGAGTCGAGACTTTCGATCACTCCGAACCCGAATTTCTTTCGAGAAGGGATGGTTATTTCTCTCTAAACTTTTAAGAATGAGATTGTGTTCATTTATCTGTCTAACTTCTTATGACTAGTGTGCAAAATTTATATGTCTTCTTAGCGCGTTGGATGCTATCATTTCGGAGAACTAGTAAGTTGGAAAAGTAGGTTTTGTGGGTATATCTCTAGTAAA
Source organism: Papaver armeniacum (assembly GCA_023531295.1). NCBI lineage: Eukaryota > Viridiplantae > Streptophyta > Magnoliopsida > Ranunculales > Papaveraceae > Papaver > Papaver armeniacum. The sequence continues at coordinate 28,711 of JAJJWW010007310.1, forward strand.
CCCTCACGAGACTATAACTCGTCCACTAGGGACACCTAGGGGTTTAAAGGCTTGTTATACGTGCTAAGTGTGACCGTAGCCTCGACGACACGGAGTTGTATGTATGTTTTTGTTTGATTTGCTCGAGGACTAGCAAAGTCTAAGTGTGGGGGAATTTGATAGGTGTCTAAAACACCTTGATATTTATCTATTGTTTATGCTTTCTTTGCGAGTTTTCATGTAAATTATGTGTCTTATGTGTGCTTTTGAGTTAAATAGGTACTTTGGAGTCGTTTGGAGCGAAAGGGGCAAAAAGATCATTTCACATGAGATGTTATGCGGAGTCTAAATTTGGAGAAGGGGTAGCCAGCTAAGCTAGTTTGCTAATGTGGCTGTCTGCATCAATTTGCTGGGTGCCTATAGCTTTTTCTACCATTACCTAGCCCTAAAATCGAGCTTGGTCTTTCTCAATCATTTGCATCTGAAATTGGGAGAGATGAAAAAGAGGAGGAGATGTGTTTCAAGACAAGGATGAAATGGGATTCACCTGAAAGGCGGCTGCTACCGAGAACCAGAAACCGAGAGAAGAGAATTGAATCCGAAATCGATGGATTCTGTCGAGTGCAGACGAGAACTAATATGGGTTTCTTTGAAACGGGTTGGTGATGGCGAAAGGTTCTTTGGTTCTTTGTAGGATAATTTGAGAGAGGATGCAATTGTTTTACAAGGAAGAACAGTTTTGCAAATGAATGAACGAGCTGTTTCCAGATTGGGTAATGGTTGCCAAAATTACAGGGGAGAACCATTGATCTTTATGCGCTGATTTGTGGTGGTGTTATAAGAGATAAAGACTCAATTTAGAAGCCAGTATGAAAAAGGGAATCTGGGTATATGCTCGTGTATGTTGTTGAATGAGAAATTGTTTGCAGGGAAGGAGTCGTGGAAGTATAAATCCACCAGAGCTCTATCTATATCCACTTAGAAAAACGCATTTGAGCTGTTTGAATAATGGCCTGAACGGGAAACATGGAAGGCAGTGATGATCGATGATTTTTGCAGTCGATTGAGAAGAGCTCAGAATTTACAGGGAAGAAGGAGCTGAGCTTGTGGATTGCTGGACAGTTTTGAATGAATGGGTTGCTGTCATTACGATAATAGACGATGATTATTGGCAGTGGGTGATGCATGGTGGTGTCGTGATGATGGCAGTACTGGTGATGTTATTGGTGGTTCGAAACAAAGGATTGGGATTGCAGTTGGAGCTGCAGAGTTACTACAAGAGTTCGAGGTGCGATAACTTGAGCTGGTTGTGTTGGTTGATAAGCTACAGATGGTGCAGTTGTGCAAGAGCAGGTGCTGTAATTGGATTGTGTGCTTCTATGGATCTGAAGCTGTTATTGAGCAGCAATGTGAGCTGTAAAGGCTGTTTAGGAGTTGGTGGCACCGAGATTGCAGAAGGGTAATTGCTTGTGTTGTTGGTGCTGAGAAGAAATGATTGCAATGCAGGGAAAGCTGGAATGGAGTGATGCATATGAGAGTATTTTCAAAGCACTGAAGCTGAGGTTGGTTTACATGGTGATATAGTGGTGATTACAGCTGCAAGTTGAACTGAATGAATGAAGGCTGTTGAGAGGAAATATTGGAGGTACTGGAATTTGGGTTTGGATGTGACAATACAGCTGAGAATGGTGTTGCAGGATAGATGCAGGGATGGTTACTGCTACAATTATTAAGCTGGATAAATGGGTCTTGGTTAGTTCGATAGAATTGAGTTCAGTGGTTGTGATGGGTGAACTAAAATTGCAGGTTGGTGGTTGCTGGCATTTGAGCTGAACTGCAGAGAAGTGGAGCTGAAGCAGGTGGTAGTTGTTGTTAGTAATGAAAGAAGGTGAGATTATGGAACTGGTGTTATAATGCAAGCAGATGAGCACTAGTGGGTTGTTGATCTGTTGCGGTATTCGAATGTTGCCAATGATGGCCAGTGACAGCTACAGCTGAAGTTTGGCCTGTTGACTGGTGGTGCACAAGAAGATAAGCTGTTGTCGATGGCGAGAACATGGAATTGTAGGTGGTTTTGTTGAGCTGAAGGGTAGCTGGGTGCAATGGAGTGAAGTGACTGAGTGATTGGTTTCAGAATTGATGTTGTGTTGGTTTTGGTATGAAGCTACAGCACATCTAGCAGTATGGGCTGCAATGGATTGGCAGTTGCAAGTGTAGCAGCTGGGAATGGAGCAGCTGAAATGATGCAGGTGTGGAGCCAAAGGATACGGCGTTGTCGCAGGGAAGGCCTTGTGTTGTCACTACAGGCTTGTAGAAGTGTTTTGAAGCTGCAGAAACTGTGCGAAAATGGAGCTAAAATGGCGAGTCGGTGGTACTAGTTCCGGGTACCGGATTATGGAATGGAAAATGGGAATTGCAATGTTTCACTGAATCATGAAGGGGGCTTGAGTCGGATGCAAGAGTCGAGGGTCGGATATATGAGCTACGAGTCGCGCTTTTAGGCACGTTTCCGCAAGAATCCAAAAATTGGCTTAGATGGTTCATTTGCGATGTATGGCTCTGAATTGTGAGTGTATGAACTGCAGAGAAGGATAGTGAGTTGCTGCGAGTTATGGTAGTCGGATACAGGTTCAGGTGGTCGGAGACAGTTTTCTGACGGCCGCATTCCAGCGACTGGTGACCGGATTCCGGCGATGACGTCATCAATTCCGGCGGACAATTTTGGACAGAGATTTTCACACGAGTATTTTCCACACATGGGCTTGGTGGACCACTTGGAGATGGGTTTTGAGAAGACCTAAATTTGGAGTATCCTTTTGGAATGGGAGAAGCATATAAATAGAAAAGTCTTTCTCTAAACCTAGATATCTCCATTAGGGAGGCTTCTACTTGTTTTCTAGGGTTTCACATGATAGTTTTCTTCTTTGCTTTCTATGATGATTTCCAAAAACACAAGTAACTAAGTTTTTATTATTGGTTGAAGATGTAGTTGGATATTGCAACCAAGTTATGATTTTTATGAATTAGTTTTCTCTCAAAATCATTGTTCACTTTCTACGGGTTATAATAATTGCATGATTGATGTATTGCAATATGATTGAATGTTTGTTTAGTTAAGTCTAGAATTGATTGAACTCACATCCATATCTATAGCTATTTTAGGGTTTTTCATCAAGCGATAACCTTGAATACGAGTAGCATGATATGATTATGGTTTGTAGTGATACATCCTTGTAGTCATATGTAGAAATTAACCTTTGTTCGAATTGTGTGCGCAATGTATTACAATTGCATTGATTAGCCTATTTCTGAAACTTAATGCTCATAGGAATTGAACTTAATTAGCGCAATGCGTTAGGTTATTCTTTAGGTAGAATTCACATACGCAGCTCTAATGTGTGTGTTGATGACTTAGGAAATTTATGGAGTATTCTTGCAATAAGATATTCTAGGGCTTTTGATGATAGTGAGATTAAATACGAATTCTATTCATATATTCAAAAACTTGTTTACAATTGAAGATGAAACCTTTATCCAATATTTTCACCTCATTGATTTGCGTGTTTATTTATTTGCTTTGCTTTTATTTTATTTTAGTATATAAAAATCAGCAAACCCCCGGTATTATTTATAGGAAACCGAAACAATTTGACAACCTAGACCTCTCTGTGGGAACGATCCTTTCTTGCCCTTGCTTCATTATATATTTTGAGTAGTAAGAAAGTGTAATTTATATTTGTATCGGCTGACAACCGATCACTCGGCGATTTTCACATGATCATCTTTTGACTTTCGTCAAGAATATAAGATGAACTTGGTTGAAGCGAAAGCTTACCAACACATATTTCGAGAAATATGTAAGCGAGATAAACTCAGCTCGAAATCTCAAATGTGTATAATAAAAAACTATATCGTAACACGACTTATGTCTCAATATAGGAGATAGAGTAGAAATAGACTTTCCAAGTGATAGATGAATTTTAGTCTCCACATACCTTTTGTTGATGAAGTTCGACAAGATCTCCTTAGTAGTTCTTCGTCTTCAATTGATGAACGTCGTGAAGTCTAACGCTCAACTATACAATCTATCCTACTCCGAGACATCACTATAAGTAGACTAGAAATCAAGACTTATAGTTTTGATCACTAACATTGACAAACAAGCTTGAGATAGCAAAGCTTGCGAGTTCGGCCGAGCAGTGCTCTAACAATAACAATATGAGATTAAAAGAGAGACAAGAAACATATACTCCATTCGTCCCAAATTAGATGAGCTAGTTGCAGTTTGCACAATTTTTAAGGCAAGGGGGAAAGGGAAGTATGTTTAAGTATTCTTTTTACAATTATACCCTTATGGATAATAACTAGTAAAACTTAGAAATGATTTATCTCTTCAACTATACCACGGTTTTTCGTAAACTTTATACCGTTGAAAGCATTTTAAAACACCTAAGTAACGAATATAAACATGGCTATCAAAGATGAGTTCAAGTCTCCACATACCTTTTGTTGATGAAGTTCCACAAGCTCCCCTTAGTAGTTCTCCGTCTTCAATCGATGAACGCCGTGAAGTCTAATGCTCAACTACACTTTCTATCCTAATCCGAGACTTAGATATAAGTAGCCTAGAAATCAAGACTTATAGTTTTGGCAACAAAACTTGACAACAAGCTTGAGACAACAACGCTTGCGAGTTGGCCGAGCAGTGCTCTAACAATCTCCCCCTTTGTCAATTTTAGTGACAAAACTATCAATACATATGGAATACAAAATAGATAGACTTTGTAGCTCTCAATCCAAATGCTTGATTTCCTTGGTTCTTCAACATTACTCGAAATCTTCGTCACTTCCAATTACTCCAATGATTCTGAACGTTTTCAACTCAGCATCATAGTTATTGAAGATCCGTAGCTATACCAATGAGAAAACAATTGTTCTCAATCATTGTTATACAATGTCATAGAATTATTACACAACATCAAAGTTCAATTGTATCACAACTTTGACAACAATACTATGGTGATATGTATCACTCCCCCTAAGTCAATACTTCATCTTACATGAAAACCACTCCCCCTTACATAATGATCTGTAAACCATATGTATTTGTGGTATGAACTACACATTAATTCTCCCCATTTTTTTCAATAAAAATTGGCAAAGGTACGAAAACTAATGGGATCCTAAAGAAATTTCCATAGAGATACTTCATGACCAAAAGAGAACAACATATCAACTTGTTTAGATGCCATCATATAGCCAAAACTAAATGCATTCATCAAGGAGTTTTTATAAAGATACAATATAACCCCTAAAACATTCCACAGCCGCACTTGATCGCTGTCGTATGCGTCAAAAATAATTTCACTTTCCTAAAGTATATGATAAGAAAGAGTTCGTTTCCACAGAGAGGCAATTGTAGTTATTACGTATTCAATTTCCTAAAAGTAACCAATTGGGGGGATTTCTGATTTTTATGTAAGCAATAAAAGTAAATCAAAAGTAAAGTAAATTAGAGAAAGTAATCAATAGAGAAAGATATTGGTCAAGGAATTCATCTTCAATCTTAAACATGTGCTTGCATATATGATTAGAATTACAATTTAATCTCTTTATCATCAAAAGCCTAGAGAATCAAGAGAGCAAGATAATCTATTAATTTACTAAGTTCATCAACACACACATTAGAGCTGCGTATGTGAATTCTACCTAAAGAATAACCTAACGCCCTGCGCTAATTAAGTTCAATTCTAGGAGCATTAAGTTTGTAAATAGGCTAATCAATGCAATTGTCATACATTGCGCATAACAATTCGGACAATGGTCAAACTCTACATATGATTACAAGAGTGTATCACTACAAACCGTAATCATATCATGCTACTTATATTCAGGGCTATCGCTCGATGAAGAACCCTAAAATAGCTATGGACAAAGATGCAAGTTCAATTAATTGGCCACTTAACTAACCAAACATCTTAGTCCTATCACAATCATCAATCATGTGATTATTAAAAATAGTAGAGATTCAAACGATAATCAAGAGAGAAAACTAATGCATAACACAAGCACAAGTTGTAGAAATAAGACTACATCCTTAACCAATATTATTAAATTAGCTACTCATAGCTATGGAGTTCATCACAAAAATATTAATTGAATAAAGAGGATGAAACAAAATCAAACCCTAGTAGCGTAAACAAAAGCGGCTCTCCCCAAGTTCCAAGAATAAAACGTGATGCTAAAGTTGTAAAAATCATTCCTTTAAATAGCTCTCTTGTTTCAAAAATTAGGTCTAGTCTTCAAAAGTCCATTAGATAAAAATCTACCAAGCCCATATGTGAGAAAAACCCATGTACAAAATCTGCCCTAAAAACAGTCAACGGAAAACTGGTGACTCGCCAGAAATTGGTCGGAAAGTTGCCGGTAAAGTCACCGAAAAGTGCTCAGGGGACCGGTATAAGGGTATCAGATGATCGGTCAAACTTAACAGTCAGCCGTTAGAGTTGACGGCTGACTAACGGTGTAACTGAGTCATAAGCTGAGTCAAGAATGAGCCGGTTTTCTGACTCAGCTGAGTGACCAAGGCCTTGGCCAATTGCAAAGGCCATAACTGTGATGCGCCATCATGTTGCTTCATCCTTCTCTGCCACACAACCAGTGTTGTTCATGCCTGCAACACCCAACCTGCAACTCAAGCCATAAGTTCCTTGTTCCTAGACATTCACCAACAACATCCATCACCAGTCCTTGGCAAACCACAAGACCTATCAATCTCTGTAGCATCTCAAGTCTCAACTCCATTGTCTGCATCTTCCAATTACAGCTGCTACATTCACACAACTACTTCCACAAACTCCTTATACACACCAGAGCCCTCTCATTGCAGCTACACCATCGACAACATAATTTCTGGACCACCAACTGCAATTACACACTTCATAGCTCAACACTATTCCCAGTTCTGGCACCTTAAACCCATGAAATCCTTACTTCCACCCGCAATATCCCATCACAGTTGCACAACTTACCATCCTATTCCTACTGCAACCAACACCAACTGCCTGCCACAATCACTACAGCAGCAGCTTCGTCATTTCATTTCAGCTGCAACACAGACTCAAACCAAACAACAACCCCATTCTAACTTGCCTTCAAATGCTCATATGTAGCTGCAGTATCACATAAACATCACTGCAAACAACACATCCCTGTCCTAACAGTCATCTATCAATTTCAGGTATACTCGAACAACAAAAGATCTATCTTCTCAATCTCTGCTACTGCAACCATCAACAACACAAATAAAGCCTCAAATCCACCTTCTGAACTGCCATTTCTTTACAACTCCGCCTCAGGTTCAAGACTTAACTTCCAACTATCAGCAGCAACAACAGATGAGATTTTATCTTCATTTCATCTCCAATACCAGCCTAAGCTGCTTCTTGCGCACCTAGCATTCATCTACACTGTCGAGCATTCATTCATCTCTGCCATAGTTCACATCACCACCACTGCCATTACCTGTAATTCCAGCTCAATTCATCTCATAATATCCTGCAACTGCATAATTCAACCAGGACCATGTAAACCTATACATTCTAGTCACAGTTCCAGCCAATCATAGCTGAGAACCAACCCCATATTTCTGCCTCATTCTGATTCTTCTCTGGCTTCCACATGCGACTACATCCTTCCCTGAACTCACAAGCTTAACACCTATAACGAACTCCATCAGTAGCTTCAGATTCCTCCAACCTATCACCACCAGCTCAAGACCAACTCCACACAACAAACACCACTATCTTAACTGCATCCATTGCATCTCAGACTCAATCTCAGTTCAACCTTCATCCATTACAGATTCCCCTTTTTGTTCTTCTTTTCATTTCAACAGCAGGAACTCCACCTCCAAAACCCTAACTTCAGTGTTAGCTCCTTCTTCATCTCTGGTTCTCGATCTAAGTTGCACACGATTAGATCTCCCCCCTTCTTAACCCATCTTCTAAAAACAACCATCATCGATCCCTGGAGTTCAATTCTTCATACCACGTGCATCACTTCAAGACATTATTCACCAATTCTTCATTCCAGATTTGAACCAACATCAACCGATGTTCTTCTGTTCATTAATCAGCGGAAACCCTAACTTCTGAGATACATGTAGAACCAGAATATCGCAACACCAATACCCTTGCGAAATCCATGAACGAAACACTGCGAAGATATCGCAGATTGGTAATAAAAATGACGCAACGGATGACGACAGCCAGAACACGAGAAAGATGTGAAGACCTAGCGAGATTTAGGAGTGTTGCGAGATTTAACATTTGAATACTTGCGAGAGTGTCGCAAGTCAGATCCGAAAATAAAGGACAGCTTAGCTGTCATCCACTATGTAATGTCCTATATAAAGAGCCGAATAGGCTTAAGAAAAGAGAGATCTTTTTCGAGTGTTGAGCAAGTCATTAGGAGAGAGAAAGTTCAGAGCGGTTGTTAATTCTTTAGTTTATTTCCTTTTCATCTTGTAACATTTGTGAGATTAATCAATAAAGATTATGATTGTTCATCTTAAAATGAATTGATTGTGTGAATTCTTGTGAGGGGTGTAGTGTGGGATTTGCTGCAACTACATATGGTGCCAGAAATAGAGATTGAATATTGATATTGTGATTGGAAAGAATTTGGAATAGTAGATAAAGAATTTCATATAATTTTCAACAATTCATCAAGATTGAAAAATGGCTAGAAGAAGACGTGCATCAAAACAACCAACAACTGTTAGAAGGAGTAGGAGACTTGCTGGAGAAGGGAGAGACGAAATGGAGGAATCTTCAAGAATGAGCACAAGGAACAATGGAGAAAATCGAGTTCAACAGCCAATTCAACGTACACCAATACAAAATAGAACTGTGGATTATGACAGAGTGAATGTACATACTTGGCGATCAGATTTTGTTGATGAAATGGGAGAAGAGCATCAATTAGGAGGCAATGGACAAGAGGAAAGAGACCAAGAAGTAATTGGAGGAATAATTCATGGAAATGAAGAGATTGCAGCGTTAGAAGCATTGAGGCAAACAATACATGAAGAAAGGCGGTTAGAAGCAGAAGAACGTGCAAATCTGACAAGGCAAAATCATGAGTTGAGGATGGAAAACATGAGATTACAAAATAGAAGGTCAAGAAGCACTACAAGGTCAAGTTCAAGATTAGTTAGAGAATAAATAAGACAAAATTTGCCTATAGAAAATGCTAATGAAGAAACTCGAGAGGGAGTACAAAATCCAGGCGAAGAACGTCGCGAAGGAAGAGAAATAGTGGAAGATCGTTATATCCAACGTGCTGCAACTCTTCAAAATGGGCAAAATGATAGAAATCAGGGAAATAGACAACGTCAGGGGCGAAATAATCAAGATGGCGAAGAAAATCAGGAAGAAGGAAGGAGAATATTACATGGGAGAGAAGCACAGAGAACGCAACGAGAAATTGAAGATGAAATTGAAAGACACTACACTGAACAAGCACGTCTAGCTTGCGAGAGGGAAAGACTGAGAGCAGAAGTGGAAGAACAGGAGCTACAAGAGGCAATTCGCCAGAACAATCATGATAATCGAGAAAGAAGGCGTGAACAAAATCGCAACAACGGTAATATCAATGAAGAATATGATAGAGTGCAAAGGAGAGATGAAAGGCGGCAAAGAAGAGAAAATGAGAGATATAACGGTGTGCGAATTCATGAAAGAAATGAAAGAGAAGATCGCAGAGAAGGACGAGAAGAAAATGATGAACAAGAAAGTCAAAACAGATATGATCGCAGAAGGAGAGAGGCGGAGTTAAAAAGACCAGTGGATCCAAATTCTGGTGTAAATGAACAAATTTTGAGAGAGTTAGCGGAAATGAGAGGAATGTTAAATAATAAAAGAGAAGGAGGTAAGAGACAACTAGATGAAGCTATAGAAGAAGCTGCGAAAACCCCATTCACACAAGAAGTACAATTAGGAGTAATACCCCCAAAGTGCAGTTTACCTGTGTTAACCAACATTTTTGATGGAACAACTTGTGCGGTACAACACATCAAAGCTTATGTGAGATGTATGCTACAATGGGAGAACTATGATGTTGTATTGTGCAAATATTTTGCATCAAGTTTAACTGGAGAGGCCATGAAATGGTTTGAAGTTCTTCCAAACAATACTATAACATCTTTCAACCATTTGCAGGCTATATTTTTAGGGGCGTATATAAGTAACAATTCCTCGAGACCTGGCATTGAAGATGTATTTGGGTTAAAGCAAAGGGTTGGCGAAAGTTTGAAACATCTAACCATGAGGTGGAAGACAATGTGTAGTGATATGGTTGGTCGTGCGGATGAGAGATATCTCATTCTATCATTCATTAACGCTATGTTCGCAACCAATCTGTTATACATTCAAATTTTCAAAATCAAGAATATGATAACAATGGCTGAGTTGCGAGAACTTCAAGAGGAGTATATTGCTCTGGAGGAAAAGCAAAATAAGATTGAATCATACCCAGTTGCGAACACAAGTTCAAAAGTAGCGAACGCAAGCCTGTTACCTAAGTTGATAAGTACAGTGGCGAGCACATCGCAAGGACAAAAAAAAAGGATAATGGGAGATAGTCAGCAGAAACTAGTACTGTCCTCATATGAGATTGCGAAAGATCTGATATGCAGAAGAAGAAAACATATTTTATGAATGATAAAAATGAGATTGCGAGATTACAAAAGAGATTGTATAAAGAAGAATCAATAAAATAATCAGACAGAGGCGAACCTACTATGGCGTACACCCTAGTTCGCGAAATCAAAATTTCGCAAGAGGCAAATGTAAGACCTAAAGTGCGTCATAGAAGGGGGTACCTATTACATGGCTCAGGGAAAAGGTTACACCGCCCCGGAACCGAGTCATGGAGAATTGGGGTCAATAAAGCCCATCCGGAGAGGTACCTCGGATTTTCAACCTAAACTTATGACTTAGGTTGGACGACTGAGGGTCTCTTCTAAGGAGTCAGCATTTGATCAAGGAGCCGAGGTACACGGTTCAGCCAAGAGTGCCTGGGGCATTTGAAGTGTCTCGGCCATTCTTGTCAAGTCTTGGCTTATGCTGCACTCGGCCCGAAGAAAACTCCACTTAGGGTGCAGTCTCGTAACCATAAGCCCTATAGGCAAAAGGGATAAGAGGCTGTGAAAACAACTGGTTGTTGTTAAGACCGGATGGGAGGAGCTAGCCTTGTATGGCAGAAGTACGCCTCCTTGAAGGGGCAACCAGGGGGAAGATAAGGGCGGCACCCTCCATTAGGGAGCTGATAAGTGTCTTAAGACGCAAATGTCATGAGGCTTTATTTTCGCAAGAAAATTTAGGCTTGCCATATTTGTGCGACAATCCTGAAGAGGCAATAATACAAAAGACAAAGATAAGACGAGATCAATGGGTCAGTACATGAAAGTGTAAGGATGTCCTGCGATTTCGTCGCAAGACGGCAATGTCATGGGGCTTTATTTTCGCAAGAATTTTTAGGCCTGTCATATTGTCGCAACAAAAATTTCAGAGAAAGAGTTAAGGCAAGATCAATGGGTTTTTGTATGCAAATGCAAAGACGTCCTGCGATTTTGTCGCAATGACAAGAGGTGGCGCAATAAGACCTTTAACTAGGAAGGCAAAATAAGACCACATAAGAGAAAAAGAAAAAGAAAATCTTGGAAGTAACCAAGAAATACCTACTTGCGAAAATTCAGCAGAAATAGTTACGAGATTGAGGCATGAATACATATTGCTATTCGAAAGTAGCTTGCTTAATCTTTCATCTGAATACAAATACCAGAGGCAAGTATGGGAATGTATATAATAAAAACATGTTATTTGTTTTCATATGATAGATTCACGCACTCATAAAATGAAAGGTTGATAATATATTGATTAATTATATTGCAAAAAAGAATTGCTCTTTTAACATGTGCAGAAAGGAATAACAAAAGTAGAGCTTGTATTTGAAGATCCAAGAAATTCGCAGCAAGAGATTACAAAAATAGAAGATTAAAAGAATGAATGTACAAATATTACAAAAAGAGAAAGAAGAAAACAGAACTATTTCTCGTTTGATTATTCTTCTTCTTCATCTTCATCAGATTCTTCTACTTCTTCATCTCCATCAGATTCCTCTTCTTCACTAGCATCGCTGTCAAAGATATCTAGAGAAGGTACATTCTTGGGGATTTCTTCAAGAAGGCAAGGATATGCAGAATGAGGGATATTGTTGTCGTCGCAGACAATCTTAATAGTCTGATTGCGAAAGAGAATAGCATCATTCTTAAAATTCGCAACATTAATCTGTAGTTGCCTCTTCAATCTAGAATATTTATCATCCCGAGAAGAAAGGTTCTTTGCGAGCTGCTCCTTCTCAGACTCAAGTTCTTCAATTCTTTTACGAAATCTCTCTTCAGCTCCTGCGAATATGTGACAATGAATCAGCAACTTAACGACAATTTCATGAAAGACAAACAGTTAAATAAAGAAGAAAAATTAACAACCTTCTCTGTCAGAAATCATATCCCTAACCAAGGCCGTATGCTCAGCGTGAAGACTAACGTTAACACCTAAATTATTTTTGGCATCATCTAGAACTTTCTCAGCCCAAGCAAATTCATCGTCATTATTTATGAGAAGAAGGGAGCGAATTTGATTTTCTCTTTCGCTAAGTATAGCATTTTTTGCGGATAGATTCATCTCGTTCAATTTGAACCTCAAGAAGAGTCTTTTGGAATTTCGCTAATGCTTGAGCACCTTGTCTAGCGATGCGATCTTTATCATCTATGAGATCACTGATTTTGGTTCTTAAAATATTAATTTTCTCTTTAGAATTAAGATAGAGACGCTTAAATTGGTTGGCTAAGCCTAAACTAGATCTATGATCAATTTCTAAGAGGCGAAATTTGGATTGAAGTTCGTTTAGAGGAAGAGATTTAATCTTGTCATTTGAAAAACTATTCAAAGAATTGTTGAGGTGATCAAGAAGGGCATTGTTATCCATAGGGTCAGGGAATGAGTGAAGAAGAATGGCTTCATCAGAAAGGTTATAGACATCTGCGAAAAGGGTAAAGCAGATGAGGGAAGATAATGAGAGAACAAAACAAAGGAAAAGAGAAAAGTCTCATACCATAAAGTTGTTGGTTGGCACTTTGAAGACTAGATATCTTATTCTTCTGAGTGGAAGAATCAGCTTCTAATTGCTTAGTTTTCTCGCGAAGAGTAGCAGCTTCAGCTTCCCGTTCTTCATTTCTCTTGCGAAGTTGAAGATTCTTCTTTTCGAGAATACTGCGCCTTTTCTCAAGATCTGAGGCAACAACGAAGGAAGCTCTCCCGGACTGTAAAGGAAATTGAAGAAATTATCAAGATATAACTTAAAATCAAAATTATGAAGAAATAGGGGAACAAAAACATACCAAGACACCAAGCGAATTTAGAAAGCTGGGAGTCACTGATCTGGAGACCCCATGAAGAGAATCATCACCCTCTAGTAAAGGAGCATCGCAGATACTCGCGAGAGCTTTGCACGTACTAGAGAGACGATCATATCCAATCCCTTGCATGGAGTCAGAGAAGATGCTGGACAATTGTGCCATAGAAGATTCAGTTCGGAAATCCTCTTTTGCGAGAGAAGTATCAACATCATCGTTATCTTCATCATCAGAGCTTTCGCTGGACTGAAGATTTGAAGGAGAGGGAGAGTGAATCTTTTGTTTCTTTGAAGATGGGGCAGTGGACTTCTCCCTGCGAAGAGGACCTTTACCCTTGCCTTTAGTCTTCGCAACCTTAGAACTTTCTTCTTCTTCAACAACTTCAACACCAACCTTCGCACACGAATAAAGATAAGAAACAGAGGCAACAATATTGTTAAAAATAATAAAGAAAAGTATTTCTTACTTCATCCGTGATCGAACGGAGCGCCGCTAGGGTACTTGCCTTAGCAGTCCTTTAGTAGCTTTTTCTCAACTTGGTAATCTGAAAATTTCACAAGATTAATAGGTATAAAAAGGAATGAAGATTATAAAATGAGCGAAATTTAGGAAGTATACCTCTTTTGTTTTCTCAGGCCAGTTAAAAACCCAAGGTTGATAATTGGCGAGATTCGCAGGGAGCACATTTGAACCTGAAATATAAGGTCCTTTCAAAACTAGCGGAAAGACGCACCACCTGTCGTCTTTAGAGTGACGAGGAATATTGTTCTTGACCGAATGCCAGTCAATGTCTTGCATAAGTATTTTATCGCTGGAAACATTTTCTTTCCTCTTCAAGCGAGCACCCCAGCGAGTTCTATCATTCTTCATGTTTATTACTTCATAGTTTTCGAAGAATCTCTCTACTGTATATTTTTCGGCGAATATCTCTAAGTCCTTAAATTCAGGATCCCTAACTTCTTTGGGGGTAAAGAGCCCCTTACCAGCACCACGGTTGGCGAACTCAAGCATTAAGCAGATGCAATCCCCGCTCAATTGGTAGATGTCTCGCGAGAATTTCACATGAGCAAGAATTTCATAAAATAAGGGAAGATCAGGGTCATAGAGAGGAATGGGAAGGCCAGCGAGAATCTGACCTAGCGAAATTATGATTTCCTGATCATCATAATGATGATCAAAAAACATTTTGGCAGAAAGAATGGATTTAGATTCTTGATCAGGAATGGTATTTAATATGAAACCTTTCTCTTCGAAATCTTTCTTAGCCTTAACCTGAGAAGTTTCATATTTACGACCAACTGGAGGCATTTTCAGAGTATGGGAATGAAGAGAAAATTGAAAATTAAAAGAAGTAAAAAGAAGAAGATTTACAGTAGCAGAAGCGGAAGTTACGGAGAGATGTTGAAGAAAAATTGCAGAGAAAGCAAGAAGGAAAGTAAAAAAGAAGAAGAGAGGAGTAAGAAAAATATATATATAGAGAAGGTTTCTCGAAAAGGCAAACACATTTAATGCGAAGAGTAGACGTGAATGGTTGAGAAATAGTGGTTGAAAAAGACGTGTCAAGAAATGGATGGAAGAATAGATACGTGTAATAAATTCTGCATAAAAGTACAGAATCATGTCTATACAGAAAAATATGATAAAATGAACAGCTGCGGCATTTTGAAAGTAATAGTTCTCATGACATTCTCTCCTCCGCAGAGAAGACATGAGAAGAGGCAAGATGTAGGACCAGAATATCGCAACACCAATACCCTTGCGAAATCCATGAACGACACTCTGCGAAGATATCGCAGATTGGTAATAAAAATGACGCAACGGATGACGACAGCCAGAACACGAGAAAGATGTGAAGACCTAGCGAGATTTAGGAGTGTTGCGAGATTTAACATTTGAATACTTGCGAGAGTGTCGCAAGTCAGATCCGAAAATAAAGGACAGCTTAGCTGTCATCCACTATGTAATGTCCTATATAAAGAGACGAATAGGCTTAAGAAAAGAGAGATCTTTTTCGAGTGTTGAGCAAGTCATTAGGAGAGAGAAAGTTCAGAGCGGTTGTTAATTCTTTAGTTTATTTCCTTTTCATCTTGTAACATTTGTGAGATTAATCAATAAAGGTTATAATTGTTCATCTTAAAATGACTTGATTGTGTGAATTCTTGTGAGGGGTGTAGTGTGGGATTTCCTACAACTACATTACAAATTCGATCTAAATATCACTGCCAATTCGAAATCTAACTCAAACCCAACAACAAACTCAGTTCTTCTTTGTTGAATCCTCCACATCAGTACCAGATTCATCTCCTCGATCTCAAATTCAATTCTTTACTTTCTCAACTTCAATTAATCTTCTTCCTCTGAATTCAAGCTCAACCCCATCGGATCTCTTTCATTTTCTTCCCTTGAATCTCTCGAATTCTTCCTTTCTCTGAGTATTATCTGTGCCACCATCTCTTCCTGATTTCAGGTCAGTAGAAATTAAACCCAATGATAAGAAAAACTCTTCTCTGATCTTTAGGGTCTGTGTAGGAAATGAGGTTGGATATAACCACCCAGGTGAAGTGGATAAGGGATACCCAACTCATACATGGCTTGTCGGTTCTAAAGGCGACAGGCTATTTTGTTTTCTTGCTCAGCGCGATTCTTGTGGGCCGACAGATCATTCTTCACCTATTTATTTGCATAACTTTAGCTGGCTCCACATATCACTCGCCTGTGAATTGACCTTTACGCTCCAAATGGACGATTTCTCCTTCTTTTGCTCATAATGACTCCAAATGACCTAAATAACTCAAAAGAAAACATAAGTGTTGATGATGGATTTTCGTTTAAGGTTAAATTTGTAAAAAACCATAAAAAATCATGCGCTGACATCTTGTAAAAGATAAAGCCATTTATAAGTGTTGGATACTCCCTCACTTAATTCACCAAGAATGGAGCATGTAGCAACAATCCCATTACGTGAACACATGAAATTCCTCCAGGTTGGAGCATGTGGCAACAATCCCTTCCTGTGAATTTCATATCAGCCTTGTATTTCCAGTTCTCATTATCAGTGTGGCATGACGACTGAGTGTTACTCTTACAAAGTAACACGAACCTCCAAGCACTATAATGAAACCATGTACGAAATACCCGTACATGCTGATTCTCGGTGTGTTATACTAGCCCGAGCCCTCTCGGTGTGTTATACTAGCCCGATTGAGCATCGGATACTAGTTGATTGAGTATTAGTCAGGATATGATACGATCGCAGATCATCCAACTCCATAAGCATGATTGGATGACCCCAGATCAATTCCATCATCCCCAAGCGGTATGGAATACCCACGGCCGACCCCGCATGGTCGGCCATTGGCCTTTGCTTGCCAAAAGACGTTCATACCAAGCATTATGGACGGAAAACCCAAATAAGGGTTTGCGGCATATTACATGTGTCGCAAAACAATCTCAACCATCCATCTTCGCAGGTATAGATGGAGGGTGTAGATGTAGACTCAAAGGGCCCCGAGCATGTCAACACGATCACCGTGGGCCCGCCTACACACTTGACCAATCGGTCAAGACCAACAATGTTTGGCCGTGACAAAATCATCACCCAAACAAGGAGTGGCGCACGGCTTTTGAAAGCCAAAATTAGGGTTTCAAATCATCACGTGCGTCCATCTTCTCCGGCACGAATGGAGGGTCACGAGTTAGATTAAGCAAGGGCCGGTCATACAAAGCATGACCACCGTGGGCTCATCTACCTCCTCATGCGATCGGCCAAGGCATCCCATGCCCGGCTAATCCAAAACGCCCGCCCAAACATGCGTGGTTACACTTCCCAAATTGCAACCGATCTCGACCACTCAACTTCACCGGATGATTTGAATGGCTTAGATCACGTTTTCATGGGATAGTCGGTATAGGTGTGAACACCAGCCTGCCACCTACACACTTTGGTATGATCGACCAAGACCGACCAAGATGGGTCGTCTTGAAAACGCGCAGGAATGTCATGCGATCTCCAACTCCTTTGCGGCAAGGATTTTGCCGCAAACCGATCTCAACCACTCCTCTTTCGGTCAAATTGAGTGGCCTAGATCGCACCTTCATGGGACAGTAAGACATGGACGTGTACACCAGCATGCATGCCATCTACATACACGTCCGGTCGGTCCTCTCCAAATTCTTCCATTACTTGGTTTCGACCAAGCTGAAGAGTCATGCTTGCGCTCCTCTTCAAAAACCCTAATATTCATTAACGGTCGCGAGATGAGTGTCTCAAAGATCATCTCATCCGTCCAACTTCACCAGACTTGGTTATACAACCCTGGTTAGGAGTTATTTAGTTAGTGAGGCGTCATTACCCATCACTTTACCACACCATAATGCGATACACATAAAATACACATGATACTTCACAAGTATCGACTTTACGAATAACACGGTTATTCAATTCAAAGATTACATGCTATCTTTCGTGGATCCACGATCCACACATTCCAGACATCAATCATGTCACTGGCGGGGGATACATACTGGGGTATTGGTCTGGCGGTTTACAGCGTGCAGCGTGCAACGCGCCATCACAAGAACGTGTCAGGAAGTCATGGACGGTTAGAGATGAACAGGAAAAGTGGGCAAGACTGGTCGACGCACTACTCCACTACTCTATCACTCCACTTCCTCCACTTCCCACGAGAGACGTGAATGAGGCTCAATGACTTGTATAAATAGGTTCTCCGCCCTATTTCAAACAACAACACAAGTTCAGACGAGACAGAAAACCAAGTGTTAATACAAAATCGTATTAAAACACCCCGAGCCTCTTTGGCATCAACCGTAAGCCTTTGCTCATTTTCTGTTACAAGTCATAAGCAAGCCAACACCTTCACAATCTCAACAGCTTCTTCGATTTCCTCCCTAAGATCAACCCCATCTGCTTCACTTTGTGACCGAAACAAGTCTGGAACGGCCATTTCTTGGTTTAGGCCGGACTTGCACAGATTGATCTCTCGAATCTACAAGCACTCACCTTGTGGTGCATTTGTTTAAGGTTTAAATTTATTCCTCATCCACACCCCAAATTACCAAATTCTGCAGGAGTAGTTTTCACCCATAAACAATTGGCGACCACGGTGGGAGGTTGATCTATCGGTTGCAAAAAATTGAATTCTCAATTCTTCGGTTTTCGGCTCACGATGCATCCTCATCAGAAACCACAGGCGGTTCGAGATACCATGGGAAGTGTAGATAGAATGCTGGGGGGATGTCTTGGCAAATCAAGCTGGTATCACCAGAAGACAGAGCGAGACATTTCGCCTTTTGAATGACATAGCAGCACAATTACAAGAAGGATCGGTAGGCATCTACTCAAGCAGTGCAAGAAATGCTGAATCCTTAGTCAGGAGTCACACCTTTACCGGTGGAGAGGCAAAAAGAGCGTTTAACCGCAAGTGACTCGGGAAAGATGAACAACATGGTCCAGTCAACAATGAAGAACCGAGGCAACTCCACAGAGGAGAGGACTTGTCCGGAGTACTACAACGTCTACCGAATAAAGAAATGGAGCCTGCAGCTTACGGATCCTATTTGGAAGATTTATATCTCAAGACCCTTGTCGAAGCCGTGAAGAAATGCTTGAGGAAGGAGAAATCAATCAAGGAACACGTGAGTACAGAGGATGGGAACGTTCAATTCGATCACTCAGCAGTGATATTACAACACCTCCCATCACTAGAGCCAGAGCAACTGCAAGTCCTGGCATCTCATCAAGTATAACACCTCCGGTAGTCACCAGAGCAACAACTTCCACTCCTTCATCAGGACGAGGAACCGGAGGGGCGAGAGGAGGACCATCTCCCATTACCATTGCAGACTTGATGGAAAAGGGAAGTTCTTGTCAAGACTCAAACGGATATGGCCGTAACTCGGAAAGAGGTACTCACTTTTCTTAAGACATTAACCGATCGATTTCCACATGACCCGCAACAGCCCACCGGAGCCAACAAGGAATGAATTCAACGCACCGAGAAGGTACTTCAATGGCACGGACCTACATGGACCGATCAAAGAAGCGACATCGGATATGAGCGGTCCTGTCGTGGAGGCTCCTACACTGGGACCGATCCTCACAACGATCTTCCTCAAGTCAATAGTTTCACTATAAACCAGAGGCCGGTGGATCGGGAAGCGGTTTCTCTAGTGGAAAGTTTATGCAAACTTTCACACCTCTCGAAGAATCAGCGCGCGGAGACGTTTTGCTGCAATCAACCAGAGGAAGGTCACGACCGTGACCTACATGTCACCGCACGCATCAAGGATTCAGAGTTCAAGACGCCCCTTATCTACACAGGAGCGTCTTCTAATGTGATTACTATCAAGACTCTCAGGACATCCAAGGTTCTCCCAGGCAAGGTCGTACGGAATCCTACCACAGTGACGGACTTCAAGGGAAACCAAACCAGCACATACGGGAGGAGCTCCGCTGAAAGAATCAGACAAGTTCGTTGCATCCCACTCCCCACGTGGGCGTCAATTCAGGAAGAAACCGGCTTGCATCATTGAGAGCTAAAACCCACAATGCATCTTTTTGACGAAGCATTCTTCTCCATCCCGTAAAGCCACGACCCACGTTCACACGAAGAGGGAACGCACTTTTGTGGCGAGTCGTGACCGAGAAAGGGAAAACGGTATACCGATATCGCCATTATCAATTAGCGGGGATCTGCTACCCGGTCTCTCCACCCAATGGAATGCTACGACAAAGAACGAACCACAACAACAAGTGCTAGATGCTCCACAACAGTGCAAGAGGGCACCAACTCCACAACCGATGAGATTGAAATCGTTGAGGAATCTCCTAGGCCTATCTCCATCAGCTCAACCTTGTGTACGGATAAACGCACGAAGCTCGTGGAACTTCTCAAAGAGTATCAGGACATGTTCGCTTGGAGATATGAAGAAATGCCGGATTTAGATGAAAATTGGTCATCCATCATCTACATGTCATACCTGGATCCAAGTCGGTTAAACAGTTGCAGTTCAGACACGAGGAAAATGGATAGATCAGGTGCTGCATAGACTTCAGAAACTTGAACAAGTGCTGCTCCAAAAAACAATCCTCCTCTACCTGACATCGACATGTTAGTAGATGCAAACAACGGACACATCATGTTCTCCTCCATGGATGGATGCAGCGGCTACAACCAGATAAGAATGTACGAGCATGATGCAAGTAAGATATCTTTTCGAACTCCTCTCGGAAAATTTTATTATACCATACTGCCATTTGGTTTAAGGAATACCGGTGCAACGTATCAACGCTCTATGACGGTAATCTTCCACTGGAGCCGATACCTCAAGGGAGCAGCCTCAAGAAGATAACGAACCACACTTGAGGAGCGAGGCTCGCATGAAGTTCCTTCACCGTCGGTCAAGGAATTCTTCAACATGAGAGATGTGGTCAGTCAAGAAACATGGAATTCGCAAGGGTAAATTGAACTGAAGAGGGAAACACTTCAACACTCCCTCTAGCAGAAGTTGCTTCAATGGTCTATTCAAGAGCCGCCTCAATGCTCTCTCCGGGACCCCTTTTCGCTTCATAATCCTACTTCAACACCCTCTCCAGGATCCACCTCAACGTTCGCACCAGAAGCCACTTTAACATCCTCTCAAGTCGTTTCAACACTCAAGCTACATCAACAATCTGCGCTCTGGTCAAGTTATCTTTGATGTACTCATTGCTCAACATACGTCTCATCCATCCTTCATGAGGACCCAGCGGAGCATGAAAAAACCCTGAAGTCGATAGGAGGAGGGCTATTCTGTGGAACGGATATTTTCATATAGTTGGAAGGGCGCGGTGAACAACTCATCATCAATGTTCGGCATATCCTTGAAGCTGCCAACACTTCCCGACTTGGTACCAAACATTATCTCCGTAAGACATCTCAACGGGGATTCTTTTCTTCCACAATGAAATAAAAGGCAGGAGTTAGAACTTGTATGAAAGCACATGAGAGATGTAGTCACGCGCGGCAAGACACAACTCACATCGGAGCACACAAAACCGGTCCGGCTCAAATTCGGTACGGATTTCAAGACTGGTATTAGTTTTCAAGTCCGGTGCAAGTTTCAGTCGTGGTATTGATTTCAAGTCGGTGCAAGTTTTCAGTATTGATTTCAAGTCGTGCAAGTTTCAAGTTTATCTCAGTATCACTCAAGTTTCAAGTCCGGTATAAGTTTCAAGTCCGGTATTGCTCAAGCTTCAAGTCCGGTATTGATCAAGTGACGAGTCCCAGTATCACTCAAGTTTCAAGTCTGGTATTGCTTAATATTCAAGTCTGGTATTGATCAAGTCAAGTCCGGCATTGCTCAAGTTTCAAGCCCGGTGTTGGTCAAGGGCATGAGGCTGGTATAAAGTTGACACTCAGTCAGGCATACACGATATGGGACCCACGTTCAATCAAGCATATATGGCGGGACCACATTTATTTGCACAACACGGTTCTCTCATGTCATGGGAATCATGTTCACGAAATTCAAGCCCACGTTCGATCAAGCAGGCGCAGTAGCCCCACCAACGAAGCAGGCACAGCAGTCCGACGATTAGGCACAACCCCACGATCGAGCGGAGCAAGCACGGAGCGGGCCCTCGACCGAAGCAGGCATAGAAAGGTCGATCGAAGCAGGCAAGACCGACATCATACTAGGGGAACGCTCTCCTATATGCCTTTTAAACGTAACATACTCCAAGGACAGGATAACCCGTCTCTCCTGGTAACATCTAACTTTGCCTCATAAGTTTTATCTTTAACTGTCACCATCTCATGCCTACCACACAATAGTATAACCATTATGTGCTAGGCAGGGGACTTAATGTTGATGGTGGATTTTCGTTTAAGGTTAAATTTGTAAAAAACCATAAAAAATCATGCGCTGACATCTTGTAAAAGATAAAGCCATTTATAAGTGTTGGATACTCCCTCACTTAATTCACCAAGAATGGAGCATGTAGCAACAATCCCATTCTGTGAATACATGAAATTCCTCCAGGTTGGAGCATGTGGCAACAATCCCTTCCCCGTGAATTTCATATCAGCCTTGTATTTCCAGTACTCATTATCAGTGTGGCATGACGATTGAGTGTTACTCTTACAGAGTAACACGAACCTCCAAGCACTATAATGAAACCATGTACGAAATACCCGTACATGCTGATTCTCGGTGTGTTATACTAGCCCGAGCCCTCTCGGTGTGTTATACTAGCCCGATTGAGCCCCTCTCGGTGTGTTATACTAGCCCGATTGAGCATCCGGACTGACCGTATCAGTCCGGATATGATCTGATCGCAGTCATCCAACTCCATAAGAATGATTGGATGACCCCAGATCAATTCCATCATCCCCAAGCAGGTATGGAATACCCACGGCCGACCCCGCATGGTCGGCCATTGGCCTTTGCTTGCCAAAAGACGTTCATACCAAGCATTATGGACGGAAAACCCTAAATAAGGGTTTGCGGCATATTACATGTGTCGCAAAACAATCTCAACCATCCATCTTCGCAGGTATAGATGGAGGGTGTAGATGTAAACTCAAAGGGCCCAGAGCATGTCAACACGATCACCGTGGGCCCGCCTACACACTTGACCAATCGGTCAAGACCAACAATGTTTGGCCGTGACAAAATCATCACCCAAACAAGGAGTGGCGCACGGCTTTTGAAAGCCAAAATTAGGGTTTCAAATCATCACGTGCGTCCATCTTCTACGACACGAATGGAGGGTCACAGATTAGATTAAGCAAGGTCCGGTCATACCAGCATGACTATCGTGGGCTCATCTACCTCCTCATGCGATCGGCCAAGGCATCCCATGCCCGGCTAATCCAAAACGCCCGCCCAAACATGCGTGGTTACACTTCCCAAATTGCAAACTGATCTCGACCACTCAACTTCACCGGATGATTTGAATGGCTTAGATCACGTTTTCATGGGATAGTCAGGTATAGGTGTGAACACCAGCCTGCCACCTACACACTGGTATGATCGACCAAGACCGACCAAGATGGGTCATCTTGAAACACGTGCAGGAATGTCATGCGATCTCCAACTCCTTTGCGGCAAGGATTTCTGCCGCAAACCGATCTCAACCACTCCTCTTTGCCGGTCAAATTGAGTGGCCTAGATCGCACCTTCATGGGTCGGTAAGACATGGACGTGTACACCAGATGCCATCTACATACACGTCCGGTCGGTCCTCTCCAAATTCTTCCATTACTTGGTTTCGACCAAGATGAAGAGTGATGCTTGCGCTCCTCTTCAAAAACCCTAATATTCATTAATGGTCGCAGATGAGTGTCTCAAAGATCATCTCATCCGTCCAACTTCACCGACTTGGTTATACAACCTGGTCGGGAGTTATTTGGTTAGTGAGGCGTCATTACCCATCACTTTACCACACCATAATGCGATACTGCATAAAATACACATGATACTTCACAAGTATCGACTTTCGAATAACACAGTTATTCAATTCAGCATTACATGCTATCTTTCGTGGATCCACGATCCACACATTCCAGACATCAATCATGTCACAACCTGGGGGGATACATACTGGGGTATTGGTCTGGCGGTTTACAGCGTGCAGCGTGCAACGCGCCATCACAAGAACGTGTCAGGAAGTAATGGACGGTTAGAGATGAACAGGAAAAGTGGGCAAGACTGGTCGACGCACTACTCCACTACTCCATCACTCCACTTCCTCCACTTCCCACGAGAGACGTGAATGAGGCTCAATGACTTGTATAAATAGGTTCTCCGCCCTATTTCAAACAACAACACAAGTTCAGACGAGACAGAAAACCAAGTGTTAATACAAAATCGTATTAAAACACCCAGAGCCTGCTGGCATCAACCGTAAGCCTGCTCACTTTTCTGTTACAAGTCATAAGCAAGCCAACACCTTCACAATCTCAACACCTTCTTCGCTTCCCTCCCTAAGATCAACCCCATCTCCTTCACTTTGTGACCGAAACAAGTCCGGGAACGGCCATTTCTTGGTTTAGGCCGGACTTGCACGAGATTGATCTCTCGAATCTACAAGCACTCACCGCGCAGTGCATTTGTTTAAGGTTTAAATTCATTCCTCATCCACACCCCAAATTACCAAATTCTGCAGGAGTAGTTTTCACCCATAAACAATAAGATACATAATTTACAAGAAAACTCGCAAAGAAAGCATAAACAATTGATAAAATATCACGGTGTTTACAACACCTATCAAATTCCCCCACACTTAGACTTTTGTAGTCCTCGAGCAAATCAAACAAAACAAACTTTAAAACATACATATAACTCTCGTGTCGTCGAGGCTCTTTTGTCACACTTAGCACGTATAACAAGCCTTTAAAACCCTAGGTGTCCCTAGTGGACGAGTTATAGTCTCGTGAGGGTTTACTAGATATATACCCACAAAACCTATTTTTCCAACTTACTAGTTCTCCTTAATGATAGCATCCAACGCGCTAAGAAGACATAAAGATTCTGCACACTAGTCATAAGAAGTTAGACATATAAATGAACACAATCTCATCCTTAAAAGTTGAGAGAGAAATAACCATCCCTTTTCGAAAGAAATTCGGGTTCAGAGTGATCAAAAGTCTCGACTCTGCCTCACAAGAAAGGGTTTTATGAAGTTTCTCTCAATAATAAATAGCTCTTTATGGGTCACACATGTGTCCAGGTAGGAATGAAGAGAGAAATCTTGCGACACGTTGAATGGTAGGAAGGCAAAACCCTCCGAATCGTTTTAAAAACCCACATCTTTTATTCATTTTTGAAAACCCATTTTTCTGACGATCTCTAAGAAAGGAAATCAACCACTTAACGAAGGTGGGAATATGCTTACTTACTGTAGTTGCAGGAAATCCCACACTACACCCCTCACAAGAATCCACACAATCAAATCATTTTAAGTTGAACAATTATAAGTTTTATTGATTAAATTCAGAAATGTTACAAGATGAAAGGAGATAAACCAAATAATTACAATTACTCTAAACTTTCTCTCTCTTAATGACTTGCTCAACACTACTAAAAAGATCTCTCTCTTCGTAAGCCTATTTGGATCTTTATATAAGACATTACATAGTGGATGACAGCTAAGTTGTCCTTTATTTTCGGGTATGTCTTGCGAAGTATCGCAAATGTACAAATGTCAAATCTCGCGACACTCCTCGATCTCGCTACATCTTCACATCTTTCTCGTGTTTTGGCTGTCGTCATCCACTACGTCGTTTTTACTTCCATCCCGCTATGTCTTCGCAGTGTGTCGTTTATGGACTTCGCGAGAATCTTGGTGTTGCGTTATTCTGATCCTACATCTTGCCTCTTCTCATGTCTTCTCTGCGAAGAAGAGAACGTCATGAGAACTAGTATTTTCAAAATGCCGACTGTTCACTTTTTCATATTTTTCGTATTTGCATGATTCCGTACTAACGCATAATTTATTACACGTGTCTCTTCTTCCACCCATTTCTTGACACGTCTCTTTCAACCGTTATTTTCAACCGTTCACGTCTCTTCTCGCATTAAATGCGTTTATCTTCTCGAGAATTCTTCTCTATATATAGTTTTCTCACCCTCCTCTTCTTCTTTTTTACTTTCTCTCTGCAATTTTTCTTCAACTCTCCTCCGTAAATCCGTTTCTGCTACTGTAAATCTTCTTCTTCTTCTTTCTTTCGATCTTCAGTTCTTCACTCATTCCCATACTGAAAATGGCTCCAACCGGTCGCAAATATGAAGCTTCTTTTGAAGAAATTCAAAAAGATCTTCAAGGAAAAGGTTTTACTTTAACCACCATTCCCGGTCAGGAATCTAAATCCATTCTTTCTTCCAAGTTATCACTGATCATCATTGTGATGATCATGAAATCATAATTTCGTTTGGTCAAATTCTCGCCGGCCTTCCCATTCCTCTCTATAACCCTAACCTTCCGTTATTCTATGGAATTCTTGCTCATGCGAACTTCTCGCGAGCTGTCTATCAATTAAGCGGGGATTGCATCCGTTTAATACTTGAATTCGCCAATCGTGGTGCTGATAAGGGGTCTCTTTACCCAACAGAAGTTAGGGACCCACAATTTAAGGAACTGGCGATACTCGCTGAAAGATACACAGTTGAGAATTTCTACGAGAATTATGAATTCATTCCTATGAGGAGGGATAATACTCATTTGGGGTGATAAATCGAAAAGAAAGGATTATGTTGCTAACTATAAGCTCCTTATGCAAGACATTGACTGGCATTCTGGTAAAAAAAACGTCCCGCGTCACTCTAAAGACGATAGATGGTGTATTTTTCCATTGGTGTTAAAGGGGCCTTATATCGCAGGCTCGAATGTACTTCATGCGAACTTCGCTACTTATCGACCTTGGGTATTCAATTGGCCCGAGAAGAATAAAGAGGTATGTCTTCCAACTTCACGTACTTCGTAATCTTTCATTGGCTGCTTATCCCCTTATCCTTTGATTCTCGTGAAAATTTTTAGATTGAAAAGTTAAGATTGAGCTACAATCGGACCGGGAAGGTTAGCACTTTAGCTGCTCTTCGCTCCGTCATGGATGAAGTAAGAAACACTTTATATATATATATATATATATATATATATATTTATTTTTAACAATATTGTTGCCTCTGTTTCTTATCTTCATTTGTGTGCGAAGGTTGGTGTTGAAGTTGTTGGAGAAGAAGAAAACCCTGAGGCTGCGAAAGCCAAAGGTAGAGGTAAAAATCCTCTTCGCAAGGAGAAGTCTGTTGCTCCTCCTCTGAAGAAGCGAAAACTTCACCTCCCCTCTCCTTCGAATCTTCAGTCAGGCGAAAATTCTGGTGATGAGGAATATGATGATGTGGATATCCCTTCTTCAAATTCTCCAGCTTTATCTTCTATGGCACAACTGTCTAGCATCTTTTCTGATTCCATGCAAGGGATGGGTGATGATCGCATTTCTAATACATGCAAGGCTCTCGCGAGTATTTGCGATTCACCTTTGCTTGAGAGTGATAGTTCTCTTCATGGGGTCTCCAGATTAGTGACTCCAAGCTTCTTAAATTCTCTTAGTGTCTTGGTATGTTTTCATTCTTTCTTTTTTTTTATTCTTAAATTAAATCATACCTTTTTAATTTCTTTTGTTTTCTTTTGTAGTCCGGGAGAGCTTCCTTTGATGTTGCCTCAGATCTTGAGAAGAGGCGCAGTATTCTCGAAAAGAAGAATCTTCAGTTTCGCAAGAAAAATGAAGAATTGGGAGTTGAAGCTACTGCTCTTCGCAAGAGAAATGAAGAATTAGAAACTGAAATTCGCCATTCTTCGCGAGAAAAACAAGCAATTAGAAGCTGACTCTGTCACTCAGAAGAATAAGATTTCTAGCCTTCAAAGCTCCAACCAACAGCTTTATGGTATGAAACTTTTCCCTTTTCCTTTGTTTTGTTCTCTTGTTATCTTCCCTCATCTGACTTATCATTTTCGCAGACGTTTATAACCTTTCTGAGGAAGCCATTCTTCTTCATTCATTTCCTGAACCTATGGATGATGATGCTCTTCTTGCTCATCTCAACGATTCTTTGGATAGTTTTTCAAATAACAAAATTAAATCTCTTCCTCTAAATGAACTTCAATCCAGATTTTGCTTCTTAGAACTTGATCATAGATCTAGCTTAAGCTTAGCCAACCAACTTAAACGTCTGTATCTTAGTTCTAAAGAGAAAATTAGTATTTTAAGGAAAAAAATTAGTGATCTCATAGATGATAAAGATCGCATTGCTAGACAAGGTGCTCAAGCATTAGCGAAATTCCAAAAGACTCTTCTTGAAGTTCAAATTGAACGGGATGAATCCATCCGTCAAAATGCTATTCTTAGCGAAAGAGAGAATCAAATTCGTTCCCTTCTTCTCATAAACAATGATGATGAATTTGCTTGGGCTGCGAAGGTTCTAGATGATGCAGAAATAATTTAGGTGTTAACATTAGTCTTCAAGCTGAGCATACGGCCTTGGTTAGAGATATGGTTTCTGACAGAGAAGGTTGTTAATTATTCTTCTTTATTTAATTGCTTGCATAAAATTGTCATCAAGTTGCTGATTCAATGTTATATGTTCACAGAAGCTGAAGCAAGGTTCCGAAAAAGAATTGAAGAACTTGAATCTGAGAAAGAGAAACTTGCCAAAAATCTTTCTTCTCGGGATGATAAATATTCTAGGCTGAAGAACCAACTAAAGATCACTGTCGCGAATTTTAAGAATGATGCTATTCTTTTTCGCAATCAAACTATTGAGATGGTCTGCGATGACAATAACATCCCTCAGTCTAAATACCCTTGCCTTCTTGATGAAGTTCCCCAAAATATGCCTCCTCTGGATATTTCTGATAGCGATGCTAGTGAAGAATAAGAGGAATCTACTGAAGATGAAGAAGTTGAAGGATCTGATGAAGATAATGAAGGGGAAGGATCCAATGAAAAATAATTTTATTTTCCTTTTTCTTCCTTTGTAATATTTGTACAATCATTTTTTCAATCTCCCATCTTCGGATGTATTCTTTTGCTGCTAATTTCTTGAGTCTTTGAATATAATTTCTATCTTTCTTGTTTCTTCCTGCACATAAAGAGAAATTCATTTTTTTTTTTTTTTTTTTTTTTTTTTTGCAATATGGTCAGTCAATATGCGCAAATCTGTCATATGAAAACAAATAACACGTTCTTATTCATTCCCATACTTGCCTCTGTTATTTGTTTTCGAATGGGAGATTAAGCATAGTTTCGTAGATATTTTTGCTGAACTTTATCATTGCGACAAGATCGCAGGACGTCCTTACATTTTCATTTAATGACCCATTGATATTTCCTTATTATTTCTCTTGTGTGGTCTTGTTTTGCCTTCCTAGTTAAAGGTCTTACTTTTCCACCTCTCATTTTTGCGACAAGATCGCAGGACGTCTTTACACTTTCATGTAATGACCCATTGATCCTGTCTTATCATTTTTCTAGTATTATTGCCTCTGCAGGATATTTTTCTTGCGACAATATGACATGCCTAAATATCCTTGCGAACGTAAAGCCCCATGACATTGCCGTCTTTGCGACGAAATCGCAGGACGTCCTTACATTTGCATGTAAGGACCCATTGATCTCGTCTTATCTACTCTTTTGTATTTTTGCCTCTTCAGGATTGTTGCACAAATATGACAAGCCTAAATATTCTTGCGAACATAAAGTCTCATGACATTTGCGTCTTTTTTGACACTATCAGCTCCCTAATGGAGGGTGCCGCCCTTATCTTCCCCCTGGTTGCCCCTTCAAGGAGGCGTACTTCTGCCATACAAGGCTAGCTCCTCCCATCCGGTCCTAACAACAACTAGTTGTTTTCGCAGCCTCTTATTCCTTTTGCCTATAGGGCTTATGGTTACGAGACTGCACCCTAAGTGGAGTTTTCTTCGGTCCGAGTGCAGCATAAGCCGAGACTTGCCAAGAATGGCCGAGACACTTCAAATGCCCCAGGCACCCTTGGCTCAACCGTGTACCTCGGCGCCTTGGTCAAATGCTGACTCCTTAGAAGAGACCCCAGGTCGTCCAATCTAAGTCACTAGCTTAGATTGAAAATCCAAGGTACCTCTCTTGGATGGGTTTTATTACCCCCAATCTCCATGACTCAGGTTCCAGGGGCGGTGTAACCTTTTCCCTAAGCCACGTTATAGATACCCCCTTATATGACGCACTTTAGGTACTTTGCCTCTTACGAAATTTTATTCGCGAACTACGGTGTACACCATGAAGGTTCGTCCCATTCTGATATATATATATATATATATATATTTTATGTAATAGGTACCCCCTACTATGACGCACTTTAGGTACTTTGCCTCTTGCGAAATTGTGTTCGCGGACTAGGGTGTACGCCATAGTAAGTTCGTCTCTTTCTGATTATTTTGTTGATTCTTCTGCCTATATAAGCTCTTTTATACTTTCGCAACGCGTTTGCAATTTGTAAAATATATTTTCTTCTTCTTCATATCAACTCTTACACTATTCCATTTTCACCACTGATGATTTTTTTTTTTTTTTTTTTTGAACAACTTACATTTGTCGTCTCCCTCCCCAGTTTTTCTCTGACAATCAACAATTACAGTTATTCTTTAAGTCTCTTACTTCTGCTACTTTCTGCCTCTGTATTTTTGTAGTTCCCTATCATTTTCTTGTCCATTGCGAAACCTTCGCCACTTTCTGTCTTCATCATTTTTTGATTTTGCAGCATTTCTTCCTCTCTTTTCTCTATCACATCTACCATTAATTTTTCACCTCTTTGTTTTTCTTTAATGTTGTTTTTCCAACTCCTCTGTTTCGCAGCTCTTTCTTCACAGGATTCGATATCAACCTCATAACACTTCTTTCCTTCAACCCAATCTCCCTTTATGATACCAACACCAGTGGGATGAGGGAACTTGATACATTGATGGAAATTTGATGCAACACCGAAGATCTCATGTAACCATGGTCGTCCGATCAGCGCGTTGTATGGTGATTCCACATCAACTACGCAGAATAAAATTCCAGAAGATAATCCTTTCAGTGGAATTCGCATATGAACTTCTCCTTTTGGCTTATTTCCGGTACCATTAAAACCATAAATTTTATAGGTTGAAGGTATCAAATCTGCATCTTTTCCTCCCATAGTTTTGTAGGTATGATAAAAAAGGATATTCACAGAACTCCCGGTATCAATTAAAATTTTATTAATTGCCCATGAGTTTTCCGCTTCATCATCTTCATCATCATTAGGTTTCGGGTTAATCTACAATCTCACCACCAATGGGTTATCATGCATTCCTCCACCTTTCAGGTACTTCTTCCGCGGTAAAAGAAATGATCTGCTTCTGCCATTCTTCCAGTTGCGACGTCTTCGTGGTGTTCATTATTTCTTTATCATTGGCATCCCTTGCGTAAACCCTGCTGAGAGTAATGTCGTGGAAATCTTCAATTGTCTTGTACGAATGTACAATAGAGTTACAATACAGATTTTTTGCTTTTGCCCCAATTTCTATCACAAATGTTTCACGTTCTTTTGTTGTGTTCTCCCTGGGAATTTCTGGAGGAGATGGTAATGCTTGAGGTTGAACTTTTCTCACTAGAAAATGATTTAACTTTTCCCGATCTATCATCCTGAGAATGATTCTCTTTATGTTTCTGCAATCATTTGTTTTATGTCTGTAGTAGCAGGATTTCCCACACTACACCCCTTACTCGATTTTACTTATTTAACCCATTGAAAGATGTAAGATCAAGAGTATTTATTGATTGAATTCATGAATTGTTTACACAAGGAAATAGAATTACACTTAGAAATTAATACACTCTTAAACTTTCTCTCTCCTAATGACTTGCCCAACAACTTCAAAGAGATCTCCCCCTCTAACAGATCTATTTAGCCCTTTATATAGGGTAATACATAGTGGATGACAGCTAAGCTCCCCTTTATTTTCGGGAATGTCTCGCGAAGTGTCGCAGATGCACAAACATTTGCTCTCGCGACACTTCTTAACCCTCGCCAGGTCTCATGTCTTCTTTATGTTTTGCCTGTCGTTATTTATTGCGTCGTTTATCTTATCTATCTGCGACTTCCTCGCGACATCGTTGTTTATTAATCCCGCGAGCTTTGTACATTGCGAGATTATGATCCTACATCTTGCCTCTTTTTCCTTGAATATTGCTTGAAGAGCGATCTTTAAGGAAAAATCTGTTGTTGTAATAATCTTTGGTCTTTGCTGATGAGGGAATGAGCAGAAGAATACTGTACTTGAAAAGTACGTACTTGCCTCTATTCTTTTGCGAAGTTCCGAAGCTCCTATATACGAAGTGTCATTTCTTGCCTCATGTGTTACAGAGAATAATCACTTTCGCAATCTCTTCTCGCCTATTAGGAAATATGCCGTATATTTGAATTCTCGCTAAAGTTCTTTTCGTCAGGTTTCCTTGGATTTGGTAGTGACCGTTTACACATGTCTATATTTACCTCTTTTACCGGTGCATTTAATGTTATCCGGTCATAACATTTTTCTCATCTATTTATAGGAGCATCCCCTGTGAAGAACTTTCCTTTTCCTTTTCATCTTCTTCATCGTCTGCAAGTGTTCTTCTTCTTCATCGTTCTGCAAGTGCTCTTCTTCTTCATCACTTTAGCTATTCTCTTCCAGTTGTTACTCTCATGGCATCCGGGTTTGTTAATTTTACCATATCTGACTGATTTTGTGGTTGATTAAATTTAAGATTGGCTTTTCTTGTTGAAATCACGCTGGTGTGATTAACTTTGTGATTCTTTTTTTTCTGCCATTGTTGTTTAGCAAGAACCAACCCAGAACTAAATTTACCGTGAAGGACCCTCTTCTTTCTTTGGGCTCGCCATCGAAATCTACATCACAACAAGAATCCCTCACACAACCAAAGCCCACTTCGCGAGCAAAATCTACGGTTACAAAAAGACAGTCTGCGAGCGACAAGGTATTTAAGGGACATTTGTTTTTATTAACAACGCGTTGTTGCCTCTGTTTCTTATTTAATTTGTCATTCGCAGGATGATAAAACTACTGGTCGCATTCCCAAAAGGCTTCGCTACTCTAAACCTGTTACCCCCGACGTTCCATTTCCTTCATTCACGCCTTCGTCTCCTGCTGCGAAATCTTCGCAGAATAATCTTGTGCCTCTTACTTCTGGTAACATTACTGGCGATAATATTTCTATACCTCAACTCCTCATAGACCAAGTTCCTTATAATTGTCCTACTACAAACAATCTTATACCTCCTCCAGTTATCAATGTCCCTGCTATTTCTCCAATCACCTCTCTCCCCGGAACCTCCTCTTCTCATGAGGATTCCTTTGACAAAGGACGACTCGTCTTCTTTGTTTGAACAAATTCCTCCTCGATCGCGGAAAATTTGGAGGGGATAGATGTGGCCTTTAAGGTTCTTTCGACCTCGTAAATGATGCCAAAAAGAGACTGATCCTATCAAATCCAATGTCTGCGAGATTTTAAGTAAGAACCTTGGTCCCGATAGGATCTCGCAAGCATCTTTAGTTCAAGAGATTAATAAGTCAAGGATGATCTCCAAGTTATGGCTGTGAAGTGTAATAATCTCCACCTTGAAAATCAAAAATTTCTCAATATTTCATTAGATTGTGATAATCTTCGCAAGAAGAATGAAGAATTAAAAGGTATGCTCTCGCCACCCCCCTTTCTCTTTTTTTTTTTTTTTTTTTTTTTTTTTTTACAACTCAAACCCTTGCTCGTCCTCCAAGTATTAAACCAGAAACGAATAATGGAGATATATCGGACGAGTCTATCGTTGAAGAAGTTCGAGTTGAAAGAGATGCTTGGATGGAGCAAGATAATCTCTTAGATAATCTTCATACCTATGCAGCTGATCAAATAAATAACTTGTCTAAAGAGAATTTTGATTTATCGCAAAAGCAAGACTCATTAAGTAATGACTTATCTCGCCTCTCTTATGCTTTGACTAAAACTAATTTGGAGTTGGAAACTTTATCGATGAGAATCGAACTCTTTCTCAAGAGAAACGTTCTCTTCGTTGAATAAGATGGCGAGCTACTCAGCAGCAAGATAACGCTTGTCAAAAGTTATGTGAAGAACACGAACAAGCTAAACATACTTTGAAAAACCAACTTGAAGAAATTATCGCGAGAGAGATAAACTTATTCAAGGTAGAATAACTTTGAGTGTAAAAGCGAAGCAATTCCAAGAACAATGTGTCAGATTAGAAAAATCCAACTCTACTTTGGCGACCGAAAATTCCATACTTATTTCCAATGAAAAGAATTTGCGATCTCGATTGAAAGGCTTAGTTGGAGATTCATTTGATGATGTCATGGACCGTTTGGGGAATAACTTCGCAGCTTTAATTCAACATCTTACTTCTCAAAAGGAAGGTAGTCAAATCATTTGACTATCTTAATTTATGTATTTATTCCATGGATGCTTTATTACTCTGAAAATGCCAATAATGTTCGATAAGAATTTTCTCTGATCTTGTGTATTTGTTATGCAGACTCTGAGAGAAAGCTTCGTTCCACTATCTCCACCCTCAGGTCTGATTATTCTAAAATTCGCAAGGAAAACAGACTACTCTCCGCGTCTCTTGCTCGTTCTCGCGACCGTGCAGAGCGAAGATTTGATTATATGTCTTATTGTAAGGACATTGATAGTAAGAATCGTCAAAAGGCATTGCTTCGCCAATTCCCTCTAAAAGCGGAAGTTCTTGTAAATAGCATTTTGCTGTCGAAGTATCTTGATCCTATTCACGTCGATCCTTTGGAAGTAAGTGATGATGAAGTTCCTAATGCTCCAGATAGTGATTATGAATATGAAAGCTGCGAAGATCTCCCTGATAAGGAAGTCGTCGATGAAGATCCAAATAGAAAGACTCCTGATGAAAATCCAAAGATTCGGCGAGAACGAAGGTAATGAAAACATTTCGATGAAAATCAACCAATTGAAGGAGGCGAAGCCGATAAGGGCGCGAAAAGTCTCAACCATCCTCTCGTATTTGATAATGTCGATGTAGAGAGTTAAATTCTCTTTGTAATTTGCCGAATTTCTTTTTGTGTTGAATGATTTAACTCTTTGATGGAGTGATTCCCATATTTCTTTCTTCCTTTCTTAGTTAATACCTCTGTGCGAGCGTGTTTGCTCATTGAATTTTTTATTAAGTAAATCCATCCCAATCAGGGATTTGATTTTAATTTTTCTCACTGCGACAAAGTCGCAGGCCGCCTTTACATTTTCATGCAGAGGCCCATTGACCCTGCCTTATCATTTTTGTGTGGTCTTCCGAGTTAGACCTCCCTAATTAGAGGTCTTCCCCTGCCACCTTTCATCGCGACAAAATCGCAGGACGTCTTTACACTTGCATGTAAAGACCCATTGATCTTGCCTTATCATTTTCCGAGTATTTTTGCCTCTGCAGGATGTTTTAGTTGCGACAATATGACAGGCCTAAATATCCTTGCGAACATAAAGCCCCATGACATTGCCGTCGTGCGACGAAATCGCAGGACGTCCGTACACTTTCGTGTAAAGACCCATTGATCTCGCCTTACCCTCGCGTTAGTATTATTGCCTCTGCAGGATCATTGCACAAATATGACGAGCCTAAGTTCTCTTGCGAAAACATAGCCTTATGACATTTGCGTCTGTTTTGACACTCCCCCTATTGGAGAGCGTCGCCCTTATCATCTCCCCGGTTGCCCCTTCAAGGAGGCGAAACATCGGCCATACAAGACTAGCTCCTCCCATCCGGTCTTAACAACAACTGTTGTTTTCGCAGCCTCTTATCCCTTATACCTATATGGTTTATGGTTACGAGACTGCACCCTAAGTGGAGTTTTCTTCGGGCGAGTGCAACGCATGCCAAGACTTGCCAAGAATGGCCAGTGGTAGGTTCATCCATCCCGGCACTCGGCTCAACCGTGTACCTCGGCGCCTTGAGCATACACTCGACTCCTAGGAAGAGACCCTCGGCCGCCCAACCAGGGTATAACCTACATATATAGTTGGGAATCCAAGGTACCTCCTCCGGATAGGCTTTCATGGGCCCCAAATTTTCATGACTCAAGCTTCGGGAGCGGTGTAACCTTCCCCCGAGCCATGTCGAGAGATACCCCTTATATGACGCACTTTAGGTCTTACATTTGCCTCTTACGAAATGTTATTCGTGAACTAGGGTGTACGCCATAAAGGTTCGTCCCATTCATTCATTCTTTTTATTCAATCATTCTTCATCATTTGCTATTTTGTTTGCGAGATACTCGCCGATTTATTCATTTAATCATTCCTTATCTCTTGTTGTTTTGTTAAGCCATTCATGACTTTTTTGTTATTCTTGTCGCGAGATCTTCGCGGATTCTCTCTGCATTTTACTGAATGTCGCAAATATCTGGCGAAGAAGTACTTCATCTTGATTCCTTTTTCCTCTCTCATTATTACGGGTAATATTTCTTTAGATATAACCTATTCCATGGTCTATCCAATTTTTGTCCCACATCTCTTCCTTCGGGGTCCATCAATCTATATGCCCCTGTACCAACTACCTCTTTGATGATATAAGGTCCATCCCATTTTCTCGCCAGCTTGCCTCCGCTTTCACGTTGATATATTGGGGTTTCTCGCAACACCAAGTCTCCTGGTTGGAACTCACGTATTTTTACACGCTTGTTATATTCTCTAGCGATCTTCGCCGATAATTCTCCATGTGTCGCAAGGCCTTTTCTCGTTTTTCTTCCAATTCATCCAACTTGATTAGAATGTTGCGTGCGCTAAGATTTTTATCCTGCACCTCTTTTTTGGTTGTCGGAATCACGACCTACGTTGGGAGTACCGCTTCAACTCCGTAAGTTAAGCAAAAAGGGGACATTCCCGTGGCTTCTCTTCTAGTTGTATTATAGGCCCATACCGCATTGGGTACTTGTTCGCACCATCCCCTGTTGTGTCCTTCCAACTTTTTCTTCAATATATCGGCAATTGTTTTGTTTGTTGCCTCCGCTTGGCCATTAGCTTGTGGATATAATGGAGTTGATTTTCCACATCTTATCTGAAATGCATTGAGGAGTAACTCTATATTTTGCCCTTCAAACGCTTCCCATTATCGGATACCAATTGTGCAGGGGATCCCAAATCCGCATATAATATTTTCAAATATGAAAGTAAAAACATCCTTATCGCGAATGTCTTTGGACCGCTTTCACCTCTGCCCATTTTGTGAAATAATCCGTTGCGACAATTAAGTACCTTCTTTGTCCTGTTCCCGGTAAAAATGGTCCCACAATATCTAAACCCCATTTTCCAAAAGGCCACACACTTCTTGAAGAATTTAACGGTGCTCCCGGTGCATGTATCTTCTTTCCGTGTCTTTGACAATCTTCGCAGCGTCTGGCTATTGCTCTCGCGTCCTCATGCATATATGGCCAATAATATCCTTGCGTCTTTGCCTTATATGCCAAAGATCTTCCGCCGCTATGATTTCCGGCATCCCCACTATGCAGCATCTTCAATATGGTTTCTCCTTCTTTCCTCGTTAGACATCGAAGCGAAGGTCCATCAAAAGAACGCCGATAAAGCACGCCATCTCGTAATTCATAATTTGTTGCCCGACTCTTTAACTTGTGTGCTTCCAATCTATTTCTTGGTACCTCGCCTTTCATTAAGTACGCGTGAAGTTCTACTCTCCAGTCTTCCTCGCGACATTGCATTTCATCTACCACCATCATTATATCTGCTTCTTGTCCCTCCTCTTTATTAATTGATGGCGCTAGTAGCGTCTGTATTTTGATATTCCTCGCAGGTTGGGTCTGTCATCATACTTGATATAAAGGCAAAAGCGTCTCATGAGTCTATTATCTCTCCTTGATATGTGCCTCCATTTTATTTTCGCATTCGTGCCGACAACACTTCTACAAGCTTCCCGTATTTCGTAGGGATGGATCATTTGTAGCATACTTCTCGTTATCCGACAGATTGCCAATTGCGAGTCACTTTGGTAATCCTCACATTCTCCAATTTCATTTCTATTGCAAATCTTAGAGCATGTATTATAGCTTCGTACGCCGTTTCATTATTGGTAGACTCAAATTCCAATCTAAAAGCAAAAGCTAACTTATTGCCTTCTGGCGAAATCACAACAATTCCCACTCCTTTACCTTCTCCATTGGATGATCCATCCACTAATATTTCCCACCGATCCGGCTCGGTTAACAAATCTTTTGGATCTCCATGCTCTTCTTCTACATCCATCATTTCATCCTTGCTTCATCTTCCTCCAAAGGAAATTCCGCTGTAAAGTCTCGCGACAACCCGTGACTTGGTTGAAGATAATATTTCATATTTGAGTTTGTAATGGCTTATTTGAGCATTCCATCTTTCAACTCTTCCCGATCTTTTTGAATTTTTCATTATCGACTCGATTGGTACCTTCGTTACCACTCTAACAAAAGATGTGCCTCGAAAATATATGCGAAGTTTAAACGACGCATAGACTAACGCCAGATTAGTTTTTCAATCTTCGAATAATTTCTTTCGCAGCATTAAAAGTTTTTTGATATAATAAATTGGTTTTTCTACTCCTCGCGTCCACTCGCAGAAAAACCGCACTTAAGGCATGCGATGTTGTCGCGAGGTATATTAATAATTCCTCTCCTGGTTCTCGCTTTCGCATAATGGATATATCCATTAAATGCTCTTTGATCCCTTGTAAAGCCTTTTCACATTCGTCCGTCCATTTAAATTTCGACCCTTTTTCGTAACACCGAAAAAGTGTTTACATTTATCGATGACCGCGAGATGAACCTTCCTAGCGATGCTAGTAACCCATTCAAACTTTTGAACATCCTTTATCGTCGCAGTGTCAAGCATATCGCGAATCACTTTTACTTTCTCCGGTCAACATGTATTCCTTCCTTTGATATAATGTAACCCAAGAACTTCCCCGACGCAACTCCGAAGGTACATTTCTCTCGGGATTGACTTTGATGTTGAAACGCCTCATTTGTTCAAAAATTTCTTTCAAGTCTCGCACGTGATCTTCTCGCCTTTTTACTTTTCACCAAAGCATGTCATCTACGTATACCTCTAGTGTTTTATGTATCCATTCTGCGAATACATTTTCTACCATCCTTTGATACGTTGCTCCAAAGATTTCGCAAACCAAACGGCATTTTAGTATAACAAGATAATCCTCTTGGAGCGAAGAAAGCAGTGTGCTCTTGGTCTTCCTCGGCGAGAGGAATTTGATTGTAACCTTTGTATCCGTCCAGCGACGATACTCTTTCGTTCCCAGCTGCTGATTCGACCAATTGCGGAATGTCTGGTAATGGAAAACTGTCTTTAGGACAAGCTTTATTTAGGTCAGTGAAATCAATGCAAATCCTTATTCCCTTGTTCTTCTTCGGAACTATAACCATGTTCGCTATCCATTCGGGATACTTTGCTTGTTTAATAATTCCCGCATCCAAGATCTTCTGCAATTCTTCTTCTATCTCGTGGGTGATATGTCGTTGCTATCTTTCTAATTCTTTGTTTGAATGGCTTCACATTTTTATCAATTTCCAACTTGTGACAAAGCTATTGATGGATCTATACCTGCACTTCATCCATATCCCACGCGAAGATATCTTTATAATTCCGCAATAGATCGACAGTTCTTTTCTCTTCTTCCGCTCCCATGTTAGTTCCAATCTTTAGCATCTTGGGTTTTTCCTTAGTTCCAATATTCACTTCTTTAGTTTGCTCTACCGCGACGTAACTGGCCTTCGGTTCTCCCATAGGGGTTGGTCCTTTCGGTTCTTTCGCGGGATCATTTTCTTCTCCCGAGATCTCGCTAGGTATGCCTTTTCCTTCCTTCGCTTTGATCATGTAAACTCTGAACTCTTCTTCTTTCTTAGCCGCCCTTGCCATCTTTTTGCGACACTTTGATATATTCTTTCGCTTGTTTATTTGTTCTTCGCAACACTTTACTTCATTTTGATAATATATTCTTCCTTTGGCAGCATCCCCTTTGATCTCGCCAATTCGGTTGGTGTAGGAAACTTGATACATTGATGAAGCGTCGACGCCACAGCCTTTTATTGCATGTACCCATGGTCTTCCTAGTAATAAGTTATACGGTGATTCCATATCTACTACGCTCAATGTCACCTGTGTTTCAATTCTTCCTAATGGAATACGTATTTTTATCTCCCCTTTAACTTTTGTTATGGATTTACCAAAGCCTTTAATATTGTATGCATGGAAGTCATATCTTCGTCTTTATATCCCATATTTTTGTAAGCGTGATAGAACATGATGTTCACCAGACTCCCTGTATCAATTAAAACTCCATTCACCACCCATGTTTTCATCGTGTTCTCCGATTCCTCTCCTTCCTTATACGCGTTAATTGCAATCACCAATGGAGATGTGTGATCCAAATTTTCTTTGGATATTTCCCCCGCCGTGAATGTTATCTCTTGCTTTTCCCAATCCTTCAAAGGTGATGTTATTTCTCTATCCGTAATCTTCTTTCCTTCAAAATCTCGTTTGTGTATTCTTCCTCTGATATTTTCATGAAATTCGCTAATCATTACTCTTGTACCTGTGCTGTATGCCATATTTTTTTCATCCGATCTAAAGTTTTCCTTTCTCATTTTTCTGATTCAAACAATTTTAATTGCAATCTTCTCTCTTTTACCAACGACCGGTCCCTGTTTCTAGCGCATATGTAGTAGCAGGATTTCCCACACTACACCCCTTACTCGATTTTACTTATTTAACCCATTGAAAGATGTAAGATCAAGAATATTTATTGATTGAATTCATGAATTGTTTACACAAGGAAATAGAATTACACTTAGAAATTAATACACTCTTAAACTTTCTCTCTCCTAATGACTTGCCCAACAACTCAAAAGAAATCTCCCCCTAACAGATCTATTTAGCCCTTTATATAGGGTAATACATAATGGATGACAGCTAAGCTCCCCTTTATTTTCGGGAATGTCTCGCTAAGTGTCGCAGATGCACAAACATTTGCTCTCGCGACACTTCTTAACCTCGCTGTGTCTCATGTCTTCTTTATGTTTTGCCTTGTCGTTATTTTATTGCGTCGTTTATCTTATCTATCTGCGACTTCCTCGCGACATCGTTGTTTATTAATCCCGCGAGCTTTGTACATTGCGAGATTATGATCCTACAATGTCCATGGAAATGGTGATAAGAACAAAATTCATGGCTTCTCTCGCTTAGAGGTGGCTCCTTTCCCATGTTCCATGGTGTTGGTATATTTTCCATCAAGATTATATCTTCCCATATTTTTTCCACGCTAGCATTCAGAGGTGGCATCTCAATTTCTTCCCATACTATCCTGCGGCTTCCTTGTCCCCTATGATAATTTTGCCTTTGACCTCCATAATTTTCTTACGGGCCGATCAAGTCTTTGAATTTTGTTATTTCCACCGCGGTTATAGAAATTTCTTTCTCTCTCGTATTATTCTTGGTCACGACTCCCCATAGCTACTAGCTTCTGCTGATTATCACCCATTATCAACTCTGGTTGTCCTTGCGAGGTGCTCGCCACTGTATTTATCAACTTAGGTAACAAGCTTGCGTTCGCTGCTGTTGATGGTGGTTTTTAAACAAAGGGTAAAATCGTAAAACCCCAAATAACCTAATGTCACCGGTGACACATTTATTAGGACATTTAATGCATGTAGTCAGTAATTAATAGGGGGTATTTTTTCAAATTAGAGTTACAACGAACAAAACCCTAATTCCCCTCCGTGCCAATGGAAAATCATGCCAGCCACACCTAGCCTAAGCTAGCCGCACGCCTGTGCCAATGGCAAATCATGCCAGCCACACCAAACGCGCCAAAGCATGCCAACCATGCTAGCCGCACCTCCGTGCCAATGGCAAATCATGCCAGCCACACCTAGCCCAAGCTAGCCGCGCCATGCCAAACACACTCTGCCTTGGCCTTAGCTATGCTAGTCACACCAAACGCGCCAAAGCATGCCAACCATGCTATCCGCACCTCCGTGCCAATGGAAAATCATGCCAGCCACACCTAGCCCAAGCTAGCCGCGCCATGCCAAACACACTGCGCCTTGGCCCTAGCTATGCTAGTCACACCAAACGCGCCAAAGCATGCCAACCATGCTAGCCGCAACTCCGTGCCAATGGCAAATCATGCCAGCCACACCTAGCCCAAGCTATCCGAACCTCCGTGCCAATGGCAAATC
Source organism: Papaver armeniacum (assembly GCA_023531295.1). Lineage (NCBI taxonomy): Eukaryota > Viridiplantae > Streptophyta > Magnoliopsida > Ranunculales > Papaveraceae > Papaver > Papaver armeniacum. The sequence goes on from JAJJWW010007310.1 coordinate 70,989, forward strand.
ATGCCAGCCACACCAAACGCGCCAAAGCATGCCAACCATGCTAGCCGCACCTCCGTGCCAATGGCAAATCATGCTAGCCACACCTAGCTCAAGCTAGCCGCGCCATGCCAAACACACTCTGACTTGGCCCTAGATACGCTGGTCACGCCACGCCAAGCCAAACACCCTTACCTTGGCCCTAGCCGCGCCATGCCAAAGTAGTGCCCGCACCTAGGCTTGCAAACCGTGCAACCTGGGCCAAATTGGTCACGCATACCATTGGCACATGCCAACACGCATCGCTGGTAGCTTTTCTTACCAAACCGTGGCCCTTATGGCCGAGCATGCCATTGGCACATGACAACACGCTCGCTGGTAGCTTTTCTTACCAAGCCGTGGCCCTAATGGCCAAGCATGCCATTGGCACATGCCAACACGCATCGCTGATAGCTTTTCTTACCAAGCCGTGGCCCTAATAGGCCAAGCATGCCATTGGCACATGCCAACACGCATCGGGCCGTAGCTTTTCTTACCAGGCCGTGGCCCTAATGGCCGAGCATGCCATTGGCACATGCCAACACGCTCGCTGGTAGCTTTTCTTACCAAGCCGTGGCCCTAATGGCCAAGCATGCCATTGGCAGATGCCAACACGCATCGCTGGTAGCTTTTCTTACCAGGCCGTGGCCCTAATGGCCAAGCATGCCATTGGCACATGCCAATTGGTAGCATGCCGGGACGTGGTCCTAATGGCCACGCATGCCATTGGCACATGCCAAACATGCACGCATTGGTAGCAAGCCGTGCAACCTAGGCCAACTTGGACGTACGCGCCATTGGCATATGCCAAAACCCACGCTGGTAGCCTAACTTGCAAACCGTGCAACCTACCGCCAAGGCATTCCGCACATGCCATTGGCACATGCCACACACGCCACTAGTAGCTTTATGCATTGCCACTTACACTCAATGTACAACCTACCACCAAGGAATTCCACACATGCCATTGGCACATGCCACACACGCCACTAGCAGCTCTGGCATTGCCACTTGCGCTCGAGGTGCAACCCGCAACAAAGGCATTCCGCACATGCCATTGGCACATGCCACACGCGCCCCTAGCAGCGCCACTTGCACTCAAGGTGCAACCAACACTCGAGACATCAACACAAACTGGGGGATGCTTTCCAGGGTCTTGGTTTGGCGGTCACAGCTTGCAGCGTACACTATGCTCACATTAAGAAAGCGTGAATAGGAATAAAGCGGTCAAATAAATGAGGAAATAATGGTGAAAACGTTTTCACCCATAAACACCTTGCGGTTACCACCTCCTCCCATTATTTCACCCTTTACTCTCTTCCTTCATGAGGCCAGGGTACGTCTCAATCTCGACTTGTATAAATAGGTCTTACCTATTTCCACCAGACAACAAGTCTCGGTCACGAGAAAAATACAACACTCTCAGAAAAGGCAACTTTGCAAGCTCTCCAAAAAGCTTTCATCTCTTGCAAGCTTCCTAAGCTTTCACTTCTGATACAAGTCAAGACACTACTCTCCCGTAACTATTCTCGGTCTCAACACCTTTCTTTGCTTCCTCCCCAAATCAACCCTTCTCCTCCACTTTGTGACCGAAGCAAGTCCTGGAACGCCATTTCTTGGTTTAGGCCGGACTTGTACAGATTGATCTCTCGAATCTACAAAGTGCTCACATGCAACACATTTGTTTAGGGTTTAAACCAGTTTCTCACTCACCTACCGAATTTACCAAAATCGGCGGAAACGATTTTTACCCATAAACAATTGGCGACCACGGCGGGAGGATTGATCTATCGGTTACAATACCAACTCCGACTCCTTATTTCGTTTCCCCAACGTCAAATCCCAACATGGTGGAACTCAGGTCCGGAGCGGATGCCGAGAACACCAGCACAGAACGCATCCCTGATGTTAGTGTCTCTCCCAATAACATTGTTGCATCACCTGCTGACTACAGTAACATCGAATGCACCCCCTCAAGCGTAACACCGCCAATCACCAGGGCCAGAGCCGCTGCCTCCTCTAGTGTCTCTGCACAACCCTCTAATCATGGCAACGAAAATATCTCTTCGGGTGTCACGCCACCAGTCATCAAGGCCAGAGCCGCCGCTACGGCCCCGAATGCTTCGTCTAGCATGACGCCTCCGACCACAACTAAGGTTCCAACTACCCCGCCGACGGCACGAGAGACCGGAGGGACCAGAGGAAGTCGTCCTTATGTCACCATCGCTGATTTGATGGAACGACAAGAGATGCTTGCCAGAGCCCAGACGGATATGGTTTCAACGCAGAAGGAGGTACTCATCTTTCTCAAGATCCTGACAGAGCGACTACCACGTGAGTCGCGTCCTCCAGAGCCGCTTAGGAACGTCTCCAACAACCCCGACGCCAGCACCTCGGCGGAGCACGCCTCCACGGATGAGGAAACTCACGCTAAAATCTCGTTGGAAAGAAATCAGCCGCCTAACTTCGTCACGCGAGAAGATCTGGAACAACTTCTCCGCAACCGAATCAAGAATGATGAAATGGGAGTGCATCATCACCAACCCCCTTACCCATCCGAAATGCAGAGAATCCATCTCCCAAGGGGGTACTCTTCTCCTCAATTTACCCCGTACGATGGTACCGGGAGTGCACATGAGCATGTCTCCCGTTTCCTGGAATCCCTAGGTGAACATGAATATAATCACGTTCTTCGTTTAAGGGAATTCTCAAAGTCACTTACTGGAAGGGCGTATACATGGTACAACAGCATCCCACCGAACATCATTCCCAAGTGGAGTAGCATGGTCACTGCATTTTACAAGAAATACTTCTTCGTGTCTGAACAAGTTACTTTCTCAAACATCGGAAGAATGTACCAGTGGGATAATGAACATCCGAATGATTTCGTCAAAAGGTTCAGGGTTCAAGCACTCGACTGTCACGACCCAAACGTGACCGAGCAACAGCTGGTGAACGCGTGCATCAATGGTATGGTTCCTATTTACCGCGCCCTGCTGGAAAACTTACGCTTCCAAACGTTCTCCGAACTCCATGAAGCCGCCAGACGATCCGCAACAACAGCACCAGCATTACTAGAAAGAGCTAGGCCGATTCGAACCGAAGACACGAGTGAAACTCGCGGGAGTAGACGCCTCATCAGCAAGCAATTTAGTGCCGGCTCATCCTCGTGAACATAGTAAACGAAAAGGAAAAAAGGAAAGCCCCAACTACGAGCCACCAGCCAAAACGTGAAGTGTCGGCACAACGGGAACCCCCGCCACGAAAGACCGTCACTAAAACTCCCATGCAGCATCATGAGACCGAAGGAGATACCCTTGATTTCCCGTTTCCCATCGAGGAGGTGATTGGCCTCCTAGAAGCCTGGGTTCAAGATGATGTTATCAGACTGCCACCTCCCAGACGTCCACCAACTGAGGATGAGATGGCGAACCCCAAGTACTTCCATTACCACAGGTTTGTTCACCACCCGACCAGCGATTGCAACAGACTAAAGCATATTTTCAAAGAAAGGATAGAAGCGGGAGGACTCCAACCAGGAGACGAAAGAGTGCATCGAGACCCACTTCCGATAAGAAACTGCGGGTCCTCTGGGGACTCCGTGCACGAGACTGTACAATCCATGATGCAACATGTATGCGAAATTCTCTATCTTTCCAAGATGCAGCGCCAAGATATTTTCGCAGCTCTCAATCGTGTTGTATCCGGCAAACGACTTTTTCTCTCCCCGGAAACCACGCCAGGGGCCCAAGCTTCCAAAACAGGCAAAACCAAAAAGGAGAACTGGGGACTGCTGACCACGTCCCGTTTAAGAGGTAACGAATTTGACGACACGCTCATCGACACGGCCTCTGATCACAACATCATTACTTTCAAGACACTAAAGGCAGCAGGATTTACAAAACAAGACGCTACCTATTCCCCGTCTGTGATTAAGAACTTGAGAGGAGAAACTTTGAACGCGCATGGCTACATCAACCTAGAGATCAAGATGGGAGACGCTATAACGCATAGCAAATTCCACATTGTCAAAGAACTAGATCATGACATGATATTGGGACGCTTATGGGTGCTCGACAACAAAGCAAAATTGGATGTGCACCCTCTGCCGACGTCCACGCCCGAAGGAATTTCCAACAAATCATCCCACTGGTTATCGCATCAACGAACTATTGAAGGAACCCAGACATCCGGAGAGGACCCGTTGGCGCTATCTCATGGTTTTCAAATGCAAGTAAGTCTGACCGAGCAACCTTTTCTGCAACCAATCTTTCCTACCCCTATTCCGTCATGGGGACTCGACGCGATTACTGGCACGAACGCTGTCAAGAAATGTGAATGGGGAGCTGGACCATTTGAACACTTTGCAAGAAGCTTGGAAACTTCTATTGAAACCAATGAAACCAAGACTCAAACGGTTACACGACGTCTGAACCCGTTTTCAATCGGAGATGTAGTTGTCAAGGAAAGCTCGTTTCAAGTTGGGAGGATGACATTAAAAATGGCTATTCAAACTGATTCGCCCGATGAAAGAGAAGACGAGCTGTATCTGGTTGTGGATACCCTTTTGGGAGGATATTGCAAGCTCATCAATGCAGACACACCTGAAGGCGTGATAATTCACTCGCGATGGCTCAAGAGCCATCATGCCACAACCTCTTTCAAAAAATATATATGAGGCAAAATGTTGACTGATGAAGAAGAAGGTAAAGATGAGTTTACGAAAAAAAAAAAAAAAGGGGGCATCATGGAAACTAAAGAAGCTAACAGAAATAACAAAAGGGAAGAACTAGCCCTCTAAGGATGGAGCACAAGTCCCCTCGGGTAAGACTATCTTCAAGCACTTCCCCCAGCAATACCTCGGGCAACAAAGGTTCCATTCAACGGTGTTAGCAGCAGCAACAACCTCAACATCCCATCCCGAAGCAACCATAGCGGCAATAGTGTCCTCCCGTCCAGCATACGCCACCATGACCCCTCCGGTATCACCAACGACACCTTTGGCATCAACTTCAAAGGGTATTTCGTTTCCGTCATATGCTCCTTCGAAGGTTTTCTCAGCAACACTTCGGAGAAAGTTTTTTGATTCATCCGCATCAGAGTCAAGAATCATGGCGCTCTCCTCCAAGACCCCCACACGTTCGCCTTTCCGTCGCTTCAACCTAAAAACAGTCCGATCCGCCCCATACCCGGATCGAGGAAAGACTTTGCCACACTGAAACCTCTCAACATGCCAAGACTCTTCCTCGTTCTCTCGCCCCTCCTCCATGCTCGCTGAACCCAAGAAAGTCCGAACATGTATATGTTCTTCATGGGAATAGATGGAAGGGAGGTCCTTAATGATTTCACTAGCTTCATGGAACGGAGATTCAATCCCAACCAATGCCTCCTCAAGAGAAGAAGATCGATCTCCGTCAAGTCTGAAGTCCTTCTCCGAAGAGTTAAAGGCGCGGCCATCTCTTGAGGGTCCCATCATACACTGCAAAAGATGGGGAAAATGATCAAGTTCCATCATATCTATACACATATAAAAAGAGGATAACACGAGTAGAGAAGAAGAAGAGAACATACCGGTATGATCTTCTTAGCCCGAATAACCCTAGTCGGGGTGATTTTGCAAGAGTCGGACCTCGCGCCTTCACTTGGAGAATTTGGCTGTTTAGAGGATGATTCGTCTCTAGGCAAAGAAAGAAACTCAACAAGAAGAACCTTTTCTCAAACAAGGGAGGGGGTACAATTACGTTGGGTATGAATACGGAACCTTAAAAAAAAAGAAAAGGAAAGGAAGCAATGAGGGACATAACGCTTCCAGATTTTGGCATGGATGATGCCCTGATTGAAGCCGCGCGTGAAGGAAGGCAAAATAAGGAAACTTTGCTATCTGTAGAAACACCTACTCCCTCCTTGTTTACACCGGTCCCATCAAGCTCGCGCCGGTCTCTCTAATCTCCCAAGACACACCGGTCCCACCAATTGCGCCAAACTTCCCAACGACCGCCCAAGTCATGCCAGCTAGCACGATCAGCTTCCCACTTTGCGCCGGTCCCGCCAGCTAGCACGCTCAACTTCCCCACCTTGCGCCGGGTCCCGCCAACCTGCTACTCCTCCTACCACCTCCATCACTAATTCAAGCGCGATCGCCTTCCCACTTTGCGCCGGTCCCGCCAGCCTAGCACGCTCGCTTTCCCAACTCGCGTCAACTTCTCAATGCCGAGCCTTCCTGTCTCTCAATGACGCCGACTTCCCAATTGTGCCGACCTCCCGATTTGTGCAAACTCGCCGAGAGGCAAGGATTCCAAATCCTATTTATAAAAAAGGTCGACAAGCCTCCTCAATTCTCTTTACGATTTGTTTGTTGATAGTTTGTCACCATCTTATGCTTACCTCGCAACAAAGCTCCTGTTCCGAGCTAAGCAGGGGACTTAATGTTGATGGTGGTTTTTAAACAAAGGGTAAAATCGTAAAACCCCAAATAACCTAATGTCACCGGTGACACATTTATTCGGACATTTAATGCATGTAGTCAGTAATTAATAGGGGGTATTTTTTCAAATTAGGGTTACAACGAACAAAACCCTAATTCCCCTCCGTGCCAATGGCAAATCATGCCAGCCACACCTAGCCTAAGCTAGTCGCACCTCTGTGCCAATGGAAAATCATGCCAGCCACACCAAACGCGCCAAAGCATGCCAACCATGCTAGCCGCACCTCCATGCCAATGGCAAATCATGCCAGCCACACCTAGCCCAAGCTAGCCGCGCCATGCCAAACACACTCTGCCTTGGCCCTAGCTATGCTAGTCACACCAAATGCGCCAAAGCATGCCAACCATGCTAGCCGCACCTGCCAATGGCAAATCATGCCAGCCACACCTAGCCCAAGCTAGGCGCGCCATGCCAAACGCACTCGCCTTGGCCCTAGCTATGCTAGTCACACCAAACGCGCCAAAGCATGCCAACCATGCCAACCATGCCAATGGCAAATCATGCCACCACACCTAGCCCAAGCTAGCCGCTCCGTGCCAATGGCAAATCATGCCGACCACACCAAATGCGCCAAAGCATGCCAACCATGCTAGCCGCGCCTCCGTGCCAATGGCAAATCATGCCACCCACACCTAGCTCAAGCTAGCCGCGCCATGCCAAACACACTCTGCCTTGGCCCTAGCTACGCTGGTCACGCCACGCCAAGCCAAACACCCTTACCTTGGCCCTAGCCGCGCCATGCCAAAGTAGCGCCCGCACCTAGGCTTGCAAACCGTGCAACCTGGGCCAAATTGGTCACGCATGCCATTGGCACATGCCAACACGCATCGCTGGTAGCTTTTCTTACCAAACCGTGGCCCTAATGGCCGAGCATGCCATTGGCACATGCCAACACGCTCGCTGGTAGCTTTTCTTACCAAGCCGTGGCCCTAATGGCCAAGCATGCCATTGGCACATGCCAACACGCATCACTGGTAGCTTTTCTTACCAAGTCGTGGCCCTAATAGGCCAAGCATGCCATTGGCACATGCCAACACGCATCGCTGGTAGCTTTTCTTACCAGGCCGTGGCCCTAATGGCCGAGCATGCCATTGGCACATGCCAACACGCTCGCTGGTAGCTTTTCTTACCAAGCCGTGGCCCTAATGGCGAAGCATGCCATTGGCACATGCCAACACGCATCGCTGGTAGCTTTTCTTACCAAGCCGTGGCCCTAATGGCCAAGCATGCCATTGTCACATGCCAACACGCATCGCTGGTAGCTTTTCTTACCAGGCTGTGGTCCTAATGGCCACGCATGCCATTGGCACATGCCAAACACGCACGCTGGTAGCCCAACTTGCAAGCCGTGCAACCTAGGACAACTTGGCCGTACGCGCCATTGGCACATGCCAAAACCCACGCTGGTAGCCTAACTTGCAAACCGTGCAACCTACCGCCAAGGCATTCGCACATGCCACACACGCCACTAGCAGCTCTATGCATTGCCACTTACACTCAACGTACAACCTACCACCAAGGCATTCCACACATGCCATTGGCACATGCCACACACGCCACTAGCAGCTCTGGCACTGCCACTTGCGCTCGAGGTGCAACCCGCAACAAAGGCATTCCGCACATGCCATTGGCACATGCCACACGCGCCCCTAGCAGCGCCACTTGCACTCAAGGTGCAACCAACACTCGAGACATCAACACAAACTGGGGGATGCTTTCCAGGGTCTTGGTTTGGCGGTCACAGCTTGCAGCGTACACTACACTCACATTAAGAAAGCGTGAATAGGAGTAAAGCGGTCAAATAAATGAGGAAATAATGGTGAAAACGTTTTCACCCATAAAGACCTTGCGGTTACCACCTCCTCCCATTATTTCACCCTTTACTCTCTTCCTTCATGAGGCCAGGGTACGTTTCAATCTCGACTTGTATAAATAGGTCTTACCTATTTCCACCAGACAACAAGTCTCGGTCAGGAGAAAAATACAACACTCTCAGAAAAGGCAACTTTGCAAGCTCTCCAAAAAGCTTTCATCTCTTGCAAGCTTCCTAAGCTTTCACTTCTGATACAAGTCGAGACACTACTCTCCCAGAATTATTCTGGTCTCAACACCTTTCTTTGCTTCCCTCCCCAAATTAACACTTCTCCTCCACTTTGTGACCGAAGCAAGTCTGGAACGGCCATTTCTTGGTTTAGGCCGGACTTGTACAGATTGATCTCTCGAATCTACAAAGTGCTCACGTGCAACACATTTTTTTAGGGTTTAAATCAGTTTCTCACTCACCTATCGAATTTACCAAAATCGGCGGAAACGATTTTTACCCATAAACAACTGCATTCGAACTCGTGTTCGCAACTGGGTAGGATTCCATCTCATTTTGTTTTTCCTCGAGAGCAATATATTCCTCCTGCAATTCTCGTAGCTCAGTCATTGTGATTGTGTTCTTAATTCTGAAAATTTGAATGTATAACAGATTGGTTGCGAACATAGCATTAATGAATGATAAAATGAGATATCTCTCATCAACGCGACCCGCCATGTCGCTACACATTGTCTTCCATCTCATGGTCAAATGCTTCAAACTTTCACCAACCCTTTGTTTTAATCCAAATACGTCTTCAATGCCAGGTCGCGAGAAATTGTTGTGTAGTTGCAGGAAATCCTACACTACACCCCTCACAAGAATCCACACAATCAATCCATTGAAGATGAACAATTATAATTTTTGTTGATTAATTTCTTGAATGTTTACAAGATAAAATGGAAAAGAGCTAAAGAAATTACAATCACTATAAACTTTCTCTCTCTTAATGACTTGCTCAACACTCGAAAAAAGAATCATTGACCTTCAGCCGGTTTCCTCTTCTCATGACATTCCTATGACCAAAAATAATTCAACTCTCATCTCTTCTGTCATCATTACCTCTTCTTCTGAGTCTATTCTTCTTACTAAAGAAAATCTGGAGGGAATGGATGTAGCTTTCAAAGTTTTATCAGATATCATGAATGACGCCAAGAAGACCTCCATTGATCCCATCAAGTCTAGTGTTTGCGAGTCTTTGAGTAAATACTTTAGTTCTGACAGGATGTCGCAAATGTCTTTAGAACAAGAAATTAAAGTGCTGAAGAATAATCTTCAAGATATGACTGCGAAGTGTGACACTCTCCATCTTGAGAATCAGAAACTTCAAAACGTTTCATTGGATCGCGATAATCTTCGCAAGAAGAACGAAGAATTAAAAGGTATTCTTAAAAATTGGGACTAAAATGGAGGCAGATGAGGAAAGAATGACTGTTGATTTGTTGCGAGATTACAAAGACATTTTCGCATGGGATATGGATGAGATGCCTAGAATAGATCCATCTGTAGCGTGCCATAAATTGGAGATTGACAAAAATGCAAGGCCATTCAAACAGAGAATTAGAAAAATTGCAACAACATATCACCCTCAAATAGAAGAAGAATTGCAGAATATGCTTGACGCATGAATCATTAGACAAGCAAAATATCCCGAATGGATAGCAAATATGGTCGTAGTCCCAAAGAAGAAAAAAGAGATAAGAATTTGCATATGCCACTATGTGTAGTCGACCCAGAGAAAGTACAAGCAATTCGCGATATGCCAACGCCAGCAATGGTGAAAGATGTGCAAAAGTTAAATGGATTATTAGCTTCGCTAGGAAGATTCATCTCGCGATCATCTGATAAGTGTAAACATTTTTTCAACATACTTAAAAAGGGAGCGAAATTTAGATGGACAGATGAATGTGAAAAGGCTTTACAAGGAATAAAAGAACATCTAATGGATATATCAATTTTACAAAAAGCAGAGCCAGGGGAGGAATTATTAATCTACCTTGCGACAACCTCGCATGCACTAAGTGCAGTATTATTGCGAATAGACGCAGGAGTGGAAAAGCCAATCTATTACATCAAAGAAACATTCAATGCCGCGGAGAGGAATTATTCAAAAATTGAAAAACTAATTTTGGCATTAGTTTATGCAACATTTAAGCTTCGCATATACTTCCAAGCACACACAGTTAAGGTAATGAAAAAAGTACCGATTGAGTCGGTAATGAAAAATTCAAAAAGGTCAGGAAGAGTCGAGAGATGGAATGCTCAAGTAAGTCATTGCAAAATCAAATATGAAATACTATCTTCACCAAAATCACAAGTTGTCGCAGATTTTTTATCAGAATTTCCTTTGGAAGAGGATGAAGCAGTGGAATAAATGATGGATATAGAAGAAGAACAGGGAAATCCAAGGGATTTATTAACTGAGCCAAACAGATGGGAAATATTGGTAGATGGATCATCAAATGGGGAAGGCAATTGAGTTGAGATAGTTCTGATTTCGCCAGAAGGCAATAAAATGGCTTTTTCTTTCAGATTGGAATTTGCATCTACCAATAATGAAACAGAATATGAAGCTATAATACATGCTCTGCAATTCGCAATAGAAATGAAGTTGGAGAATGTAAGAATCACCAGTGATTCCCAATTAGATATTCGCCAGATAAAAGAAGAATATACTACAAATGAACCATCTTTGAAAAAATACAAGAAACTTGTTGAAGAATTGTCGGCGAAGATACCAAAAATAAAATGGAGACATATATCAAGAAGAGACAATAGACTCGCAGATGCTTTCGCTTTTATATCAAGTATGATGATAGATCCAGCTGCGAGATGCATAAAAATACAGACACTTCTATCACCATCAATCAATAAAGAGGAACATCAAGAGACAGAAGTGATGCTCATAGAAGATGGAGCACAAAGGCCCTATAGTGAAGATTAGAGAGCAGAACTTCATGCATATATGATGAAAGGAGAAACACCAAGAAATAGATTAGAGGCGCACAAATTAAAAAGCCATGCAACAAATTATGAATTAAGAGACGGAATACTGTACCGAAGATCCTTTAATGGACCCTCGCTTAGATGTTTAACACGAAAGGAAGGAGAAGCAGTGTTAAAGATGTTACACAGTGGGGATGCTGGCAATCATAGTAGTGGAAGATCTTTGGCACATAAGGCGAAAATGCAAGGCTATTATTGGCCATATATGCATGAAGATGCGAAACAAATATCAAGGCGTTGCGAAGATTGTCAAAGGCACGGAAAGAAAATACATGCACCAGGAGCACCATTAACTTCTTAAACAAGTGTATGGCCTTTTGGAAAGTGGGGTTTAGACATTGTGGGACCATTTTTACCAGGTACAGGGAAAAGAAGGTATCTGATTGTCGCTACAGATTATTTCACAAAATAGGCAGAAGTAAAAGCGGTACAACACATTCGTGATAAAGATATTTTTACCTTCATATTCGAAAACATCATATGCAGATTTGGAATCCCCGCACAGTTGGTATCTGACAATGGGAAGCAGTTTGAGGGATAAAATATAGAATTGTTGCTTAATGCATTTCAGATAAAGTGTGGGAAATCAACTCCTTTATACCCGCAGGCCAATGGACAGGCATAAGCAACAAATAAAATAATCGCAGATATACTGAAGAAGAAGTTAGAAGGACATAATAGGGCATGGTGTGAACAAGTGCATAATGCAGTATGGGCTTACAATACAACCAGGCGAGAAGCTACGGGAATGTCACCCTTTTGTTTAACATATGGAGTGAAGTTGTACTTCCGACAGAAGTTATTATTCCAACAACAAAGAAAGAAGCTTGGGAGAAAAATCTTAGTGCGGGTAACATTTTGATCAAGTTAGATGAATTAGAAGAAAAAAAAGAGAAAGAGCACTACAGCATATGGAGAATTACCAGCGAAGATTAGCCAGAGAATATAACAAACGTGTCAAGACACGCGAATTTCAACCAGGCGATTTGGTATTGAGAGAAACACCAGTATATCAGCGAGAAAGTGGTGGCAAGCTGGCGAAAAAATGGGATGGACCTTATATCATCATGGAGATAGTCGGAACAAGGGCATATAGATTAATGGATCCTGAGGGCAAAGACGTGGGCCACAGATTGGATAGACCGTGGAATAGATTATACTTGAAGAAATATTACCGGTAGAAGATTGTGGGAAAAGAATAGACTGCGAAATAATGTATGGTTGAAGAGAAATGAACTTATATGAAAATGCTGTGAAAGAATCATTGCGAAATTGCACGAAACAAAGAAAGAACATGCGAAGATCTCGCAAAGAAAATAACAAGAGATAACCAAAAAACAATGACATATCAGAATGGGACGAACCTTCTATGGCGTACACCCTAGTTCGCGAATCAAAATTTCGTAAGAGGCAAATGTAAGACCTAAAGTACGTCATAAAAGGGGGTATCTATTAACATGGCTCAGGGAAAAGGTTACACCGCCCCTGGAGATTTGGGGTCAATAAAGCCCATCCAGGAGAGATACCTTGGATTTCCAACTATATATATTTAAGGTTATACCCTGGTTGGACGACCGAGGGTCTCTTCTAAGGAGTCAGCGTATGATCAAGGCGCCGAGGTAAACGGTTGAGCCAAGAGTGCCTGGGGCATTTGAAGTGTCTCGGAAATTCTTGGCAAGTCTTGGCATATGTTGCACTCGGCCCGAAGAAAACTCCACTTAGGGTGCAGTCTCGTAACCATAAGCCCTATATGTATAAGGGATAAGAGGCTGCGAAAACAACTGGTTGTTTTTAAGACCGGATGGGAGGAGCTAGTCTTGTATGGCCGATGTACGCCTCCTTGAAGGGGCAACCAGGGAGATGATAAGGGCGGCACCCTCCATTAGGGAGCTGATAAGTGTCTTAAGACGCAAATGTCATGAGGCTTTATTTTCGCAAGAAAATTTAGGCTTGTCATATTTGTGCGATGATCCTGAAGAGGCAATAATACAAAAGACAAAGATAAAACGAGATCAATGGGTGAGTACATGAAAGTGTAAGAACGTCATGCGATTTCGTCGCAAGACGGCAATGTCATGGGGCTTTATTCTCGCAAGAAAATCTAGGCCTGTCATATTGTCGCAATAAAATTATCCTGCAGAGGCAACAATACTAAGAAATGATAAGACAAAATCAATGGGTCTGTACATGAAAGTGTAAAGACGTCCTGCGATTTTGTCGCAATAACAAGAGATGGCACAGTAAGACCTTTAACTAGGAAGGCAAAATAAGACCATATGACAAAAGATTTATAAAAATTAACTATTATTTATGCAGGTCATTCATCGCAAAGAAGAAAGTAAGAGACAATAAAGAAAACATAATATTTCTTAAAAAAAAGTGCACTTCAAAAGGAAATAAAAAACATCATATGCAAGAAGTTATGAAGATCAAGAAACTAAAGGAAATGAAATTACAAAAGAAGTTCATTTCTCAACATTAATTCTTTCATCTTCAACAATTTTATCAGTTTCCCCAGCTTCCACACTTTCGCCAGTTGTTGCATTCCCGCCAGAACCCTCTTCACCTGGATTATTATTGATAGCTTCATTGTTTGATGGGATCACCTTTTCATTAGCGAGATCTTCGCCGCTTTCGTATTCATAGTCACTATCAGGAGAATTAGGGATTTCATCATCCTCAACTTCAAGAGGTTCGACAGATACAGGGTCAAGAGATTTGGACAATAAGACATCATTCAAAAGAAATTCAGCTTTGAGATGAAATTGGCAAAGAAGTGCCTTATGATGATTTCTACTCTGGATATCTTTGGAGTAACTGAGGTAATCAAATCTCCTTTCGGCCCGATGGCGAGAACGAGCGAGAGTAGTGGCAAGAATCGCATTTTCTTTGCGAATCTTGGCATAGCTAGCCTCCAAAGTAGAAATGGAGGAACGAAGATCTTTCTCAGATTCTGCAAAAATGAAGAACAACAGAGTTATAAAAATAAAGAATTCGCAAAAAAAAAAGGATATCATAAGAAAACTAGACAAAGCAAAAACGGGTGAGGCAGTCAAATTTTATGACTACCTTCCTTTTACGATATAAGATGTTGGGTCAAAGCCAAGCAACTACTCTCCAAATGATCCATGGCACTATCAAAATTATCTCCAACCAGACATTTTAATCGAGAATGCAAACTCTTTTCGTTAGAAACAAGTAAGGTATTCTCCTTAGCAAGGGAGGAGTAGGATTCTTTTAACTTGGAATATTGATCCTTGAGTTGGCTTGTTTTCACACTTCAAGTTATTCTACCCTGAATAATCTTATCCCTCTCAAGCAGTGACTTCTTTGAGTTTACTTCTCAAAATGAACGAGAGAGATTGTTCTTGTTCATTACATATTTTTTGACAGACATCAAGTCGTTATAAGAAATCGCCACCTTATTTAACAAAACTCGCTTCTCTTGAGATAGAGTTCCATTCTCATCTGATAAGGTTTCCAACTCCAAATTAGATTTAGCCAAAGAATGAGATAGATGAGATAATTCATTACTTAACGAGTCTTGCTTCTGAACTAAGTGAGCATTCTCTTTGGTAAGGTTATCTATTTGATCAACATAGTACGAATGAAGATTATCTAGTTGGTTATATTGCTCCATCCAAGCATCTCTATCCATTCGAGTTTCTTCAACGACAGATTCCAACTGATATATCTCCATTTTTCGCTTCTGGTTTAAAGCTTAAAAGGCGAACAAGGTTTTTTTTTTTTTTAAAAAAAAAATAAAAAAAAAAAAAAAAAAATGGAGAGTGTAATACCTTTTAATTCTTCGTTCTTCTTGCGAAGATTATCGCGATCCAATGAAACATTTTGAAGTTTCTGATTCTCAAGATGGAGAGTGTCACACTTCGCAGTCATATATTGAAGATTATTCTTCAGCACTTTAATTTCTTGTTCTAAAGACATTTGCGACATCCTGTCAGAACTAAAGTATTTACTCAAAGACTCGCAAACACTAGACTTGATGGGATCAATGGAGATCTTCTTGGCGTCATTCATGATATCTGATAAAACTTTGAAAGCTACATCCGTTCCCTCCAGATTTTCTTTATTAGGAGGAATAGACTCAGAAGAAGAGGTAATGATGACAGAAGAGAGGAGAGTTGAATCATTTTTGGTCATAGGAATGTCATGAGAAGAGGAAACCCGCTGAAGGTCAATGATTGGGGGTGAGGCAGAAGCATTGATAATAGAAGAAGAGAAGGGTTCATCTTGAGGGACTTCATTTATAGAAAATTCAGGTATAGGAGGAAAATCGGCAGCGACATTTTCAGAGATAACCAAAGTAGAATTATCTTGCGAAGATATCGCAGGAGGTGTTGGTTTATCTTGTGAAGATATCACAGAAGGTATTGGTTTATCTTGCGAAGACATCGCAGGAGTAGTTTTGAGCTTGAATATAGGAAAGGAAACAGAAGATTCAACATTTTTAGAACGGCGAGGTTTCTTGGGGGATCTATCAATATTTTTGTCATCCTGCGAATCACAAGTCAAATAAGAAACATAGGCAACAATATTGTTATTAGAAGAATAAGTGTTTCTTAATACCTTGCTATTCGCCGGCTCCCTTTTAGTAACAGCGATTTTCGGTTGCGAGCCCACGGGAACATTAGGGTTTAGAACTGTGAACTTGGTGTTAGATTTATTCTTACTGAAACAAAAACAGCACGAGAATCATTAGAGAAAGAATAACATTAGGATAAAATAATTTCGATAGAAGAAATCAATCACAAAAAGATCAATTTTGGCAAAATTAACAAACCTTGATGGCTCCATAGAAACAGTAGCAGAAAGATGATAAGAACAGTAGCAGAGAGACAATAGCAGGAAGACGATGAAGAATTGCAGAAAGAAAAATAGCAGTAAAAAGTTGCAGAAGATGAAGAAGATGAAATAAAAGAAAGGAAACATCCTCATGGAGAATTTCTCCTTAAATAGACAAGAAAAAAGTGACCGGTTAACATTAAATGTACCGGTAAAAAGGGGGATTTTGACATGTGTAGGAAGTTACGCCTAATTCACGGAATCTCGGCGGTAGATTGATGGAAAGAAATGAACAGTTGCGGTAGTTTGAAAATAATAATTCTCATGACATTTCTTCTTCGCAGAGAAGACATGAGAAGAGGCAAGATGTAGGATCGAGAATATCTCAACACCAATACCTCTCGCGAAAATCATAAACGTTACGTAGCGAAGGCGTCGCAGATGAATAAAATAAGTGACGCAATGGATGACGACAGCCAGAACACAAGAAAGGTGTGAAGACCTAGCGAGATCTAGGAGTGTCGCGAGATTATGCATTTGTACACTTGCGACACTTCGCAAATCGTTCCGGAAAATAAAGGACAACTTAGCTGTCATCCATTATGTAATACCCTATATAAAGAGCCGAACAGGACTATTGGGAGAGAGATTTATTTTTTCGAGTGTTGAGAAAGTCATTAAGAGAGAGAAAGTTTATAGTGATTGTAATTTCTTTAGCTCTTTTCCATTTTATCTTGTAAACATTCAAGAAATTAATCAACAAAAATTATAATTGTTCATCTTCAATGGATTGATTGTGTGGATTCTTGTGAGGGGTTGTTTATGGGTGAAAACTACTCCTGCAGAATTTGGTAATTTGGGGTGTGGATGAGGAATGAATTTAAACCTTAAACAAATGCACTGCGCGGTGAGTGCTTGTAGATTCGAGAGATCAATCTGTTTAAGTCCGGGCTTAAACCAAGAAATGGCCGTTCCTGGACTTGTTTCGGTCACAAAGTGAAGGAGATGGGGTTGATCTTAGGGAGGGAAGCGAAGAAGGTGTTGAGATTGTGAAGGTGTTGGCTTGCTTATGACTTGTAATGAAAGGTGAGCAGGCTTGTGATTGATGCAAGCAAGCTCCGGGTGTTGGAATACATTTTTTGTATTAACACTTGGTTTTTGTCTCGTCCTGGACTTGTGTTGTTGTTTGAAATAGGGCGGAGAACCTATTTATACAAGTCATTGAGCCTTATTCATGTCTCTCGTGGGAAGTGGAGGAAGTGGAGTGATGGAGTAGTGGAGTTGTGTGTCGGTGCCACACGACCGGCCTTGCCCACTTCTCCCGTTCATCTCTAACCGTCCATGACTTCCCCGACACGTTCATGTGATGGCGCGTTGCACGCCGCACGCCGTAAACCGCAGACCAATACCCCAAGATGTATCCCCCAGTTTGTGACATGATTGATGTTCTGAATGTGTGGATCGTGGATCCACGAAAGATAGCATGTAATCTTTGAATTGAATAACTGTGTTATTCAGAAAGTCGATACTTGTGAAGTATCGTGTGTATTTTATGTAGGTACTGCATTATGGTGTGGTAAAGTGATGGGTAATGACGCCTCACTGACCAAATAACTCCTGACCAGGGTTGTATAACCAAGCTGGTGAAGTTGGACGGATGAGATGATCTTTGAGACACTCATCCGCGACCGTTAATGAATATTAGGTTTTTGAAGAGGTGCGCAAGCATCACTCTTCAGCTTGGTCGAAACCGAGCATGGAAAGGGATTTGGAGAGAACCGACCGAGCGTGCATGTAGATAGCATGCCAGTGTACACGTCCATGTCTCACTATCCCATGAAGGTGCGATCTAGGCCACTCAATTTGACCGGAAAAGAGGAGTGGTTGAGATCAATTTTGCAATAGGAAATTGATGCCGCAAAAGGCCGCGCATCATGCTTTTTCCGGCGTGCGTCCAAGACGACCTAATTTGGTCGGTCTTGGCCGATGGGTTTGACGTGAAGATGGCAGGCCGGTGTTCATGCCTATACCGAATATCCCATGAAAACGTGATCTAAGCCACTCAAATCATCCGGTGAAGTTGAGCGGTCGAGATCGATTTGTGGTTTGGGAGGCGTGGCCATGCTAGTTTGGACGCACGTTTGGGATTAACCAGGCATGATATGCCTTGGCCGAACACATGAGGAGGTAGATGGGCCCACAGTGGTCATGCTGGTATGATCGGCCTTTGCTTAATCTAATCTGTGACCCTCCATTCGTGCCGGAGAAGATGGACGCGCGTGATGGCTTGAAACCCTAATTTTGGCTTTCAAAGCCGTGCGCCATCTCTTGTTTGGGTGACGATTTTGTCACGGCCAAACATTGTTGGTTTTGACCGATTGGTCAAGTGTGTAGGCGGTCCCACGGTGATCGTGTTGACATGCTCTGGGCCCTTTAAGTCTACATCTACACCCTCCATCTATACCTGCGAAGATGGATGGTTGAGACTATTTTGCAACACATGTAATATGCCGCAAACCCTAATTTAGGGTTTTCCGTCCATAATGCTTGGTATGAACGGTTTCTTGGCAAGCTAGGCCAATGACCGACCATGCGGGGTCGGCCGTGGGTATTCCATAACTGCTTGGGGTGATGGAATTGATCTTGGGTCATCCAATCATGCTTATGGAGTTGGATGACTGCGATCAGATCATATCCGGACTGATACGGTCAGTCCAGATGCTCAATCGGGCTAGTATAACACACCGAGAGGGGCTCAATGGGCTAGTATAACACACCGAGAGTCACCGTACGGGTATTTCAGTACATGGTTTCATTATAGTGCTTGAGGTTCGTGTTACTCTGTAAGAGTAACACTCTACCGTCATGCCACATCGATAATGAGTACTGGAAATACAAGGCCGATATGAAATTCACAGAAGGGATTGTTGCCACATGCTCCAACCCGGAGGAATTTCATGTATTCACAAAATGGGATTATTGCTACATGCTCCATTCTTGGTGAATTAAGTGAGGGAGTATCCAACACTTATAAATGGCTTTATCTTTTACAAGATGTCAGCGCATGGTTTTTTGGGTTTTTACAAATTTAACCTTAAACGAAAATCCACCATCAACATTAAGTCCCCTGCCTAGCACATAATGGTTACACTATTGTGTGGTAGGCATGAGATGGTGACATACATATGTGAGAAAGACAGATAAAAGGAGTTTACCGGAAGAGTGTTGGCCGACCGCTAGTTTCCCACGCCGTCACGCTTGTATGGAATCCCTGGTGGGGCCGGTTTCTTTCTTTGGGTATTTGAATCAAAAGAGGAAACCAAATAAGGGAGGAATCCTTCTTCTATTGGGATTCTTCTAATTTTTTGTCTATAAAAGAGACAAAAATCCTTTTCTTTTTTCCTCACGAGTTCTCCTCTTCTTTTTTTTTTTTTGTTTGAGCGGCTCCCGTCGTGACCTTGCTGCCGTCGCCAAACGCCGCCACCCGCCGGAGCCTGTTGCCGGAATCGTCGTCGTTGCTGCCGTCCGTCCGCCCAAGGTGAGTTTCGGTCTCTTATTATTATTTATTTTTTTTAGTAAAAACCCTAGCTTGCTAGGTAAACACCTTTTGTAAGATGTGCATATGCTTAGTCTTTCCACCATTGCATGCAAAACCTAGCTTTTAGGTTGTATCTTGAAAAGGAAAAACCTTGGCTTGAATCTCGCATACACGATTCCCATGAACAAAGAAAATCGTGTTATGATGCGCGAGAATGAACGTGGGCCCATCGTGCATGCTTGATTGACCGTGGGTCTCACCCACATACGCTTGACCGAAATTCGTACCGAACTTGAAACTTGTACCGGACTTGAAATCAATACCAGACTGAAACTTGCACCTGACTTGAAATCAATACCAGACTGAAACTTGTACCGGACTTGAAACTTGTACCGGACTTGAAACCAATACCAGACTGAAATTTGTACCGGACTTGAAACCAATACCAGACTGAAAGTTGTACCGGACTTGAAACTTGTACCAGACTTGATACCAATACCAGACTGAAATCAATACCAGACTAAAATTTGTACCGGAATTGAATGGTGTTTGGACCGGCCATCGTGTGCTCCGATGTGAGTTGTGTCTTGCCGTGTGTGACTACATCTCTCCTGTGCTTTCATACAAGTTCTAACTCCTGTCTTTTATTTCATTGTGGAAGAAAAGAATCCCTGTTGAGATGTCTTCTGAAGATAACGTTGGTGCCAAGTCAGGAAGTGTTGACAACTTCAAAGATATGCCGAACATTGATGATGAGTTGTTCACCTCGCCCTTCCCAAGCATTAGGAGACATCCTTCTCATAAGATAGTCTTGCTTTCCGATTCAGAAAATATGGAAACTGATCCATTCTCTTCTTCAAAGACTTGTGGTGAGATTTTGTCTCCAGAGAAACGAATATCCGCCTTCTCCTATTGACTTCAAGACTTGCCATGCTCCACTGGGTTCTTATGAAGGATGGATGAGACGCATGTTGAGTAATAAGGGTATTAAGGACAATTTGACCAAAGCGCAGATCCTCAATGCGGTCATGGCATCCGCTACTCTCGAAATTAGGAAAGACATCGCGGGTTTGATTACCTTCATTTCTCGGTGGCGTATTTCTACTCACACAGCCCATATCTAGATGGGGAGAGATGACTATTACTTTGGAGAGTGTGGCTGCATTAATGAACCCGCTCGTGTCGGGAAGTCTCTCTTACGAGCTCTCGATACGGAACAAAGTAACTATGGTGCTATACTTCAAAAAGTGGCAGAATTCGATAGTCTGGACAAGGAAGAGAAAAAAGATGCGAGATGCTTTTACACCTGGTGGGTGTCGGTGTGGTCTCTGCGGACCCAGAGCAGGATCAAGAGTTGGAAAACGAGCTCAGTGTGATTGCGTTCTGTCTTTATGGCTATCCAGGGATATATTCGATGATGGTTCGGAAAGAAGACCATTAGAAGTGACCTTGTTAAGATTGCTATAAGGTCGGCGAAGGGTGAAGTTCTTCCTCCGGGGCTCATTGTTCCTTGGATCACTGTATTCTCATTTGGATGCTTTAGCAATGGACATGCATGCTTCTAACGGGTACAAAAAGGTGGAGTCGCACATTCACTTCGCTTTTCTTCATGCGCTCTTATGGGAACACTTCAAAAGTTACGCTCCTACTCCTAGAAATTCGCTCAATAACTTATATGGTGGCTCGAGAATACTCCGTTGGAATAAAAGGCGTCCCAGAGGTGGTGCGAAACTTGTGGACGTATTTGACAATGTGTCTTCTGTAGATTTCCGTCCATGGGGGCCGGTCCACCCTTCCATTGTTCAGCCAAAGACCTTTGCTATCGCTTCTGACGGTCCTAATGCTGTGTTGTGTACCGATGTCGAAACTATGAAATCGGGAGAACTTATTTACCTGCGCAGCTGCATTCCAGGATATGTCCCGTCTCTATTTAACGGAGAATTTTCTCGTGACTCCGTACAATATTGACAGGCTGCTCGCCAAATGGGATTTGATCAGGGTGTCCCATTTATTCGTTCACCAAGGGTTCCGAAAGAATCTCTCCCGAATATTCTTAACGCCGGCATGTTTGTAGAACGGGTGAGCCTTTCCTTCGGCCTATTGGGAGAAACCCAAAGTGATAACCGATAAGTATAAGGAATTTTGGGGGAGACAACCGTTGGTTTTCCAGAAATTTTCGGAGAGTGTTGTGACAGATTCCCGTAGTGAGCCATCTTCTGACGTCTTGACGAAGCATTTTCGGTTGAAGCCACTTCCAGCCAAACGGACCAGAGCTGAGGGTTGCAGTCCCCAAGTAGGAGAGAGACCTAAGAGGATGCGGTCCGGTAATCCTCAATTCCTCCAATATGCAGGTATTTAAATCTCCTCCCATCGGTTCTTTCATCTCTCCAGTGTAAATTCTTCTAAAAACTATCCTTGCTTGAAATCAGTGAATTTCGAAAGAGAATGTCTTCACCACCAGGTTGGCGCGCATTCAAAATGAGAAGGTCAGCAGACTGATCTTCATGCGAGAAGTCCTGGAGAAACCGATCTTCATGTTGAGAAGTCTGGCGGCACTGATCTTCAGGAGTCTGGTAATACTGATCTTTACACTGAGAAGTCTGGGGAAACCACTTCTTTTCCAGACCATGACAGGGATGATGCAAGCTCGGTTGGACGAGGAGCTTCCCTTAGTGATCTTGTTGACGGGGTCGTGATGGAAATTAGCACCCAGAGCGAAATAGATGCCGGAAGGAATGTAAGAGAGGCAGTGCCTGCTATAGTTGAGGCGGCTCCTCTTGAGATCCATCCTGAACAGGTTCCAGTCAATATGGCTATTGTGGTGACTCCTTCTGAAAGGCCTCCTGCAACTGACAAGGCTCCCGCGGTTAGTGAATTACCGGTGATGCAGCCTGTTGCTTTGTTCGATCCTCCTTTTACTATCCCTTATCCAGGCCATGTGTTGGTCGGTGGATTCAGCGTGCCGGTTCAGTTCAAAGAGTTTTACACAGCGATATGGGAGAAGCACGGTCACATTGCTACCATCACGAAACTCAAAAGTCGTCTTGCGTTGGTCAACCGCGTCCAAGAAGCTTTAGTTTCTATCCAGGGGATGAGCGTCACGACTGGTCGAACAGTTTCTGAGGAGATGATTGAAGATTGGAGGTGCCATCGGGACGTGTTTGCGCAGTACAGCTTCAATGCTCCTTGGCTCTTCAAAGGTTTCTCCAAGATTCAGGAGCTCCAGAAATTACAGGATGAAGTCCCTTCCGCGGACTGTGTTGCTCGCCAGGAAGAAGAGGTTGAGAAGTTGTCTAAGGAACTGGAGCTGAAGCAGGCTGTGCTTCAAAGGATGAAGGTCTCTCTTGCCCAGAAGGACGAGTTGTTGCTGAAGGACTTTCCTTGAAGTATTCGTGTTATATACTTTCCTTTTTAGATGCTTTTTTCTTTTTGAGTGATAGTGAGGATTTTCTTTGACCTCCGGTTTTGAAATAATAGGTAATTGAATTGGTTTATTTTGAGATAGTTTTGTGGACAAACTTTTTGAAAGGGATTATGTTAAATGAAATTTGCATCTTGGTTATGAACGATTGCACGTGAAATTGCAAATGTTATGTAAAAGGGAGGTACGAATGGAAACAAACATGGTGTTTGACCACTGAGGCTCTTTCTCCACGTGCGGGGTGTTAAGTCCCCAGTGAATTCTAAACTATCTTTCCTGTAAAATTGTCGAGTAAAACTTACTTGCTTTCGAAGCCTCACTTGTATCGAACCGGAGTAGCCTTTCTAAGAAAATCCTCCGCACCAATCTCTCAGAGTTATCGCTCTGGACCCAGCTTCTCCTGAACAATGCGCTTCAAAGCGTTGCATTCACTGGTGGGGTGATGGAGGAACCGGTGGAAATGAAGTACCTCGGGTCCATTACTTCTTGATCGAGAGGCGGACGCCATACCGGGGTAGCTCCACCTCTCCATTTCGTACCCACGCCTCTAGTAGCTCCAGTAATCTTCTTCATTGGGAAGGGGAAATGTAAGTGCCTTGAGTCCGGCTTTTCCTCGCGTTAGTGGGCATTGTGATGTCTCTCCGTGGCTTTGATGTGGAATGGGAGATGAAGTTGGAAGATTTGCGAGTGCCATCATATCTCATGGATCGCTTGCCTAGGTAAAGGGATGTGGAAGGTGTCTTGATGTCACTCGCTGAGTGATCGGATTGAACGTTCCCATCCTCTGTATTCAGGTATTTCCTGATTGATTTCTCCTTCCTCAAGCATTTCTTCAGTCGGTTGAAAAGTCGACGCGGATTGGACAGTCTTCCGGGCTTCAACAAGAGTTTTGAGATATAAATCCTCTAGCAGGGCTCCATAGGCTGCAGGCTCCCTTTCTTTATCTGGCAGACATTGTAGTACTCCGGACAAGTCTTTTCCCCTGTCTGGACCGTGTTGTCCATCTTTCTTGATTCGTTTTCGACTGCGTGCTCTTTTTGCTTCTCCACTTGTAAAGGTGTGACTCCTGGCTAAGGATTCAACGTTTCTTGCACTGTCTGAGTTGATGCCTATTGACCCTTCTTGTAGTTGTGCTGCTATATCATTCAAAAGGCGAAATGTCTCGCTCTGCCTTCTGGTGATACCGGCTTGATTTGCCAAGACATCCTCCAACATTCCAGCTATGCTTCCCATGATATCTGAACCACCTGCGGATTCCGGGTGAGGATACATCGTGAGACGAAAACCGAAGAATTGAGAATTCGATTCTTGTAACCGAGAGATCAATCTCCCACCGTGGTCGCCAATTGTTTATGGGTGAAAACTACTCCTGTAGAATTTGGTAATTTGGGGTGTGGATGAGGAATGAATTTAAACCTTAAAAAATGCATCTGCGCGGTGAGTGCTTGTAGATTCGAGAGATCAATCTGTGCAAGTCCGGCCTAAACCAAGAAATGGCCGTTCCAGACTTGTTTCGGTCACAAAGTGAAGGAGATGGGGTTGATCTTAGGGAGGGAAGCGAAGAAGGTGTTGAGATTGTGAAGGTGTTGGCTTGCTTATGACTTGTAACAGAAAGGTGAGCAGGCTTGTGATTGATGCAAGCAAGCTTGGGTGTTGGAATACGTTTTTTGTATTAACACTTGGTTTTCTCGTCTCGTCTGGACTTGTGTTGTTGTTTGAAATAGGGCGGAGAACCTATTTATACAAGTCATTGAGCCTTATTCACGTCTCTCGTGGGAAGTGGAGGAAGTGGAGTGATGGAGTAGTGGAGTTGTGTGTCGGTGCCACACGAACAGTCTTGCCCACTTCTCCTGTTCATCTCTAACCGTCCATGACTTTCTGACACGTTCTTGTGATGGCGCGTTGCACGTTGCACGCTGTAAACCGCCAGACCAATACCCCGCATGTATCCCCCAGTTTGTGACATGATTGATGTTCTGAATGTGTGGATCGTGGATCCACGAAAGATAGCATGTAATCTTTGAATTGAATAATCGTGTTATTCAGAAAGTCGATACTTGTGAAGTATCGTGTGTATTTTATGTAGGTACTTGCATTATGGTGTGGTAAAGTGATGGGTAATGACGCCTCACTAACCAAATAACTCCCGACTGTGGTTGTATAACCAAGTCTGGTGAAGTTGGACGGATGAGATGATCTTTGAGACACTCATCTCGCGACCGTTAATGAATATTAGGGTTTTTGAAGAGGTGCGCAAGCATCACTCTTCACTTGGTCGAAACCGAGCATGGAAAGGGATTTGGAGAGAACCGACCGAGCGTGCATGTAGATAGCATGCCGGTGTACACGTCCATGTCTCACTGTCCCATGAAGGTGCGATCTAGGCCACTCAATTTGACCTAAGCAAAGAGGAGTGGTTGAGATCAATTTTGCAATAGGAAATTGATGCCGCAAAAGGCCGCGCATCATGCTTTTTCCGGCGCTGTTCCAAGACGACCTAATTTGGTCGGTCTTGGCCGATGGGTTTGACGTGAAGATGGCGGCTGGTGTTCATGCCTATACCCGAATATCCCATGAAAACGTGACCTAAGCCACTCAAATCATCCGGTGAAGTTGAGCGGTCGAGACTGGTTTGTGGTTTGGGAGGCGTGGCCATGCTAGTTTGGACGCACGTTTGGGATTAACCAGCATGATATGCCTTGGCCGAACACATGAGGAGGTAGATGGGCCCACGGTGGTCATCTTTGGTATGACCGGCCCTTGCTTAATCTAACTGTGACCCTCCATTCGTGCCGGAGAAGATGGACGCGCGTGATGGCTTGAAACCCTAATTTTGGCTTTCAAAGCCGTGCGCCATCTCTTGTTTGGGTGACGATTTTGTCACGGCCAAACATTGTTGGTTTTGACCGATTGGTCAAGTGTGTAGGCGGTCCCACGGTGATCGTGTTGACATGCTCTGGGCCCTTTAAGTCTATATCTACACCCTCCATCTATACCTGCGAAGATGGATGGTTGAGACTGTTTTGCAACACATGTAATATGCCGCAAACCCTAATTTAGGGTTTTCCGTCCATAATGCTTGGTATGAACGGTTTCTTGGCAAGCTAGGCCAATGACCGACCATGCGGGGTCGGCCGTGGGTATTCCATACCGCTTGGGGTGATGGAATTGATCCGGGGTCATCCAATCATGCTTATGGAGTTGGATGATCGCGATCGAATCATATCCGACCGATACGGTCAGTCCGGATGCTCAATCGGGCTAGTATAACACACCGAGAGGGGCTCAATCGTGCTAGTATAACACACCGAGAGTCACCTGCACGGTATTTCGTACATGGTTTCATTATAGTGCTTGGAGGTTCGTGTTACTCGTAAGAGTAACACTACCGTCATGCCACAATCGATAATGAGTACCGGAAATACAAGGTGATATGAAATTCACAGGAAGGGATTGTTGCCACATGCTCCAACCTCGGAGGAATTTCATGTATTCACGAGAATGGGATTGTTGCTACATGCTCCATTCTTGGTGAATTAAGTGAGGGAGTATCCAACACTTATAAATGGCTTTATCTTTTACAAGATGTCAGCGCACGATTTTTTCGGTTTTTACAAATTTAACCTTAAACGAAAATCCACCATCAATAGGGGTGTAGTGTAGGATTTCCTGCAACTACATATTGACGCTAGAAACAGGGAAACTGAAGATTAGAGATTGGATATTGTCATTAAAATTGTTCAAATCAGGAGTATGATGGATAAATTGGTTAAAATGGAGAAAGCCAGAATCAAAGAGAGTAATGGAGAATTGGAATGTAATATGATTACAAAGACGATGGTTAATAAATTTCATGAAAGTATCAGAGGGAGAATACACAAACGAGATTTTGAAGGAAAGAAAATTGTAACAACAGAGAAGGCGTCACCCTTGAAAGAATGGGAAAAACAGAAGATTACGTTTACAGCAACAGAGATATCAAGAGAGAATTTAAATCACACATCTCCACTAGTGATTACGATAAGCGCAAGCAAGGAAGAAGGAGAACCAACAAAAACATTGGAAGAATGGGCAATAAATAGAACTTTGGTGAACACAGGGAGTTTAGTGAATATAATGTTTTATCATGCTTATAAAGAATTGGGGTACAAAAATGAAGAAATGATTTCCTCAACATATGATATCCATGGTTTCGGCAAATCTATAACAAAACCTAAAGGGGAAATAAAAATGCGAATTCTGTTGGGAGAAATTGAAACACAAGTGACGTTATGTGTAGTGGATATGGAATCGCCATACAACATGTTGTTGGGAAGACCATGGGTACATGCAATAAAAGCTGTAGCCTCGATATTACATCAATGTGTCAAATTTCCTATGCCGAGTGGGATTGGCGAAATCAGAGGAGATACCGATAAAGGAAGGATATATCATCAAATCGAGGTAAAACATTATGAAGAACAGGTGAAGAGGCGAAAAGATCGCAAAAAGATGGCAAAAGCAGCGAAAAGGGAATAAGAATTTAGAACTTACATGATAAGAGCAGAAGAAGGAAAAGGAATACCTGGCGAAATCTCGGAAGAAGAAAATGAGTTTGCGAAGGAAATAAAAGGACCAACGCCTATGGGAGAACCGAAGGCTAGCTACACCGCGGCAGAGCCGACAAAGGAAGTGAACGTCGGAACTGAAGAAGAACCCAAGATGTTAAAAATTGGGACTAAAATGGAGGCAGATGAGGAAAGAAGGACTGTTGATTTGTTGTGAGATTACAAAGACATTTTCGCATGGGATATGGATGAGATGCCTGGAATAGATCCATCTGTAGCGTGCCATAAATTAGAGATTGACAAAAATGCAAGACCATTCAAACAGAGAATTAGAAAAATTGCAACAGCATATCACCCTCAAATAAAAGAAGAATTGCAGAAGATGCTTGACGCAGGAATCATTAGACAAGAAAAATATCCCAAATGGATAGCAAATATGGTCGTAGTCCCAAAGAAGAAAAAATGGATAAGAATTTGCATAGATTTTACCGATCTAAACAAAGCTTGTCCGAAAGATAGCTTTCCTTTGCCAGATATTCCGCAAATGGTTGAGTCAGCGGCAGGAAATGAAAGGATATCCTCTCTTGATGGATACAAAGGCTACAATCAAATTCCCCTCGCTGAAGAAGACCAAGTGCATACTGCCTTTTTCGCTCCAAGAGGATTATACTGTTATACAAAAATGCCATTTGGTCTGCGAAATGCTGGAGCAACATACCAAAGGATGGTAGAAAAGGTGTTCGCGAAATGGATACATAAAATACTAGAGGTATATGTGGATGACATGTTAATAAAAAGTAAAGAAGCAAAAGACCATGTACGGGACTTGAGGGAAATTTTTGAACAAATGAGGCATTTCAACATCAAAGTAAATCCAGAAAAATGTACCTTTGGGGTTGCATCAGGAAAATTTTTAGGTTACATTGTGTCAAAAGAAGGAATACAAGTCGACCCAGAGAAAGTACAAGCAATTCGCGATATGCCAATGCCAGCAATGGTGAAAGATGTGCAAAAGTTAAATGGACTATTAGCTTCGCTAGGAAGATTCATCTCGCGATCATCTGATAAGTGTAAACATTTTTTCAACATACTTAAAAAGGGAACGAAATTTAGATGGACTGATGAATGTGAAAAGGCTTTACAAGGAATAAAAGAACATCTAATGGATATATCAATTTTACAAAAAGCAGAGCCATGGGAGGAATTATTAATCTACCTTGCGACAACCTCGCATGCACTAAGCGCAATATTATTGCGAATAGACGCAGGAGTGGAAAAGCCAATCTATTACATCAGCAAAACATTCAATGCCGCGGAGAGGAATTATTCAAAAATTGAAAAACTAATTTTGGCATTAGTTTATGCAATATTTAAACTTCGCATATACTTCCAAGCATACACAGTTAAGGTAATGACAAAAGTACCGATTGAGTCGGTAATGAAAAATTCAAAAAGGTCAGGAAGAGTTGAGAGATGGAATGCTCAAGTAAGTCATTGCAAAATCAAATATGAAATACTATCTTCACCAAAATCACAAGTTGTCGCAGATTTTTTAGCAGAATTTCCTTTGGAAGAGGATGAAGCAGTGGAAGAAATGATGGATATAGAAGAAGAACATGGAAATCCAAGGGATTTATTAACTGAGCCAAACAGATGGGAAATATTGTTAGATGGATCATCAAATGGGGAAGGCAATGGAGTTGGGATCGTTCTGATTTCGCCAAAAGGCAATAAAATGGCATTTTCTTTAAGATTGGAATTTGCATCTACCAACAATGAAACAGAATATGAAGCTATAATACATGCTCTGCAATTCGCAATAGAAATGAAGTTGGAGAATGTAAGAATCACCAGTGATTCCCAATTATCTATTCGCTAGATAAAAGAAGAATATACTACAAATGAACCATCTTTGAAAAAATACAAGAAACTTGTTGAAGAATTGTTGGCGAAGATACCAAAAATAAAATGGAGACATATATCAAGAAGAGACAATAGACTCGCAGATGCTTTCGCTTTTATATCAAGTATGATGACAGATCCAGCTGCGAGATGCATAAAAATACAGATACTTCTATCACCATCAATCAATAAAGAGGAAGAGCAAGAGACAGAAGTGATGCTCATAGAAGATGGAGCACAAAGGCCCTATAGTGAAGATTGGAGAGCAGAACTTCATGCATATATGATGAAAGGAGAAACACCAAGAAATAGATTAGAGGCGCACAAATTAAAAAGCCGTGCAACAAATTATGAATTAAGAGATGGAATACTGCATCAAGATCCTTTAATGGACCTCGCTTAGATGTTTAACACGAAAGGAAGGAGAAGCGAGTGTTAAAGATGTTTACAGTGGGATGTCGGGCAATCACGGTGGTGGAAGATCTTTGGCACATAAGGCGAAAATGCAAGGCTATTATTGGCCATATATGCATGAAGATGCGAAACAAATATCAAGGCGTTGCGAAGATTGTCAAAGGCACTAAAGAAAATACATGCACCAGAGCACCATTAACTTCTTCAACAAGTGTATGGCCTTTTGGAAAGTGGGGTTTAGACATTGTGGGACCATTTTTACCAGGTACAGGGCAAAGAAGGTATCTGATTGTCGCTACAGATTATTTCACAAAATGGGCAAAAGTAAAAGCGGTACAACACATTAGCGATAAAGATATTTTTACCTTCATATTCGAAAACATCATATGCAGATTTGGAATCCCCGCACAGTTGGTATCTGACAATGGGAAGCAGTTTGAGGGACAAAATATAGAATTGTTGCTTAATGCATTTCAGATAAAGTGTGGGAAATCAACTCCTTTATACCCGCAGGCCAATGGACAGGCAGAAGCAACAAATAAACAATCGTAGATATACTGAAGAAGAAGTTAGAAGGACATAATAGGGCATGGTGTGAACAAGTGCATAATGAAGTATGGGCTTACAATACAACCAGACGAGAAGCTACGGGAATGTCACCCTTTTGTTTAACATATGGAGTTGAAGCTGTACTTCCGACAGAAGTTATTATTCCAACAACAAAGAAAGAAGCTTGGGAGAAAAATCTTAGTGCGGGTAACATTTTTATTAAGTTAGATGAATTAGAAGAAAAAAGAGAAAGAGCACTACAGCATATGGAGAATTACCAGCGAAGATTAGCCAGAGAATATAACAAACGTGTCAAGACACGCGAATTTCAACCAGGCGATTTAGTATTGAGAGAAACACCAGTATATCAGCGAGAAAGTGGTGGCAAGCTGGCGAAAAAATGGGATGGACCTTATATCATCACGGAGATAGTTGGAACAGGGGCATATAGATTAATGGATCCTGAGGGCAAATACGTGGGCCACAGATTGGATAGACCGTGGAATAGATTATACTTGAAGAAATATTACCCGTAGAAGATTGTGGGAAAAGAATAGACTGCGAAATAATGTATGGTTGAAGAGAAATAAACTTATATGAAAATGCTGCGAAAGAATCATTGCGAAATTGCACGAAACAAAGAAAGAACATGCGAATATCTCGCAAAGAAAATAACAAGAGATAACCAAAAAATAATGACATATCAGAATGGGACGAACCTGCTATGGCGTACACCCTAGTTC
Organism: Papaver armeniacum; assembly: GCA_023531295.1. NCBI lineage: Eukaryota > Viridiplantae > Streptophyta > Magnoliopsida > Ranunculales > Papaveraceae > Papaver > Papaver armeniacum. Next base: position 102,273 of record JAJJWW010007310.1, read on the forward strand.
GCGAATCAAAATTTCGTAAGAGGCAAATGTAAGACCTAAAGTACGTCATAAAAGGGGGTATCTGTTAACATGGCTCAGGGAAAAGGTTACACCGCCCCTGGAGATTTGGGGTCAATAAAGCCCATCCAGGAGAGATACCTTGGATTTCCAACTATATATATAAGGTTATACCCTGGTTGGACGACCAAGGGTCTCTTCTAAGGAGTCAACGTATGATCAAGGCGCCGAGGTACACGGTTGAGCCAAGAGTGCCTGGGGCATTTGAAGTGTCTCGGCCATTCTTGGCAAGTCTTGGCATATGTTGCACTTGACCCGAAGAAAACTCCACTTAGGGTGCAGTCTCGTAACCATAAGCCCTATAGGTATAAGGGATAAGAGGCTGCGAAAACAACTGGTTGTTGTTAAGACCGGGTGGGAGGAGCTAGTCTTGTATGGCCGATGTACGCCTCCTTGAAGGGGCAACCAGAGAGATGATAAGGGCGGCACCCTCCATTAGGGAGCTGATAAGTGTCTTAAGACGCAAATGTCATGAGGCTTTATTTTCACAAGAAAATTTAGGCTTGTCATATTTGTGCGATGATCCTGAAGAGGCAATAATACAAAACACAAATATAAGACGAGATCAATGGGTCAGTACATGAAAGTGTAAGGACGTCCTACGATTTTGTCGCAAGACGGCAATGTCATGGGGCTTTATTCTCGCAAGAAAATCTAGGCCTGTCATATTGTCGCAATAAAATTATCCTGCAGAGGCAACAATACTAAGAAATGATAAGACAAAATCAATGGGTCTTTACATGAAAGTGTAAAGACGTCCTGCGATTTTGTCGCAATAAAAAGAGATGGCACAGTAAGACCTTTAACTAGGAAGGCAAAATAAGACCATATGACAAAAGATTTATAAAAATTAACTATTATTTATGCAGGTCATTTATCGCAAAGAAGAAAGTAAGAGACAATAAAGAAAACATAATATTTCTTAAAAAAAAGTGCACTTCAAAAGGAAATAAAAACATCATATGCAAGAAGTTATGAAGATCAAGAAACTAAAGGAAATGAAATTACAAAAGAAGTTCATTTCTCAACATTAATTCTTTCATCTTCAACAATTTTATCAGCTTCCCCAGCTTCCACACTTTCGCCAGTTGTTGCATTCCCGCCAGAACCCTCTTCACCTGGATTATTATTGACAGCTTCATTGTTTGATGGGATCACCTTTTCATTAGCGAGATCTTCGCCACTTTCGTATTCATAGTCACTATCAGGAGAATTAGGGATTTCATCATCCTTAACTTCAAGAGGTTCGACAGATACAGGGTCAAGAGATTTGGACAATAAGACATCATTCAAAAGAAATTCAGCTTTGAGATGAAATTGGCGAAGAAGTGCCTTCTGATGATTTCTACTCTGGATATATTTGGAGTAACTGAGGTAATCAAATCTCCTTTCGGCCCGATCGCGAGAACGAGCGAGAGTAGTGGCAAGAATTGCATTTTCTTTGCGAATCTTGGCATAGCTAGCCTCCAAAGTAGAAAGGGAGGAACGAAGATCTTTCTTAGATTCTGCAAAAATGAAGAACAACAGAGTTATAAAAATAAAGAATTCGCAAAAAAAAAAAGGATATCATAAGAAAACTAGACAAAGCAAAAACGGGTGAGGGCAGTCAAATTTTATGACTACCTTCCTTTTACGATATAAGATGTTGGGTCAAAGCCAAGCAATTACTCTCCAAATGATCCATGGCACTATCAAAATTATCTCCAACCAGATCTTTTAATCGAGAATGCAAACTCTTTTCGTTAGAAACAAGTAAGGTATTCTCCTTAGCAAGGGAGGAGTAGGATTCTTTTAACTTGGAATATTGATCCTTGAGTTGGCTTGTTTTCACACTTAAAGTTATTCTACCCTGAATAAGCTTATCCCTCTCAGCAATGACTTCTTTGAGTTTACTTCTCAGCGAACAGAGAGATTGTTCTTGTTCATTACATATTTTTTGACAGACATCAAGCTGTTGCGAAGAAATCGCCACCTTATTTAACAAAACTCGCTTCTCTTGAGATAGAGTTCCATTCTCATCTGATAAGGTTTCCAACTCCAAATTAGATTTAGCCAAAGAATGAGATAGATGAGATAATTCATTACTTAACGAGTCTTGCTTCTGAACTAAGTGAGCATTCTCTTTGGTAAGGTTATCTATTTGATCAACAGAGTACGAATGAAGATTATCTAGTTGGTTATATTGCTCCATCCAAGCATCTCAATCCATTCGAGTTTCTTCAATGACAGATTCCAACTGATATATCTCCATTTTTCGCTTCTGGTTTAAAGCTTAAAAGGCGAACAAGGTTTTTTTTTTTTTTTTTTAAAAAAAAAAAAAAAAAAAAAATGGAGAGTGTAATACCTTTTAATTATTCGTTCTTCTTGCGAAGATTATCGCGATCCAATAAAACGTTTTGAAGTTTCTGATTCTCAAGATGGAGAGTGTCACACTTCGCAGTCATATCTTGAAGATTATTCTTCAGCACTTTAATTTCTTGTTCTAAAGACATTTGCGACATCTTGTCAGAACTAAAGTATTTACTCAAAGACTCGCAAACACTAGACTTGATGGGATCAATGGAGGTCTTCTTGGCGTCATTCATGATATCTGATAAAACTTTGAAAGCTACATCCATTCCCTCCAGATTTTCTTTAGTAAGAGGAATAGACTCAGAAGAAGAGGTAATGATGACAGAAGAGAGGAGAGTTGAATCATTTTTAGTCATAGGAATGTCATGAGAAGAGGAAACCCGCTGAAGGTCAATGATTGGGAGAGAGATCTTTTTTCGAGTGTTGAGCAAGTCATTAAGAGAGAGAAAGTTTATAGTGATTGTAATTTCTTTAGATCTTTTCCATTTTATCTTATAAACATTCAAGATATTAATCAACAAAAATTATAATTGTTCGTCTTCAATGGATTGATTGTGTGGATTCTTTTGAGGGCTCTAGTGTAGGATTTCTTGTAACTACATGTTTCTTATGTACGTGATGCGTGTCGTAGGTGCAATCAAATTAATATCTTATTTCCACTCAATTAAAAATAATATAATGGAAGTCAAGTTCGTTCCCACGAGGAGCAAGAGATTCTAGTTGTAAAAATTGTCACGAAAGGGGGGTGTAAAAAGCAAAAGAAAATAAACAAAGCAATTAAAAGATAAAGTTGAAATCAAATAAGAGAGACAAGATCAAGGAATCCTTCTTCGTTGCAAAACAATGATTAAAGTTATGTTCTTTTCTACTTGTTATTAGTCACAGATTATCACCATCCGTAGGTAAAGCAGCTAGATCGGTGCTAAACCCCTAAATCCCTTGTATCACCGGATACGGAAGTTCTCGACTACCGGATTCTATTTACCAAACCACCTAGTAGTAGATCACTCTAGATGTAAACGCACTAAGATTTATGAACTTATTAGGTTAATATTAGTAGTTAGACTCTTAGATCAAGGTCTACTTGCTAACGTTGTTTTCACACACAATTGCTCCACGGAATCCCTCCGCAAGGTCTCGTGTTTGCTACTTATGTAAAGAGTCAAGAAACGATTACTTATCCCCTAACTTTCATTAGCTTTAGATTAAATTAACGAATCAATTTAGCGTGCACTCTAAACAATCTATCAATCAATCATGAATGAATAAACATTCCTATTAGTAAAAACAAACGATAATCATGTGAAAAACTTCAAGATAAAATTGAAACAAAACTCAAATCAATATTAAGAACTAGGAATTCATCCTCAATCAATAATAAAATTAGCTACTCATGTTAAGGAGTTCACATAAAGAATAAAGAAGAGAGAATTGTTGTGTGTAAAAAGGTGTGTAAAAAGATGTAGAAAACTTCTCTATTTATAGGCTTCAATATTCTCCAAATCTTCCAAGGAATAGAATCCCTTTCCTTTAGCAATTCAATTTCCAAGTCCAAGCCTTTCTCAAATCTTCCATCTTCTCTTTCCAAATTTTAGCCCAATTCCACAAACCCATGAGTTTAGATGATTCTAGAGAATTCTCCACAAATTTTCATCCAATTTCCAAATTTAAGTCTTCATTCCCATGAGAGAAGTCCACAGAAAATTCTGGAATTTTTGGCTCGCCGGAAAACTGGTATTATGGCCGGAATCCGGCCGGAAAAGTCGTCGCCGGCCACCTGAGTTCTTCGCCGTCGCTGGTATATTCGAAGGAATATTCCGTCAGTCCACCGTTAGAGAAAACGGTCAAACGGGTCAAACCGTCAGTCAACGGTCAAGGCAGAAGAGGGAGTTAGCTACCGAGTCAGCAGTGAGTCAGCTGATTAGTCTAACTGGATTGTCTTACTCAGCCGAGTTGGATCGGCTCTTCGGACTCATTGAATTGACTCGCCAGAACCAGAGTCCGGCCGAGTTTCGGCTGTTTTTGGGATTTGGGCCACATTCAGGCCGTTCTTTTCAGCTCCATACCTGCTAAGAAACCTAGCATACATCTAAGCCATTTCAAACAACATAATTGTTGCTTCCGACTTCTTATTCCAATACCTTGTTTAGTTGCATCTTCAATGAATCCAACCCTGTAAACCATTTAGCTCATACCAATCAATATTGTCAGTACCAACATCCCTTTAAGCATCATCATACTTGCCCAAATTTGAATCATCAATTCCATTCTATCGCTGCCTGTAGCTCTTTGCCAGCATCATTTTCATCTCCGTTTCCTCAGATTCAATCCAGCCATAATCTTCCCAGCTTACTGTAATTCCAGCTGCACTCTGACTATGCCATGTAATTTCAGTTCGAGCTGAGCTGCAACCACCATTGCCATCTTCTGTAACTCCTCCTCCACAGTTACCACAAACCCATTCTCAGTGCAACTCAATAAAGCCACCAACAGCACCAGAGAGTCGAACCCATTACCATGGAAGCAGCATCGGATTCTCAGAACCATCAACAAAAAACCTTAACCCTTCCTTATCAATTTCTCTTATTTCACATCATCCATAGCAACAGCTCAACTATCATCTTCTCTGAATCTCGAGCCTCACAAAAAGAGCATTTACTTTCTTGGTTCTATCTTAACCAAATTCACATATCTGTGAGTTTCTTCTTGCAGACCGACCTCATCATCCCTGAGTTCGATTTCTCTTTCCACGAACCCATGTTATCAATTACTTCACGAACTCAGTTGTTAACCAAAACCCATATTATCTTCGATTTCAGGAACCCTAATTTCTTCAAGCCCTGGCATAAATTCATCTTCTCCTCACCTGTTTCGATTTCCACAGATCCCCTTATCTCAATTTCTTCTCGATTCAACCTCTCATAATCGGATCCATGTTTAACCCTTTATTCATCACTGATTTCCCTGAGTGTTTTCCATCTGCAGTTTCAATCCTCATATGAGTCGACCTTCAACAGCAAAACCCATTTCTTAAATCGATTTGGTCTCCCTTACTTCACTCGGACCACAGCGGCAGCCATTGTTCAGGTTTTCTTCTCTCGATCTCAGTTCAGGGGAAAATGATTGAGAAAGAACAATTCTTCTCAATTTTAGGGTTGTAATGATTTGGGTGGGATTTTAACACCCCAGCACTAAGACAAGGTGCACCCAGAGATGGTAACCCCTTAACCTTGTGCGGGTCTGTATTTAGTACTCCTCCAAGAAGAGTTGCCCCTTAACCTTGGCTGGGCTCCATATATCAATCTCCTGTAAAATGACCTTTTTGCCCTTTTGGCTCAAATTGGGTGATTTCTTCTTCTTTTCCTCCGTGCGACTCCATAATAGCTATAAAACTCAAAACAAACATAAAATACATAATTTACAAGAAAAATAGCAAAGAAAGCATAAACAATAGATAGTAAATAGGATGTATTCTACACCCTATCAGTACGCCCCTAAAAATATAGCCTGTAAATGATTGAAGATGCTATAGTATTTTTCGGCAGGCCTTCAAACCATTTCAGAGCTTCTCCTGTTAAACTTGATGCAAAGTATTTGCACAATATAGCATCATGATTTTCCCATTGTAACATACATCTCAAATAAGCTTTGATATGTTGTATTGCACAAGTTGATCCATCAAAAATGTTTGGTTAATGTAGGCAAATTACATTTTGGGGGTATTCCTTCTAATTGTATTTCCCGTGTGAATGGGGTTTTCGCAGCTTCTTCTATAGCTTCATGCAATTGTCTCCTACCTCATTCTTTCTTATTATTTAACATTCCTCTCATTTCCGCTAGCTCTTTCAAAATTTGTTCGTTTATACTAGAATTATCTTCCATTGGCCTTTTTAACTCCGCCTCTCTTCTTCTGCGTTCATATCCGTTTTGATTCTCTTGATCATCATTTTCTTCTCGTCTTTCTCTGCGACCTTCTCTCTCATTCCTTTCATGGATTCGCACACCATTATATCTCTCATTTTCTCCTCTTTGCCATCTTTCAGTTCTCCTTAATACTCTATCGTATTCTTCATTGATATTATCATTATTGCGATTGCGCTCACGCCTCCTTTCTCAATTATCATTATTGTTTTGGCGAATTGCCTATTGTAATTCTTGTTCTTCCATTTCTTCTCTTAGTCTTTACCTCTCGCGAGCTAGATGTGCTTGTTCAGTATAATTACTTTCAATTTCATCCTGAATTGCTTGGTGATTTCTTTGTACTTCTCTCCCATGTAATATTCTCCTTCCTTCTTCCTGATTTTCTCCATCCTCTTGATTATTTCGCCTTTGTCGGCGTCTATCTCTCTGATTTCCATCGTTTTGCCCATCTTGGAGAATTTCACCATGTTGAATATAATGATCTCCTCTTATTTCTCTTCTTTCGCGACGTTCCTCATCTAAATTTTGTATCTCTTCTTGAATTTCTTCATTAGCATTTTCTACAGGCATATCTCGTCTTATTTCTTCCCTTACTGATCTTGATCTTGTAGTGCTTCTTGACCTTCTGTTCTATTACCTTATGTTTTCCATCCTTAGCTCATGATTTTGCCTTGTCAAATTTGCACGTTCTTCTGTTTCTAATCGCCTTTCTTCGCATATTGTTTGTCTCAATGCCTCTAACGCTGTAATCTCTTCGTTTCCATGAATTATTACTCCAATCATTTCTTGATCTCCCTCTTATTTTCCATTACCTCCTAATTGCTGGTCTTCCCCTATTTCATCTACAGAATCCGATCGCCAAGTGTGTACGCTCACTCTGTCATAATCCTCAGTTCTATTTTGTATTGGTACATGCTGAATTGGCGATTGAACCCGATTTTCTCCATTATTTCTTGTGTTTGCTCTTGAAGATTCTCCCATTTCATTTCTTTCTTCTCCAACAAGTCTCCTACTCATTCTAACAGTCGTTGGTTGTTCTGATGTATGTCTTCTTCTTGCCATTCTTTAACCTTAATGAACTGTTGAAAATTATATGAAATTCTTTATCTACTACTTCAAATCCTTCCAAATCACAATATCAACCTTCACTCATCCCTGTTTCTAGCGCCATTATGTAGTTGCAGGAAATCCCACACTACACCCCTCACAAGAATCCACACAATCAAATCATTTTAAGTTGAACAATTATAAGTTTTACTGATTAAATTCCAGAAATGTTACAAGATGAAAGGGAGATAAACCAAAGAATTACAATCACTCTAAACTTTCTCTCTCTTCGTAAGCCTATTTGGCTCTTTATATAGGACATTACATAGTGATGACAGCTAAGCTGTCCTTTATTTTCGGGTATGTCTTGCGAAGTATCGCAAATGTACAAATGTCAAATCTCGCGACACTCCTCGATCTCGCTACATCTTCACATCTTTCTCGTGTTTTGGCTGTCGTCATCCGCTACGTTGTTTTTACTTCCATCCCGCGATGTCTTCGCAGTGTGTCATTTATGGACTTCGCGAGAATCTTGGCGTTGCGTTATTCTGATCCTACATCTTGCCTCTTCTCATGTCTTCTCTGCGAAGAAGAGAACGTCATGAGAACTAGTATTTTCAAAATGCCGCAGCTGTTCACTTTTTCAAATTTTTCTGTATTTGCATGATTCCGTACTAACGCAGAATTTATTACACGTGTCTCTTCTTCCACCCATTTCTTGACACGTCTCTTTCAACCGTTATTTCTCAACCGTTCACGTCTCTTCTCGCATTAAATGCGTTTATCTTCTCGAGAATTCTTCTCTATATATAGTTTTTTCACCCTCCTCTTCTTCTTTTTTACTTTCTCTCTGCAATTTTTCTTAAACTCTCCTCCGTAATTTCCGTTTCTGCTACTGTAAATCTTCTTCTTTTTCTTTCTTTCGATCTTCAGTTCTTCACTCATTCCCATACTGAAAATGGCTCCAACCGGTCGCAAATACGAAGATTCTTTTGAAGAAATTAAAAAAGTTCTTCAAGGAAAAGGTTTTACTTTAACCACCATTCCCGGTCAGGAATCTAAATTCATTCTTTCTGCCAAGCTATTCAATGATCATCATTGTGATGATCATGAAATCATAATTTCGCTTGGTCAAATTCTCGCCGATCTTCCCATTCCTCTTTATAACCCTAACCTTCCATTATTCTATGGAATTCTTGCTCATGCGAACTTCTCGCGAGCTGTCTATCAATTAAGCGGGGATTGCATCCGTTTAATACTTGAAATTCACCAATCGTGGCGCTGGTAAGGGGTCTCTTTACCCAACAGAAGTTAGGGACCCAAAATTTAAGGAACTGGCGATACTCGCTGAAAGATACACAGTTGAGAGTTTCTACGAGAATTATGAATTCATTCCTATGAGGAGGGATAATACTCGCTGGGGTGTTCGTCTGAAAAGAAAGGATGATGTTGCTAACGATAAGCTCCTTATGCAAGACATTGACTGGCATTCTGGTAAAAACAACGTCCCGCGTCACTCTAAAGACGATAGATGGTGTATTTTTCCATTGGTGTTAAAGGGGCCTTATATCGCAGGCTCGAATGTACTTCATGCGAACTTCGCTACTTATCGACCTTGGGTATTCAATTGGCCTGAGAAGAATAAAGAGATATGTCTTCCAACTTCACGTACTTCGTAATCTTTCATTGGCTGCTTATCCCCTTATCCTTTGATTCTCGTGAAAATTTTTATATTGAAAAGTTAAGATTGAGCTACAAGCGGACCGGGAAGGTTAGCACTTTAGTTGCTCTTCGCTCCGTCATGGATGAAGTAAGAAACACTTTATATATATATATATATATTTTGTAAACAATATTGTTGCCTCTATTTTTTATCTTCATTTGTGTGTGAAGGTTGGTGTTGAAGTTGTTGGAGAAGAAGAAAACCCTGAGGCTGCGAAAGCCAAAGGTAAAGGTAAAAATCCTCTTCGCAAGGAGAAGTCTGTTGCTCCAACTCTGAAGAAGCGAAAACTTCACCTCCCCTCTCCTTCGAATCTTCAGTCAGGCGAAAATTCTGGTGATGAGGAATATGATGATGTGGATATCCCTTCTGCAAATTCTCCAGCTTTATCTTCTATGGTACAGCTGTCTAGCATCTTTTCTGATTCCATGCAAGGGATGGGTGATGATCGCCTTTCTAATACATGCAAGGGGTCTTGGTATGTTTGCGATTCACCTTTGCTTGAGAGTGATAGTTCTCTTCATGGGGTCTCCAGATTAGTGACTCCAAGCTTCTTAAATTCTCTTAGTGTCTTGGTATGTTTTCATTCTCTTTTTTTTTTTTTTTTATTCTTAAATTAAATCATACCTTTTTAATTTCTTTTGTTTTCTTTTGTAGTCCGGGAGAGCTTCCTTTGCTGTTGCCTCAGATCTTGAGAAGAGGCGCAGTATTCTCGAAAAGAAGAATCTTCAGTTTCGCAAGAAAAATGAAGAATTGGGAGTTGAAGCTACTGCTCTTCGCAAGAGAAATGAAGAATTAGAAACTGAAGCTGCCATTCTTCGCGAGAAAAACAAGCAATTAGAAGCTGACTCTGTCACTCAGAAGAATAAGATTTCTAGCCTTCAAAGCTCCAACCAACAGCTTTATGGTATGAAACTTTTCCCTTTTCCTTTGTTTTGTTCTCTTTTTATCTTCCCTCATCTGACTTATCATTTTCGCAGATGTTTATAACCTTTCTGAGGAAGCCATTCTTCTTCATTCATTTCCTGAACCTATGGATGATGATGCTCTTCTTGCTCATGTCAACGATTCTTTGGATAGTTTTTGAAATAACAAAATTAAATCTCTTCCTCTAAATGAACTTCAATCCAGATTTTGCCTCTTAGAACTTGATCATAGATCTAGCTTAAGCTTAGCCAACTGATGAGTGCCAAATAGTGCATATTTATATACCTTTTTATTGGCATTTTACTCATCTTTTGTGCTCATAAATCAAATATTATCCCATATTCTGTATTATCCTTGTTTTCAAGAATATATACTTGTATTAATTAATTTTGTGTTTTTAGGTAATAAATAAAGCTCGGAGAAATTGAGGAGCCAAAAGAGCGAAGAATCGGAGGCAAGTGTCTTTGGAGCAGAAAGCCGAAGCCCGCGCGCGCAACAGTTGCAACCCAACAAGTAGCAACTCATCTACATACATGGGCTCGAGCTATCCATCTTCGACCCACGACCCGGATCCAAGCCCATCATTTCTGAGCCGTTGAGATCTCCCTCAGCTACATCCAACGGTCGCTCCTTCATGCGCATCACACTTTGCTGCTCCCGCTCAACACCAGATTACTCCGAGCCTCCCTGAGCCGTTCAGATATCACTCCCTAGATCCTACGCTCGCTGCATCATTCTCATCATCACTGCATGCGCTGCTCCAAAGCAAAGTCGCCTAACCCTATACCCTCTCGACCAACTCCCCATTCTCTTTTCCATCTTCTCTTTCTTCTTCCCCATGCCTCTGTAAAATCTCACCCGACAGACCGAGAGCTGCTCTTCTTCACCTCCTCCCTCTCCCCGATGTAACCATCACCACCATCTCTTGTCAAGACGGCTGCCCGCCTCAACAACTCGTCCATCACCCTAGTTCTAGCCATCTTTACCCGTAGCTTCTTCTAACTTAGAGGCTAGGGTTTGAGATAACTAGTATTAGGGTTTCTCTAACGTCAACATCAAAGGAGTTGCAGAGCCGAATAGACAAGAGAGGAGTACGATTCAAGCAGTATGGGCGAGAGGGTATGACTTTAATTGTTGTTTTGAGAATTAGGGTTTTGGGGTTTTCCTTGCATGTATAAATAGCAGTGAACTGTGTGTGTTAGGGTTCATGCCTGGGCTAGCCAGTGCACCACTTTAGGGTTAATTTGTTCTTTACTTTGTTAATGTCTTAATTAAGTAACTGGGGTTGGGATGAAACCCTTGATTGCATGCTAAGTTGTTCACTTTCTTTTTATTGTTCTTGTTATGCTTCATTAGAAAGATTGAATTAGTTAATTGAACACATGACCCTGTGATAGAGTGTACTGTAAGAAGACACTCTATACTAGGGGGGAGTGTGTGAGATTAGTCAAGACATTATCATGGTATTCTTCCCTGGAATGAATCAAGAGCATAATCTGATTAGGAATTACCTTAGCATAAGGTCAAGTGGTGGAATCTCTGCCCTAAGTGCTCTTCACAATTGTTTACAATCCATTTAGTTACTTTAGTTCACTGTCACAACAACAAACTCAGTCGTTTCGACACTAAAAACCTACATCTGTGTTACCTTCACTAGAATTCAGTAGAGCAAGCCTTAGATCAAACACATAGCACCACAAGTCCCTGTGGATCGATCCGTACTTGCCACGCCTCCAACAGGCGCCGTGCACTTGCGGTTATCACTCGTAGGCATTAATATAAACCCCATTCCAAGGCCTACCAAGTTTTTTGGCGCCGCTGCCGGGGACTTGGCGTGTGCCCTGTTGTTCATTGGCCTGACTTCATTGAGTTTCAACTACCCTGTACATATTTGCTTTATATTATTGCTTATAACCATGTATTAGAATAAATTAGCTGTAACTTTCTTGTTTTTCTTTTCCCTTCTTAGTTTTTATCTTATTAGTATAACATTAATAATATATGTAGCTTAGTGTGTCACATTGCTCTTATTAGTTCATTGCTCATTGTTCATTGCATTTTGTTCATTCAGTGTGTCACACTGCATTTTGTTCAGTGCATTTTGTTCATTGCACCTTAGCTGATAACCTGGCAGCTTGTGTACACTGCACAATAAACCTGCATCTTATCTGATAACTTAGCTGCTTGTATACACTGCATGTTAACCTTCATTGCTAGAACCATCTGCCCTGAGCTTGTGAGCCACCTACCACCTTGCTAGCCCCTGAAGCTGCAAGTTGTGAGCTGGGTTAGTTGTAGTCACAAAACCATTGGCCTGAGCTGTCACCACTCAGGCATATCATCACACTCTGCATATCCTATCTCTCATTGTGTAGATTTATGGAACTTTGCAGTGCTATATTCTCTGTGCTTTAACTTGCATATCCTGAGAACTAAAATTTTCTCTTGAGCTAGCAGGTGCTGCTGAGCAGCTGAGCCAACCCAAGGAAACATTATATTGCCCTGAGAAATGAGGTAAGCTTAAACTCCCCTGTATGAATTGGTCACTTGTTCATGAGTTGTACCTCAGTACAATTCGACTAAATCTGATGAGCATCTCTGCCCTGTGAATGAACTATGAATGAGATATACATGAACTGTGACATCTGCTTAAACTGTTATGCAAATAGCTGTTAATATATGTGATGCTGTGATAGCCTGTGATAGCCAACCTGTGATAGCCTGTACCTCACTGCTATTCTGCTGAGCTGTGCATTGCTAAACCTGGTTCACCTAGTTCCGTTGCATGATAAGCCAGTTAGGTTGTTGAGCATAGCTCAAGCCTGGTTCACCTGGTAAGCCAGAGACCTGTGCAAACTGTTACTTTCTTGTTCTGTGCACAAACTGTGCACTCAAGCCTGAGCCACTTACAACCTTGCTAGCCCCCTGAAGCTGCAAGTCTGTATTGCCTTGGCTGTAGCTCTGTGCACATACTAAACCCTGCACATGTTGTGCTGTGTCTTTTGCTCTGTGAGTCTGCTCTGCTTTGTGCACAACTAAGCTGTGCTGTGTTGATAGCATAGGTTGCATTGTGTTAAGCTGCAAGCACTAGGCTGTGTTAATCTCTGTAAACTGAAGCCTGCACACAACCTGTGCATAGAAGTTGTGCATCTGTGCAAACCACTGAGTTTTGCATAGCTTGGGCTTACACCAAACTGAGCCCACAAGAACTCAAACTGGGCTGTTATCCTTCCCACAACAACTGGGCTCTGTACCCAAGCCAGCCCATAATAAACCAAACTGAGCAGCTGGGCTGCATAAGCTGAAGCCCACTTACTGGGCTTAGCACTCTGAACTTTCAGCCCACATAAGCACACTGCTGGGCTGTTTAAACATCATCTGGGCTTTACACATCCAAAGTGCAAACAACCTTCAGCCCACATAAGCTACACTTCTGGGCTATACTTTTTTTCAACATAATCTGGGCTGTGCAACCAAGCTGGGCCAGACCATCTAGGCTAGAACCTATTCTGTTGGGCTGTTTAACATCAAATGGGCTGTACTTTCCCAACAAACCAAAAAACCCAATAAACCAAAGCCCACACCAACCAAATGAAACCCAACAAACCAAATCAAACCCAACAAACCAAATGAAACCCAATAAACCAAACTAAGTCCACAACAACTGGGCTTTGAGTTCAATTTGAGTTGTTAAATCATGTCAGGATTTTGGTCTGCAGATGGGGATACAAACAAATCCATCAGAGAGCTTGCTTACGGGTATGCTTCACAATATGAACCCCCCACATACCATAGTGATTTTAGGGAATTTTACGAGCCTTCTCAGGGCCCTGACCTCACATACCCTAATCATTATGAGCACATGTATCATCCATCACAGGTTGAAAATGAACAATTTTCTCATACCCAGTCATCACTTTTAGATCAATTAGAAGCTCGATTATCTGCCTTAGAAAGGCAATTACATGAGCAATCTGTCAAATCTAATCCCCCTAGGCACTATGCAATGTATACTTGTACCTTATGTGGTAGCTTAGACCACCCCCCGAGAATCTACATCTTACATGAGTTTAGGCAGTCTAGGGAAAGCCAAGATAACCATGCACACATGCATCATCCATCACAGTGGGAAGTTGAACAATGTTATACTCCCCCAACCCCTTGTATGCAATCACTAATGGAAAAGCTCATAGAGCAACACAATGATATACTTGGATGGAAAATGCATGATCAACCCTTCTCTAGTGAACCATATGCACAACCATACACTGAATATGAACCTACTCTAGAGGAAAATGAGTACACTAGAAATGCTACAAATTTGAATAGGGAAATGAATTTTTGTGATGATGATGATGATGAATATGATATGTTAGAAGAGCATGTGTATACTGAAAATATAGTAGAATCTTTGGGTTCAGAGACGTTAGGCGTCTCTTCTGTGAACCCTATGAATGATGCCTCTTCTAATATTCATACATGTGATATTAACTCTGAGCTTGGTTTTGTGAAATTCTTCAGTGAATGTGAGCATGCTTCACAACTTGTTTGTGACTTAGGAAAGGATGAATCTTCTGTTGACACTAATGTTCTTTTGGATCATGATATTATTGTTGTGTCTGATTCCCTTCCCATATCACAATATGTTGCCTGCTCTGATAATCATGACATGGTGATTGATGAATTGTTCTATGCTGGTGAACATGATTTACCCTCTTCTGACTTTAGGAAAGTGTGTGATGGTACAAATGATCTTATACATGAAAAAAACTTAGATGTACCTAATCTCTCTCCTGAGTCACAAATTGAAAGTCCTCCACCAAACCTAGGTGTAGTTTGTCACAAAAATCTTAAACCAACTTTTCTGAGAGTTCCCAATTTAGGCCTAGAACTTTGTGCCTCCCAAGTCCTCTTGGACTACTTTGCAAACAAGTATAACACTTTTAAGGAACCACAGTTGGAATGTGTATATCTGCCTGTTCTTAGTAAAACTCATTTTGAGTTAGATCTTTTGCATGATGTACCATTAAAATTGCAAGATTTTGTGCTCTCAAACACACCTGTTGACAAGTTTAGGTTTGGGGGAAACTCATTCCCATATACAGCCTTACTTGCACTCTCATTTTATATTTGTGTAAGGCTGTTGATGTTTGTATATATTTTCTATTGGGTTGATCCTCAACTCTTTAGACTGTTGATATATGGTGAATTTTTGTATATAATCCAGTAGGACTTGTTAAATTTTTCTTTCTTGAATCGGTTGAGTCTTCTTGTGCATATATTATGCTAATACGATATGACCTCCATTGAGAATGTTGGATTCTAGCCTTGACTAATGAAGCTCAACCTTGCTCCTGCCGACATCTAGTAATCTCTTCCCTTTTCTCTTATCAGCATAGTTCTCGTGGTATGTGACTGTTTAAATTTGTATTATATGTTGACACATTGAGGACAATGTTTGATTTAGGTTTGGGGGTGGATTTGCATTTAGAGTTTTTAGTCTTTTAGTTTATCTTGTATTTAAAAAAAAAAAAAAAAAAAAAAAAAACTCTTTTCGTAAAAACCTCCAACTTTTAGAGATTTTAGAGTCACTAGCATGCTTCTAGCTATGTTTACATAGAGAATCTGACCGAAATAACAGAGGTTAGAAGTACCGGAGAACACAATCGGGTTTCTTAGTTGATTAGAGCGTTAAAGTTGGATTTAACCATACCGGAGGGCGAATTAGGTGATGTTTAGATATTCGGTAGTAGAATTGTGATCACCCATAGTGGAGACTACCCATTTTACATCAAGTGAGGCACCAACCTTCAATTTTTTGCAACTTTCTAGAAAAGTCTGTTAGAGTGTGTGTCACCGTACGTCAATCCGGGTAGGAATGGTGAGCTACCCAACTTCGCACCACTTTCAGCACTACTTTTGATCTCTTGAGTGCTAGTTTTTGTCAATCATGAGGGTGACGTCTAAAGATGAAAACTCCTTCTAAATATCGATTTGCAGTTAGCATCACTCTCTCTCTCAATCAACAGACCCATAGAAACACATCATTGTCAACAAGCGGAGCATCATCAGAATATTGAAAGAAAAGTTGATATAGTCCAAGGTTACATACAACAAAGAAAATAGGATGAGAATTAATAAAATTTATAAAATCAAGACAATACAAGTTGTGGAAAAATTGAGTGATAAAGTCCTTTGTCCATGGAGTTAGTTGTTTCATTATTTGTATTTTTATTTTCACTTATTGTAAATTTAAAATCAAAAAAAAAAAAAAAAAAAAAAAAAAATTTGTAGTTTATTTTCTTAGTGATACCACCATGGTAAAGATGAATTGAAAAAGAAAAATCCAAACAACAAGGAAATTGAGTAGAAAAGTTAAAAATTGTCAAGTTTTGTGAAGTTTAGAAGTTCGTCATCAACAGTTGAAGACCGAAGATTGAAGACATTTCTATGGTTCCTATGAGAGATTGATGTTAATTGCCGATCGGGTGAGAAGTGAGTGAGTACTCCCACCCCTTGCTAATGGTTGATTTCCTTTCTTAGAGATCATCAGAAAAAGATTCTTTTGTCCACACTTTTGTGGAGTCTCCAGATTTTATTTCGGAAGGTTATCCTTCTTACCTACAACGTGTGCAGGATTTCTCTCTTTATTCCTGCCTGCACACATGAGAGACTAAAAAGAGATCTTTTTGAGTGCAATTATCATAAAATCTTAATGGTGAGGCGAAGTCGAGGCTTATGATCACAATCGAATCCGAATTCTTTCATATGGTATGGTTACTTCTCGCTCAGCACTTAAGGATGAGAATGCGTTCTTTAGTAGTTCTAACTTCTTGTTACTAGCATGCAGAAAATCTATGTCCTCATAGCTTCTTGGAGGCTTGAGACTCTTTTACACTCTGAAGTTGGAGAAGGTTTTGTGGGTACACCTCTTGTAAACCCTCACGAGACTACAACTCGTCCACTAGGGACACCTAGGGGTTTAAAGGCTTAGTGCATATGCTAAATGCATTCGGGAGACCTGCGACAGGGGTATAGTTAGGATTTCTTAATTTCTGTTTCACTTGAGGACAAGTAAAATTCAGGTTTGGGGGTATTTGATGAGTGCCAAATAGTGCATATTTATATACCTTTTTATTGGCATTTTACTCATCTTTTGTGCTCATAAATCAGATATTATCCCATATTCTGTATTATCCTTGTTTTCAAGAATAAATACTTGTATTAATTAATTTTGTGTTTTTAGGTAATAAATAAAGCTCGGAGAAATTGAGGAGCCAAAAGAGCGAAGAATCGGAGGCAAGTGTCTTTGGAGCAGAAAGCCGAAGCCCACGCACGCAACAGTTGCAACCCAACAAGTAGCAACTCATCTACATACATGGGCTCGAGCTATCCATCTTCGACCCACGACCCGGATCCAAGCCCATCATTTATGAGCCGTTGAGATCTCCCTCAGCTACATCCAACGGTCGCTCCTTCATGCGCATCACACTTTGCTGCTCCCGCTCAACACCAGATTACTCCGAGCCTCCCTGAGCGTTCGGATATCACTCCCTAGATCCTACGCTCATTTGCATCATTCTCATCATCACTGTTCGCTGCGCCTGCTCCATAGCAAAGTCGCCTAACCCTATACCCTCTCGACCAACTCCCCATTCTCTTTTCCATCTTCTCTTTCTTCTTCCCCATGCCTCTCGCAAAATCTCACCCGATGACTGCAGCTCGCTCTTCTTCACCTCCTCCCTCTCCCCGACGGAACCATCACCACCATCTCTTGTCGACAACAAAGCCGCCTCAACAACTCGTCCATCACCCTAGTTCTAGCCATCTTTACCCGTAGCTTCTTCTAACTTAGAGGCTAGGGTTGAGATAACTAGTATTAGGGTTTCTCTAACGTCAACATCAAAGGAGTTACAGAGCCGAATAGACAAGAAAGGAGTACGATTCAAGCAGTATGGGCGAGAGGGTATGACTTTAATTGCTGTTTTGGGAATTAGGGTTTTGGGGTTTTCCTTGCATGTATAAATAGCAGTGAAATGTGTGTGTTAGGGTTCATGCCTGGGCTAGCCAGTGCACCACTTTAGGGTTAATTTGTTCTTTACTTTGTTAATGTCTTAATTAAGTAATCGGGGTTGGGATGAAACCCTTGATTGCATGCTAAGTTGTTCACTTTCTTTTTATTGTTCTTGTTATGCTTCATTAGAAAGATTGAATTAGTTAATTGAACACATGACCCTGTGATAGAGTGTACTATAAGAAGACACTCTATACTAGGGGGAGTGTGTGAGATTAGTCAAGACATTATCATGGTATTCTTCCTGGAATGAATCAAGAGCATAATCGATTAGGAATTGCCTTAGCATAAGGTCAAGTGGTGGAATCTCTCGCCCTAAGTGCTCTTCACAATTGTTTACAATCCATTTAGTTACTTTAGTTCATTGTCACAACAACAAACTCAGTCGTTTCGACACTAAAAACCTACATCTGTGTTACCTTCACTAGAATTCAGTAGAGCAAGCCTTAGATCAAACACATAGCACCACAAGTCCCTGTGGATCGATCCGTACTTGCCACGCCTCCAACAGGCGCCGTGCACTTGCGGTTATCACTGTAGGCATTAATATAAACCCCATTCCAAGGCCTACCACCAACCAACTTAAACGTCTGTATCTTAGTTCTAAAGAGAAAATTAGTATTTTAAGGAAGAAAATTAGTGATCTCATAGATGATAAAGATCGCATTGCTAGGCAAGGTGCTCAAGCATTAGCGAAATTCCAAAAGACTCTTCTTGAAGTTCAAATTGAACGGGATGAATCCATCCGTCAAAATGCTATTCTTAGCGAAAGAGAGAATCAAATTCGTTCCCTTCTTCTCATAAACAATGATGATGAATTTGCTTGGGCTGCTCAAGGTTCTAGATGATGCCGAAATAATTTAGGTGTTAACATTAGTCTTCAAGCTGAGCATACAGCCTTGGTTAGAGATATGGTTTCTGACAGAGAAGGTTGTTAATTATTCTTCTTTATTTAATTGCTTGCATAAAATTGTCATCAAGTTGCTGATTCAATGTTATATGTTCGCAGAAGCTGAAGCAAGGTTCCGAAAAACAAGAGCAACTTGCCAAAAATCTTTCTTCTCGGGATGATAAATATTCTAGGCTGAAGAACCAACTAAATATCACTGTCGCGAATTTTAAGAATGATGCTATTCTTTTTCGCAATCAAACTATTGAGATGGTCTGCGATGACAATAACATCCCTCAGTCTAAATACCCTTGCCTTCTTGATGAAGTTCCCCAAAATATGCCTCATCTGGATATTTCTGATAGCGATGCTAGTGAAGAAGAAGAGGAATCTACTGAAGATGAAGAAGTTAAAGGATCTGATGAAGATAATGAAGGGGAAGGATCCAATGAAAAATAATTTTATTTTCCTTTTTCTTCCTTTGTAATATTTGTACAATCATTTTTTCAATCTCCCATCTTCGGATGTATTCTTTTGCTGCGAATTTCTTGAGTCTTTGAATATAATTTCTATCTTTCTTGTTTCTTCCTGCACATAAAGAGCAATTCTTTTTTTTTTTTTTTTTTTGCAATATGGTCTATCAATATGCGCAAATCTGTCATA
Organism: Papaver armeniacum; assembly: GCA_023531295.1. NCBI lineage: Eukaryota > Viridiplantae > Streptophyta > Magnoliopsida > Ranunculales > Papaveraceae > Papaver > Papaver armeniacum. The sequence continues at coordinate 121,923 of JAJJWW010007310.1, forward strand.
TGAAAACAAATAACACGTTCTTATTCATTCCCATACTTGCCTCTGTTATTTGTTTTCGAATGGGAGATTAAGCATAGTTTCACAGATATTTTCTGTTGAACTTTATCATTGCGACAAGATCGCAGGACGTCCTTACATTTTCATGTAATGACCCATTGATCTTGCCTTATCATTTCTCTTGTGTGGTCTTATTTTGCCTTCCTAGTTAAAGGTCCTACTTTTCCACCTCTCATTTTTGCGACAAGATCGCAGGACGTCTTTACACTTTCATGTAATGACCCATTGATCCTGTCTTATCATTTTTCTAGTATTATTGCCTCTGCAGGATATTTTTCTTGCGACAATATGACATGCCTAAATATCCTTGCGAACGTAAAGCCCCATGACATTGTGTCTTTGTGACGAAATCGCGTAGGACGTCCTTACATTTGCATGTAAGGACCCATTGATCTCATCTTATCTACTCTTTTGTATTTTTGCCTCTTCAGGATTGTTGCACAAATATGACAAGCCTAAATATTCTTGCGAACATAAAGTCTCATGACATTTGCGTCTTTTTTGACACTATCAGCTCCCTAATGGAGGGTGCCGCCCTTATCTTCCCCTTGGTTGCCCCTTCAAGGAGGCGTACTTCTGCCATACAAGGCTAGCTTCTCCCATCCGGTCCTAACAACAACCAGTTGTTTTCGCAGCCTCTTATCCCTTTTGCCTATAGGGCTTATGGTTACGAGACTGCACCCTAAGTGGAGTTTTCTTGGCCGAAAAGATAAGCCGAGACTTGCCAAGAATGGCCAAGACACTTCAAATGTCCCCGGCACCCTTGGCTCAACCAATTGTAAGTTAGCAATTCAATGTCACCATCATGATTGATAAAATAGCACTCAAGAGATCAAAGTAGTGCTTCTATTGGTGGGAGGATGGGTAGCTCACCATTCTACCCGGAATTAACGTACGGTGACACACACTCTAAAAGCACAAATTTAGACAGGTACAAAGAAGTGAAGGTCGGTGCCTCTCATGATGTAACATGGGTAGTCTCCACTATAGGGGACCACTACTCTAATACCGAATTCAATATGCACCTTATTTGCCACTGGCATGGTTAAATCCAACTTTAACTCTCATACAAGTAAGTAACCCGATCATGTTCTCTGTCATCTCTAAGTTCAGTCACTCTTATGAGAATCTCGATGTAATCTTAGCGACATGTATACTATGTGACTCTAAACTAACTACAAGTTGGAGTTTGTTTACATGCACTAATTCACACAAAGGTTGAAAATTTATGAAAAATTTACAATGCAAAATTTACAATGCAAATACTTAACCACTCCCCCACACTTAAACTTTACATTGTCCTCAATGTAATTGAATCGTCTAAAGAAAGTCAAGGTGGGAAATCCTACATGATAATGAAACAAGAAATCAGAAATAGTAAATGCAAGACAAGAAAAAGATAAAAACAAGACAAGAAATACTCATCATATGGTTTGCGTCCCATTTAGCGCTTGGTTTAAAGTCGTCAGCCCGACTATCTCCTTGCTTTCTACGACTCCTCCAGAGGGAGCACTTCCACAAGGTTAACTCCTTCCACTACATCCGAAGATAAGTTCTCATAATATGGTTTCAACCGGTTCCCATTCACTTTAAGTTCATTTCCTGTAGCTAAACTACGAATTTCCACTGCACCATGAGAAAACACATTAGTCACAATAAAAGGTCCAATCCAACGTGACCTTAATTTACCCGGAAATAATTGCAAGCGAGAGTTAAACAAAAGCACTTTCTGCCCAATGCAAAATTGTTTCTTTGTGATCATACTATAATGAAATGCCTTCGTCTTTTCCTTGTAAATCCGTGAGCTTTCAAATGCATCATTGCGAATCTCCTCTAGCTCTTGAAGTTGCAACTTCCTTTGCCTTCCAGCACCATCCAACTCCATATTGCATTGCTTAATAGCCTAAAACGCTTTATGCTCAATTTCCACGGGTAAGTGACAAGGTTTACCATAAACAAGCCTAAATGGAGACATCCCAATAGGTGTTTTGTATGTGGTTCTATATGCCCACAAAGCATCATTGAGTCTTAAACTCCAATCTTTCCTTGTTGGATTCACCGTCTTCTCTAAAATGGATTTCACCTCTCGGTTGGAAACCTCGGCTTGTCCATTTGTTTGTGGATGGTAAGGTGTGGCAATCCTATGCGACACATTGTACTTCCTTAACAAGGTTTGCAAGAACCTGTTTTTGAAGTGTGAACCTCCATCGCTAATTATAGCCCTTGGAATGCCAAACCTTGCAAATATATTATCTTGCAAAAAATCTGAAACAACTTTAGAATCATTAGTTGGGATGGCCTTAGCTTCCACCCATTTCGAGACATAATCCACAGCAAACAAGATATAATAATTCCCACTAGAATTGACAAAAGGGCCCATAAAATCAATTCCCCATACATCAAAAACCTCAACAAATTGAATAATAGTTTGTGGCATTTGATTTCGAGCACCTAGATTGCCTGTTCTTTGGCACCTATCACATGTGGTACAAAATTCATGTGCATCCTTAGATAAAGTTGGCCAAAATAAACCACATTCTACTACCTTGAGAGCGGTTCTCTTACTCCCAAAGTGTCCTCCACAAGCATATGAGTGGCAAAAAGACAAGATAGAATTAAATTCTGATTCGGGAACGCACCTTCGTATTACTTGGTCACTACAATGTTTCCATAAATATGGATCATCCCATATGTATTGGTTTCCTAACTTCTTAAGTTTGTCCCTCTCAGCACGAGACAAGTTCTTTGGGATTTGTTTAGAAACTAAGTAATTAACAATATCAGCGTACCATGGTTCTCCAAAGGCAATTGAGAATAGTTGCTCACCCGGGAAACTTTCACGCAATGGGATAGTTTCCTTGTCCACAGCAAGACGGCTCAAGTGATCTGCAACGGTGTTCTCAATTCCTTTCTTGTCTTTGATCTCTATATCAAATTCTTGCAAGAGTAAAATCCATCGTATGAGCGTCGGTTTCGCCTCTTTCTTTGTAAGCAAGTACTTAAGCGCTGCATGATCAGAAAAGGCAACAACTTTTGTACCAATTAGATAAGAGCGAAACTTTTCTAAAGCAAAAACAATGGCTATAAACTCTTTTTCAATGGTTGTGTAATTTTGTTGGGCTTCACTGAGTGTCCTAGAAGCATAATAAATGGCATGAGGTATCTTCCCCACACGCTGCCCAAGCACCGCACCAACCGCATAATCACTTGCATCACACATGAGCTCAAAAGGCTTGTTCCAATCCGGTGGTTTAATGATAGGGGCTGAAATCAAAAGTTCTTTCAAACGATTGAATGCCGCCACACACTTTTCATCAAAGTTAAAAACCACATCTTTTTGCAATAGGTTACAAAGTGGTGATGCTATCTTGAAAAAATCCTTGATGAATCTACGATAAAAACCTGCATGACCAAGAAAAGAGCGTATCTCCCTCACCGTAGTGGGAGGGGTTAAAGCACGAATAAGGTCTATCTTAGATTTATCGACTTCCAAGCCTTTAGAAGATATTATATGGCCTAAAACTATGCCATGAGTTACCATGAAATGGCACTTATCCCAATTCAGCACAAGATTTGTTTCAACACATCGTTCAAGGATTAAAGACAAGTTGTTCAAGAAAAGGTCAAATGAATCACTAAAGACACTAAAATCGTCCATGAACACTTCGATTATGTTTTCAACATATTCTGAGAAGATACTTACCATACACCTTTGGAAGGTAGCTGGAGAATTGCATAAGCCAAAAGGCATCCTTCTATAAGCAAAAGTACCGAATGGACAAGTGAAAGTGGTTTTCTCTTGATCCTCCGGCGCTATCACAATCTGATTATAACCTGAATAGCCATCAAGGAAACAATAGTAAGAGTGTCCAGCTAAACGTTCAAGCATTTGATCAATAAATGGTAAAGGAAAGTGATCTTTTCGAGTAGTGGCATTCAATTTTCTATAATCAATACAAACCCTCCAACCGGTTTGCACACGAGTTGGGACAAGTTCGTTCTTATCATTTTCCACCACCGTCACACCTGATTTCTTTGGTACTACTTGTACCGGGCTTACCCACTTGCTATCGCATATGGGGTAGATAACACCCACGTCCAAAAGCTTGAGTATTTCCTTTTTCACAACTTCCATCATAGGAGGGTTCAAACGACGTTGTGCTTACCTTGTAGGCTTTGCATCGTCCTCCACACGGATCTTGTGCATACAAACGGCAGGGCTTATACCCTTGATATCGGCGATTGTCCATCCTATGTCCGTCTTGTACGTCCTTATCACCCTTAGAAGTTTTTGCTCCTGTAATTTACTAAGCTCGTTAGAAACAATCACAGGTAACTCTTCATTGTCACCCAAGTACAAGTACTTTAAGTGACTTGGAAGAGGTTTCAATTCTAACTTTGGAGATTTAACAATAGAAGGCACAAGTTTTTCATCACTGCGAGGTAAAGAAGCATATGTAATATTCTTAATTGCTGATTTTTCCGGTAACGAGTAAAGAGAACAAATGGATTCTTTAATCTCATCACTATACTCCAAACCATTATCAATATGTGTAGTGAGCACGGTTTCCAAAGTAATAACACCATTCAACTCAAACATTTGTTGCGCCAATGTGTCCATCACATCAATGGAGAAACAAGAGTGGACATCACTAGGATATCTCATCATCTCGAAAATGTTGAAACATATTATTTCTCCATCGAATTCCATAGTCAGCGTTCCCTTGTCAACATCAATAATAGTTTTCACTGTTTTCATGAAGGGACGCCCACGTAGCAATGGAAGAGACGAGTCTGGTGAACCTTCATCCATCTCTAACACACAAAAGTCAGTTGGAAATACAAGTTGATTAACCTGCACAAGAACATCCTCAACAATACCCATTGGGTAGAAATTAGAACGATCGGCTAATTGCAACATATTTCCAGCCTTTTTAAGAGGACCTAAATCAAGTGAGTTATACATAGATGCAGGAATAATATTTACGGATGCACCTAAGTCTAACATTGCTTTGTTAAATGTAGTGTTACCAATTGTGACGGGAATGAAGCATTCTCCCCCACACTAAGCACTTCATTACCTTTGAGCCTTTGTTTATTGGTACACAAGTTCTTCAACACCTTTGCATACTTTGGAACTTGCTTGATTGCATCTATGAGTGGTATGTTAACATGGATCTTTTTAAGAATGTCTAAAATCTCCTTTTCTAGTTCCGCCTTCTTGTAATTTGCAAATCTGTGAGGGAAAGGTAAAGTAGGAACATAAGTAGAAACCGGAGTTTTAGAGTTAGAAATAGGTACCTCAGAAGTTTGGGGAGAATCCTCATTTTTCTCCTCCAAAACAGGTTCCTTTGGATCTTACTCTTTTCCCGAATCAGTAACTTCGGGTTGCACAAGTTGTGTAGCACTTCTCAACATAATAGCATTGACGTCCCCTTTTGGGTTGATAAGTTGAGAAGGGAGTTTCCCACTATTTTGTGCCTTTAATTGATTCAACTCAATATCCATAGAACCAACTTGAGTTTGCAAATCCTTAACCCAAATCTCCGTTCTTTGCATAAAAGATTTCAGCAACTCTTCCATATTGGACCCCATATTTTGAGGTTGTTGTTGTTGATGATGAAATTGTTGTCTCGGCTGGAATTGTTGTTGTTGAGGTTGAAATCCACTCGGATAGTTGAAGGTAGGTTGTTGAACCGCTCCTTGCTTGTTGGCATAGCTAAAATTGGGGTGATCTCTCCATCCGGATTGTAAGTGTTAGAGTAGGGATCATACCGTCTTTGTTGATTTGGAAAGACCGCATTAGCTTGCTCGTCTTCATAAGCTTGAGAGGAACTTGGTATCACCGCGGCTGCAACTTGTTGCATCATTGCGGTCATGTTACCCATTTGTTGACGATGTTCCTAGACCTCGCTCACTTTATTTACTTTCCTAAGAAGCACATCCGAACCACGACTCAAGAACTGTTGGGAGTTTGCTGCCATGTTTTCAATCAACTCTCTAGCCTGTGCCACCGTCTTGCTCACTAGTGCACCACCACCCGCAGCGTCAAGAAGATTCCTATCACTTGATTGGAGTCCTTCATAGAAGTATTGGATGATCATAGCGTCACTGAATTGGTGGTGAGGTAAGCTTGCCACCAATCTCTTGTATCGTTCCCAACATTCATATAAGGATTCTCCAACATTTTGCTTCATCCCACAAATCTCCTTTCGAATTTGAGTAGCCTTTGATGCAGGAAAATATCTCTCTAAAAAGAGTTTCTTCAGCCCATTCCATGTCGTGACACTTCCAGAAGGCAAATAGTACAACCAATCCTTAGCACTATACATCAAAGAGAAACGAAAAACTTTCATAATTGCACCATCCGCCTCAATATCCGCTGGAAGCATGGCTATGACAATGGTGTGGAAGTCCATAAGATGCTTGTTTGGGTCTTCATTCACCATGCCATGGAACTTTGGTAATTCTCTAAGCAACCCCGACTTGATCTCAAAAGTAGAGTTTGTTTGAATACACCTATGTTGTGTATCAAGCCTATGAGAAGCCAAGTCCTTGAGTGAACGATTTGCATCACCCATTGCTTCTTCTTCTTCTTCTTCAAAAGGTGGTTCTTGTTCACCCGGAACCTCTTGTTCTAAAACTTCTTCTTCTTGCTGGAAAGGACCTTCTTCTACTTCCAACTCTTGTTCTTTCGTTGTGTCCTGACTTGGTTGGAGTATTGTGCCTCTTCGAGTAGCTATCCTGCACCTTGGATAATTCCAATCTTTAGAAGCCAGGGATTAGGTACCTGAAAACACTTCTTGCAAACAAGTGAGAAACAAGACAAGAAAACAAAAAGCAAAGATAAAAGCAGAAATTATAAAAAGAAACTAAAAACTTAATAACTAGCCGTATGCCTCCCCGGCAACGGCGCCAAAATTTGATCGATGTCGTATGCGTCAAAAATAATTTCGCTTTCCTAAAGTATATGATAAGAAAGAGTTCGTTTCCACAAAGAGTCAATTGTAGTTATTACGTATTCAATTTCATAAAAGTAACCAATTGGGGGGATTTCTGATTTTTATGTAAGCAATAAAAGTAAATCAAAAGTAAAGTAAATTGGATAATCAATAGAAAAAGATATTGGTCAAGGAATTCATCTTCAATCTTAAACATGTGCTTGCATATATGATTAGAATTACAATTTAATCTTTTTATCATCAAAAGCCTAGAGAATCAAGAGAGCAAGATAACCTATTAATTTCCTAAGTTCATCAACACACATATTAGAGCTGCGTATGTGAATTCTACCTAAAGAATAACCTAACGCCTTGCGCTAATTAAGTTCAATTCCTAGGAGCATTAAGTTTCAGAAATAGGCTAATCAATGCAATTGTCATACATTGCGCATAACAATTCGGACAATGGTCAAACTCTACATATGATTACAAGAGTGTATCACTACAAACCGTAATCATATCATGCTACTTATATTCAGGGCTATCGCTCGATGAAGAACCCTAAAATAGCTATGGACAAAGATGCAAGTTCAATTTATTGGCCACTTAACTAACCAAACATCTTATTCCTATCACAATACATCAATCATGTGATTATAAAAAACAGTAGAGATTTAAACGATAATCAAGAGAGAAAACTAATGCATAACACAAGCTCAAGTTGTAGAAATAAGACTACATCCTTAACCAATAATATTAAATTAGCCACTCATAGCTATGGAGTTCATCACAAAAATATTAATTGAATAAATAGGATGAAACAAAAGCAAACCCTAGTAGCGTAAACAAAAGCGGCTCTCCCCAAGTTCCAAGAATAAAACGTGATGCCAAAGTTGTAAAAATCTTTCCTTTAAATAACTCTCTTGTTTCCAAAATTAGGTCTAGTCTTCAAAAGTCCATTAGATACAAATACACCAAGCCCATATGTGAGAAAACCCATGTAGAAAATATGCCCCAAAAACTGTCACCGGAAATTGGTCGGAAATTTGCCGGTAAAGTCACCGGAAAGTGCTCAGGGGACCGGTATAAGGGTATCAGATGATCGGTCAAACTTAACAGTCAGCCATTAAAGTTGACGGCTAACTAACGGGTGTAATCGAGTCGAGGCTGAGTCGAGAATGAGCCGGTTTTCGACTCAGCTGAGTGACCAAGGCCTTGGCCAATTGCAAAGGCCATAACTGTGATGCGCCATCATGTCGCTTCATCCTTCTCTGCCACACATCCAGTGCTATTCATGCCTGCAACACCCAACCTGCAACTCAAGCCATAACTTCCCTATTCCTAGACATTCACCAACAACATCCATCACCAGTACTTGGCAAACCACAAGACCTATCAATCTCTGTAGCATCTCAAGTCTCAACTCCATTGTCTGCAGCTTCCAATTACAGCTGCTACATTCACACAACTACTTCCACAAACTCCTCATACACACCAGAGCCCTCTCATTGCAGCTACACCATTGACAACATCATTTCTGGACCACCAACTGCAATTACACACTTCATAGCTCAACACTATTCCCAGTTCTGGCACCTTAAACCCATGAAATCCTTACTTCCACCTGCAATCTCCCATCATAGTTGCACAACTTACCATCCTATTCCTACTGCAACCAACACCAGCTTTGCCCGCCACAATCACTACAAAGAAAGAGCCCTTCGTCATTTCAGTTCAGCTGCAACACATACTCAAACCAAACAACAACCCCATTCTAACTTGCCTTCAAATGCTCATATGTAGCTGCAATATCACATAAACATCACTGCAAACAACACATCCCTGTCCTAACAGTCATCTATCAATTTTAGGTATACTCGAACAACAAAAGCTTTATCTTCTCAATCTCTGCTACTGCAACCATCATCAACACAAATTAAGCCTCATATCCACCTTCTGAACTGCCATTTCTTTACAACTCCGCCTCAGGTTCAAGACTGAACTTCCAACTATCAGCAGTAACAACAAATGAGATTTTATCTTCAGTTCATCTCCAATACCAGCCTGAGCTGCTTCTTGCGCACCTAACATTCATCTACACTGTCGAGCATTCATTCATCTATGCCATAGTTCACATCACCACCACTGCCATTACCTGCAATTCCAGCTCAATTCATCTCATAACATCCTGCAGCTGCATAATTCCACCAGGACCCTGTAAACCTATACATTCTAGTCACAGTTCCATCCAGTCATAGCTGAGAACCAACCCCATATTTCTGCCTCATTCTGATTCTTCTCTGGCTTCCACCTGCAACTCCATCCTTCCCAAAACTCACAATCCTAACAGCTATAACCAACTCCATCAGTAGCTTCAGATTCCTCTAACCTATCACCACCATCTCAAGACCAACTCCACACAACAAACATCACTATCTTAACTGCATCCATTGCATCTCAGTCTCAATCTCAGTTCAACCTTCATCCATTATAGATTCCCCTTTTTGTTCTTATTCTCATTTCAACAGCAGGAACTCCACCTCCAAAACCCTAACTTCAGTTTTAGCTCCTTCTTCATCTCTGGTTCTCGATCTAAGTTTCACACGATTAGATCTTCCCCCTTCTTAACCCATCTTCTAAAAACAACCATCATCGATCCTTGGAGTTCAATTCTTCACACCACCTGCATCACTTCAAGACATTATTAACCAATTCTTCATTCCGGATTTGAACCAACAGCAACCGATGTTATTCTATTCATTAATCGGCAGAAACCCTAACTTTTGAGTTACAAATTCGATCTAATTATCACTGCCAATTCGAAATCTAACTCAAACCCAACAGCAAAGTCAGTTCTTCTTTGTTGAATCCTCCACAGCAGTACCAGATTCATCTCCTCGATCTCAAATTCAATTCTTCACTTTCTCAACTTCAATTAATCTTCTTCCTCTGAATTCAAGCTCAACCCCATCAGATTTTTTTCATTTTCTTCCCTTGAATCTCTCGATTTTACTTCCTTTGTCTGAGTATTATCTGTGCCGCCATCTCTTCTTGATTTCAGGTGTAGGAGCAGAATATCGCAGCAACCTTCACTTGCGAATTATTAATGACGCAACATAATAATGTCGCAGAAGAAATATTAGATACGACGCAACAAATGACATTAGTTTAAATATGAGAAAGGTGTGACGATTCTGCGAAGAGTCAAGAAGACTTGCGAAGACTAACATTTGTAGACCTGCGAAATGTCGCAAGGTAAATCCGAAATTAAGGGAAATATTAGTTGTACATGAGCTGTTATCCACTATGTAATATCCTATATAAAGAGGAGAGCATGAGAGAGAAAGGGAGGATAATTTTGGTAAGAGAGAGAGAGATATTATTTTAGAGAGAGACTTTATTTTTCTTTATCATCTTCTTCCCCCAAATAATTAGATGTAGAGCTCTACAAAATATCCATTAATGGAGATTGTAAATGTAATACTAATGTAACCTCAACAATCATAGTGAAGAACCATGGATGTAGATCACATTGATCGAACCATGTAAAAAATCCTTGTGTCCATTTTATAATTTTAGCACTTTAATCTTTATTTTGATTATGAAATAGATTTAGATTTAGAAAATATTATAAGGGGTGTGTTGTGGGATTTCCTGCAACTACATTTTGGCGCTAGAAACAGGGAGGAGTAAAGGATTTATCCTTCCTGTAATTTGTTGGTTCAAGAAATTTCCATGAAAATTAGTTACTGTTCATACTTTTTACTTAGATCTATAAAGTTTAGGTTCAAAAATGGAAATTTCATGGAAGAAATCACACTTTCAGGGAGTAAACATCTTCAACAATTCAAAGATATGAAAAGAATAAGAAAAAAAAAATTAGTTTCTGTGGTGAAATTCACAGAAGAAAACCAAGGTTTCAATGGAAGATTTCCATATTCAGGAGAAAAAGCAAGAGGCAAATTGTTGAAGGAAATAAAGGAAGAACGAAGATAAGGATAAGAACAAAACGCTGTGATTTCTATCACAAATAGAAATTCGCACAGATGGTTTGAGTTGGAGCGAATAAGCAAGAGGTCACGGGTTCGAATTCGCAGAGATACATAATTTTCATTTTATTATCATCTTCAGTGGCGAATAAGAGAATAAGGAAAAAAGTTATGAGTTTATTTCGCAAAGAAGTTCTTGAACAGTTGGTCCAGAGAACAACATGTGTGTTTGTGGTCGCAAGTTCGAATTCACTTGCGAGCATAATTTTCTTCTTTTTACAGAGGGGAAAAAAATGGATAATTTCGCAAGGTTGTTTTATAATTTCGCAAACAAGAGGCAGCACAGTTGGTCACCTGCGAAGTTAATGAGTTCATGGTCGTGTGTTCAAATCCCAACGAATGTGTATTTTTCGCATGGATTTTTCGCAAGAGTATTTCGCAAGAAGAAAGTAGGAGATTATTTCGCGAGAGCGGTGGCTAGCACGGTTGGTCGGGAGGCATGAATGCAAGCGAAGGTCGCAGGATCAATTCTTGCTTCTCGCACATTTATTTTTGTTATGCGAAATTTTACGCACTGAGGACTTTGCCTATTTCGTAAAGAAGAAAGTTGATGACTATCTCGCAAATTAATTTCGCAAGAGAGGGTTAGAACAGTTGGTATGGTGTGAGAATATGCAAGAGGCAGGTCAAGGGTTCAAATCTCATTTCTCACACTTCTTTTTGCTGCGAGATAATTATATTTTGTGCGACGTTTATACATTTCAAGGATGCTATCTTCGCAAGAAAACCATATACTTCGCAAAGAGACAACAACAAAGACAAACCACAAAAGCTAAGTACCACTTTCTTTGAACATTTTACTTCTACAGAAAATAAAAGATTTTTGATTTGATTTAAAAGAAAGCGATACATTCGCACTATCACAAAGATTTTTTTTTTATTTAAAAAAAAAAAAAATCGAGATTTCAAAAACTTCAAAATTAAAAAGATTTCAAAGATTCGGGAAAAATCTCGTAGATCAATTTATATATTTCTCTTGAATATTTACTTTGCTTCAAATGATATGATATTTAACATGAAGATATGGGAATGAAGGAATGAATGAAAGAAAAGAATGGAAGAATGAATGAAAGAAGCAAGATTATGCGAAAATTTCGCGAAGATAATGAGAAGAAATGATTAAAAATGAATGATTTTTACGAATGGGACGAACCTTTATGGCGTACACCCTAGTTCGCGAATGATATTTCGCGAGAGGCAAATGTAAGACCTAAAGTGCGTCATATAAGGGGGTATCTCTTGACATGGCTCAGGGAAAAGGTTACACCGCTCCTGGAACCCGAGTCATGGAGATTTGGGGTCAATAAAGCCCATCCGGGGGAGATACCTTGGATTTCCAACTATATATATAAGGTTATACCCTAGTTGGACGACCGAGGGTCTCTTCCAAGGAGTCAGTGTATGACCAAGGCGCCGAGGTACACGGTTGAGCCAAGAGTGCCTGGGGCATTTGAAGTGTCTCGGCCATTCTTGGCAAGTCTTGGCACATGTTGCACTCGGCCCGAAGAAAACTCCACTTAGGGAGCAGTCTCGTAACCATAAGCCCTATAGGTATAAGGGATAAGAGGTTGCGAAAATAACTGGTTGTTGTTAAGAACGAATGGGAGGAGCTAGTCTTGTATGGCCGATGTACGCCTCCTTGAAGGGGAAACCGGGGGAGATGATAAGGGCGGCACCCTCCATTAGGGAGCTGATAAGTATCTTAAGATGCAAATGTCATGAGGCTTTATTTTCGCAAGAAAATTTAGGCTTGTCATATTTGTGCGATGATCCTGAAGAGGCAATAATACAAAACGCGAGGATAAGGCAAGATCAATGGGTTTTTACATGAAAGTGTAAAGACGTCCTGCGATTTCGTCGCAAGACGGCAATGTCATGGGGCTTTAAGTTCGCAAGAATATCTAGGCCTGTCATATTGTCGCAATAAAAATATCCTGCAGAGGCAATAATACTAAAGAAATGATAAGACAAGATCAATGGGTCATTACATGAAAGTGTAACGACGTCCTGCGATTTTGTCGCAAGACGGCAATGTCATGGGACTTTATGTTCGCAAGAATATTTAGGCCTGTCATATTGTCGCAATAATGAGGGGTGGAAAAATAATACCTTTAACTAGGAAGGCAAAATAAGACCACACAAGAGAAATGATAAGGCAAGATCAATGGGTCATTACATGAAAATGTAAAGACGTCCTGCGATCTTGTCGCAATGACAAAATTCAACATAAACAGTTTGAATCTAAGTAATGAGAGATCTTTCATTGCAAAAAGATTACATGATAAGCTTGCGAGCTTGAGAAAATGATTAAATGACAAGCTTGCGAACATGTACATGATAATGAGACTGGGGCAATGCAAATGCCGCACACTTGATATTATGATCATATTATTATGCGATACTAATAGTGCAGGAATAAGAAAAGATGAAGCGCAAGTAAGACCTTGCGTACGCAAAGAGGAATGCATATACTAGAGACAAAATCAGAGAAATGAAGAATGGAAGCGATTTAAAGCTACATCAATTTTAGAGCGGCAAAATTAGCTAAGTAACACAAACATTAGCTATACATTGCATTAGATAAGCATTCTCATCATACAAGCATCATACTCGCATCATGAAAGCATCGCATAAGCATATCATGGCATAAACATCGCATACACATTTCATAACATAATCATTACATAAGCATTATATTCGCACAAGTATTTTACAAAACTTCGCAGAATTATTCAAAACTTCGCAGAGTTATTCAGAATTTCGAAGAATTATTCAGAGTTTCGCAGAACAATTCAGAATTTCGCAGAATGTGATTATTTCGCCCAATTATTTCTCACAATTATAAGCAACTTGAAGAGATTATACTATCGCATAGGCGCAAAGCATGAGACAGAGGCAAGATAAGAATGAAGAAACAACTCGCTCATTCAACATTTTCTTAAGGATTCTACCCTCATAGATAAAGAACAGAGGCAACTATGGATTACCAAGAAAACATTTTATGTTCTTTATCTTCTCGGCAAGAATCATTTCCAAAGAAGATGTTCACCAATGAACAACAAGAATCCTCACCAAAAATGGAGTAATAATTTCGCATGAATAGAGGCAATACTTACTACTCTCATTCAAGGATAAATACTTCTTATATTTCGAGGATTAATACTTCTTATACTTCATACTTCTAATTTCGCGTGATTAGTTCGCAATACTTCTTATTCGCAATCAAGGACGGATACTTCTTATACTTCTTAAAAGATACTTCATACTTCTTATATACTTCGAGGATTAAGTACTTCCTATACTTCTTCAATGATACTTCATACTTCGCATACTTCAAGATATGATACTTCTTATTTACTTCGCAAAGCTTCGGAACTTCACAAAATAATAGAGGCAAGTATGTACTTTTCAAGTCCAGTATTCTTTCGCTTGTTCCTTCATCAAAAAAGATCAAAGATTACTACAACAACAGATTTTTCCTTAAAGATCGCTCTTCAAGCAATATTCAAGGAAAAAGAGGCAAAATGTAGGAGCAGAATATCGTAGCAACCTTCACTTGCAAATTATTAACGACGTAACATAATAATGTCGCAGAAGAAATATTAGAAACGACGCAACAAATGACATTAGTTTAAATATGAGAAAGGTGTGACGATTCTCGCAAGAGTCAAGAAGACTTGCGAAGACTAACATTTGTAGACCTGCGAAATGTCGCAAGGTAAATCCGAAATTAAGGGAAATATTAGTTGTACATGAGCTGTCATCCACTATGTAATATCCTATATAAAGAGGAGAGCAGGAGAGAGAAAGGGAGGATAATTTTGGTAAGAGAGAGAGATATTATTTTAGAGAGAGACTTTATTTTTCTTTATCATCTTCTTCCCCCAAATAATTACATGTAGAGCTCTACAAAATATCCATTAGTGGAGATTGTAAATGTAATACTAATGTAACCTCAACAATCATAGTGAAGAACCATGGATGTAGATCACATTGATCGAACCATGTAAAAAATCCTTGTGTCCATTTTATAATTTTAGCACTTTAATCTTTATTTTGATTATGAAATAGATTTAGATTTAGAAAATATTATAAGGTGTGTGTTGTGGGATTTCCTGCAACTACATCAGGTCAGTAGAAATTAAACCCAATGATAAGAAAAACTCTTTTCTGATCTTTAGGGTCTGTGTAGGAAATGAGGTTGGATATAACCACCCAGGTGAAGTAGATAAGGGATACCCAACTCATACATGGCTTGTCGGTTCTAAAGAACTGACAGGCTATTTTGTTTTCTTGCTCAACTGCCAGTTGCGCGGAACTGACAGATCATTCTTCACCTATTTCGCTGCATAACTTTAGCTGGCTCTACATATCACTCGCCTGTGAATTGACCTTTACGCTCCAAATGGACGATTTCTCCTTCTTTTGCTCATAATGACTCCAAAGTACCTAAATAACTCAAAAGCAAACATAAGATACATAATTTACAAGAAAACTCGCAAAGAAAGCATAAAAAATAGATAAAATATCACGGTGTTTACAACACCTATCAGCACTCCCCACAAAGATTTGGCAATTAAGCACAAGTTCAATTAAGAACTCTCCCCCATAAAATGTCATTCCCGAAAGAACAACAAGAGCGACCTTACTTTCACAAGAAAAGAAGGATTTCTTTGGACATTAACAAATCACATGCAACATGGATTTTTATCCAAAATACTCAATTAAATTAGCCACAAGAGAACCCATGATTAATTTAATCGGAAACGCTCACATAAGAGAACTTACGGAGCCGCAAAGTATTTACACAAAGATGTGGATCAGGGAAGACCAATACCGCGGAATAAATAAAGATTCATTCTATCTTTCATCACTATTTGCATAGAGACATGTAATAGACTTAATATTTGTAAACAAAAGTTCATCTTATCTTCCATCAATATTTGCATAATGACATAATAGACTTAACTTTTGTTTGTCAAAAGTTCATTCAATCTTTTATCACTATTTGCATAATGACATATGAAAGACTTAACTTTTGACATATATGGGACAATCATAGTTCACGGACGCAAACACGCATATCCCATAACAAGTTGCAATATATGAAACCATAAAGATTAATACTACAAAATCATCTTCCAAATAAACTTTAGAATTTAAATAAATAAATTTAAAAACATTTCAAGATGAAAATCGTTGGAAATAGTGTGTGTTAGAGCATTGCTCGCCCGAACTCGCATGCGTTGCTATATCAAGCATGTTTGTCAATATTAGTGATCAAAACTATAAGTCTTGATTTCTAGTCTACTATAGCTAAGTCTCGGACTAGGATAGAAAGTGTAGTTGAGTTCAAGAACTCCATGACGATCATCATACAAGATGAAGAACTACTCAAGGAACTGGTGGAAATTCATCGACTAAAAGGTATGTGGAGACTTGAACTTATCTATCACTCAAAAGTACATCTACTCTATCTCCTATCTTGAGACAAAAGTCATTTTGCTATATAGACTTTGATTATACACATTTGCTATTTCGAGCCGAGTTTATCTCGCCTATCTATTTCTCGAAATATGTGTTGGTAAGATTTTGCTTTGGCCAAGTTCATCTTTACCTAGTAACGAAATTCATGTTATGTTTCAATCATTTTGAAAATGGCTTTGACGAAAAATAGTTTGTGAATAACAACTATATAACGTCCTCTAAGAATGTTTCAATGATTGAAATGAGAGTTTAGATTATACAACCATTGTTGGATATAAGCATTGTGTGGAAACGCATACATGTGTAAGTCCTTATTTCTTGAACCGAAGTATGCTTACTTTGTTGATCAGGAAAACCGGAACAACAGTCCGCGAACCCAGTCTGCGAACTTCCGTAGGTTCTCATCCCTAGAAAACCTACTGGAGTTTGTAAACTTCTTCCGGGAACTTAAGTCCGCAAACCTAGTCCGCGTACTTGAGTTGGTTATTTGTGAACTTATACTTATAATAAACTAAGGAATGCAATTTGCAAACCGTGGCTACAAAGTTCATGAATCGATTCGAGTGAATCAAATCGTTTTTGCTTCGATTGTGTCTTGTATACTTCTATAAGATCTAAGCAATTGAACAACTCTCTAACTAGTTCATTTGATTCATTTGAACTAGTTATGGTGAAGAAGAATATGGTTAATATGAAAGTGCTCATATGGATAACCATTTGGTTAACTATTTTTGAACCAACAAATGTACATGTTTGGGTACGGTTACGCAAGCCTAGAAGCGTGCATTTCATTTGTGTGTAACAAGATAAGTTTTCGATCCAACGATTGAAAGATATTAGCTTGAATCTAATCATGTTTTCATCTAACGGTGAATATTGAATGCTTTGTTACTAAGCTAACATTGATTGCAAACCCTGATTTGAAAGACTATATAAGGGAGAACTCTAGCAACTGGGAAACCTAATCCCCACACCTCCTGCGTGATACTAGTTGTATAAGCTAGAGTCAATTCTCCTTTAACCTTAGGTTTATACCGAGACCCTGTAGGTTAACGACTTAAAGACTTCATTGGGATTGTGAAGCCAGACCGATACTACTTTCTCGTAGTTATGTGATCTGTACTTGTTGTTTCTATCGTATTGAGTACAATCGTAACGATTGGATTGAGATTGATATCTCCGATAGGCAAGATATAAAAGTAGTCACAAACATCTTCGTCTCATCGTTTGTGATTCCATAATATCTTCTTTCGCCGCGTCGATTAAGATTATTGTGAGGTGATTGATAATACTAGGCTGTTCTTCGGGAATATAAGTCCGGGTTATCAATTGGCTCTTGTTCACCTTGATTTATCAAAAGACGGAACAAAACTCGTAGGTATTTCTGTGGGAGACAGATTTATCTATTACCGTAGACTTTTCTGTGTGATACAGATTTGTTTATTAAAGTCTCTGACTTTGAGTCGTAGCAACTCTTAGTTATGGGTGAGATCAGCTAAGGAAATCAAGTGCGTAGTATCCTGCTGGGATCAGAGACGTAAGGAGCGCAACTGTACCTTGGATCAGTGTGAGATTAATTTGGGTTCAACTAAAGTCTAGATCGAAGTTAGTTTGTAGTAGGCTAGTGTCTGTAGCGGCTTAATACAGTGTGTGTTGAATCTGGACTAGGTACCGAGGATTTTCTGCATTTGCGGTTTCCTCGTTAATAAAATTCTGGTGTCTGTGTTATTTCTATTCCGCATTATATTTTGTTATATAATTGAAATATCACAGGTTGTGCATTAAGTTCAATCAATTAGAATATCCAACCTTTGGTTGTTGATTTTCATTGATTGACACTTGGATATTGGTCTTTGGTACCATCCAAGTTATCTCTCTTATATTTAATTAGACTCGCAGATTTCTATTTGCTTGAGTAAGAATTAAATCGAGAGATTGAGATAATATAACTCTTTGATATACTTTATGAAGATTGAGTCTAGTTGATTCTCTTGAAAGTATATTGGAGTTAGTCCATTCAGATTGCTAATCGAAATATTGGGTGTGGTTGTTGTACCCCCGCTTTTTTAATGTGTACTCATAATAATGGCTATTCCAAACCCTAGTTATCCTTCTTAAAACACAACAATAAATTCTCATAAGAACTTTCCTAGACAAAAATTAAAAAGAGAAAGAGAACTTTAGGCATCATCTTCATCATCGGAAACCATCAAAGTCGCTTGAATCTTATCCATGTCTTCCTTGATTTCGGAAAACTTGGTGGAAATTACACATAGTTATTCTTGCACATATTTTACCTTTTAATTGATCTTACACACATCCTTGTGAATTTGATGAAGACATCTCAAAGTGGAAGAATCACAAGAACCGTGAAAGGTATCACATCTTTGTCTCTTGCAAGCATTCTCTTTCATACGTTTGAAGGTACAAGGACGAACAAGCTTGGGAGTTCCAATAGAGTTACCAATAGGAGCAATGGAGCAAGTACGACAAATTTTCTCAATCAAACATGGAAAGCCTAACTTCTTGTTGGAAGACTTTATCGAAGTCATTTGAAGGAAGATGAATCCACAAATGTCGAGACTTTGAGTACCCAATTCAAGGAAATAGGCCAACTCCGTAAACTCACGGCTCCACCGAGAATTCTCAATTATGGAGGGAAAAAGATTAGATATTCCAAGTTTACCAAAGGCCATCAATGCAAGACTAAGATAATTAGTAGGAAACTTCCCATCCAATCGACACTTTTACCACAAAGACCATTAGAAATGGTTTCACAAGATGGTCTTTCTTCTCTAGGTCTAGGAAGGCGAAAATTACCCAAGGGAATTTTGGTAATCCTTGAAATCAACTCTCTATTAACAAGAATCCTTTCTCTATTTATCATGGTCTTGAATTTCATGTCAACAAGATCAACATCATGGATGTTAGCATAGAAATTTCTCGTTAGAGTGTCAAAACCTTCACCAAGACCATTAAAGATGTTTCCAAGCTTAAATGTTTCAAAGCAAACCAAATCTTCTTTATGACCACTAACCAAATACAACTTCTTTTCTAGAATGAACCCACTAGAAGAAATCCTTTCAAAGATCTTACTACTAGAATAATTGATAAATCTAATTCTAATAGAATCTTTATTTTGAGGCATAGTCATACTAGAAGATGATGAATCCAAGTTTTTTGAAACCTTGAAATTTCCCATGAGATCTAGGAATTGAGAGTACAAGAAGAAGGTAAAACTTACTTGGTATGCTCCTTGAAGATGAGGAAAAACTTTAGTCTCTTTTGGATCTCCAAGGAAATTTTAATAGAGATAATACATGAACCCTAGAATAGTTCACGTACGCGGACTAGAGAGGAAAGAAGAAACGTACACGTACTGTAACACCCCGGTTACTTATAGGTTAGTGACTAGGCTGCCCTTAGAAAAAACTTGTGTTTCTATAACACAAATAATTTGGGTTAATATATTAAATATAATAAATATTATTTTAGTGAAATAAAAAACCGAGTTCTTGTTGGGCCGAAGAGAGGAAGAAACCGGAAGGAAGAGGGAAGAAGGAAAATCAGAGGAGATTCTAGGATTTGATCTCCATTCTAAGGCAAGTTTATTCTTGCTTTATCATTTACAATTTATAGTATTAAGTTTTACTTGTTAATCCTCTTGAAAACCTAGGTTAAGAGTTTAATTTCTAAGGTAAATTTCGAGTTAGGGTTATTCTATCACATAAATGAATGAGTACTGTTTGAACTGTTAATTGAAATCTAACCATTAGATCTTTGTGAATTTTGGATATGTTATACCTTTAACTGTCATATAGTGTCTTTAAAAGTTCAGGACGATCGGACTTGGAGTCATGATAGAAATACTTGTAGTTCAAAGAACTTTTCTGCAGAATTTATGAATCCGGACAGTTGTGAAAACCTAAGTTTATATAGTTATAATTAGCTGAAATTTTAATATGAGTAACCCATTTAGGTCATGAGTTTTCTGTAAAAATTTCAAGTAAAACCAAGTTGTAGAGTTATCTCAACCAATAAATGTTTTGTAGTTATGGCTATAAAATTCAGATAGGTTTAGCGAATAGAATATATCATAATTCAATATTCCACCGTTAGTTTTCTTTGAAATTCGAACAGAATGTTCTTGAGATTATTATGATTTCATGGTAAAAAATTCGTTATGATCAGATTAGTATAAAGGGTGTATTTGATATGTACAACAGAGTTATACACATGTGCTTGCACAGCAAATTATCGAATTGACCTAGTATGTGGTTGGAGTTTGAATTGAGTTGTGTGTATGAGTTTGAAGCTTACTATGTGCTGAATTTCAAGATGATTTAAATGGTCTTGTATGTCTTGGAGTATTGTTAAGGTATAAATCCTTATTTGGCGGTTCGTTATACTTGAATACTAATTCTTATTTATCTACTTGCTAAGAGGTCAGGTCCGCAAAGCTATCAGGCTTGTGAGAACCGGTGAGCAGTAGACGTGTATGTTGATATGTGTGTATTGAAATTTATATGTTGATATCAGGTATCATAATAGCTATCGCGCTTATGAGTACCGGTGTGGCCACAATAGCTATCATGCTTGTGAGCGTACACCAGATATGGGGTTGTCGTTGAGTTTGCCGAGTTCAGGGACATCACTGTTCAAATAGTGTGTCTCAGTGGGAAGTATATGCAATTGTTTAATTTGCGGTATGTGTGTGTGTTTTTAATGGTTGGTGAAATACTGAAAGTGAGCGTTATGTTATTTGATTTTAAAACTTAGTCTCCTGATCTTTCTACTGCCACAGTTTAGATGTTTATTATTAGTTGCTACTTTTGTTACTTATATGCTTATCAGTGTATATGATGGATTAAGAGTGAACGTCCTATTCAAGGCTCTGACATTGTGTTGATTTTTCCCTTTCAGGTAGCAGAATAAGTAAGTGGGTTAGTCGTGGGTTTTTCTTGAGTTTCCGCTGCAGTATTTGACAAGAAGTGAAATATCTTCCTTGATGTAGTTTTATGTTGAATTTGTTTTCTCCTAATCTCAACAAGGTTATCACATTGTTATTTACTTCCACAGTTTGATTATTTTAATTTTAGATTATAACCATTTAAGTCTTTTGAATACTATTTATCTATTTAGTAATGTTTATTGGATTTTCTTTCGTAGTTCTTATTTTAAAAAGAAAAATCTGGACCTATGATAGTGGCGCTCCAGGATTCTGGGCTAGGTTCTATCCCTAGAATTGCGGGGTTGTGACATGTACCATACTTCTTATATACCCATTATTGGGCCTTAACCCGTTCATGAACCGCGACCCACAAAAAAAACAGGATTTCTTAAATCATTCAACAACCAAGGTTCGCACACTGAAAGGATCAGTATTGTGCATAAAGGATGGTAGAAGAACCTTCATCATCTTAATTAACCTTACGAGAGAAAAAAAATCTCACAAAAAAAGATAAACAATAAATTAACCCAAACACAAAAATAACCCAACAATTACTTGCCCCATCTCAAGCTATATACAAATGGGGTAGGGCCAAGCTTGTTATCAAGAGGAGTGATGTGCAGAGAGATTCTCATGCATCATTTTCGGTTGATATTTGTGAAATGTACCAGAAGTATAATCATAGTAATAATGATACTCAGGGTTAATAGAGTTTTTTGAATCCTTTTTATTATGATCAAGAAAAGATTTTTTCCGAAAATTTGAGCCTACACAAAACTCATCAGAAATCCTTTTTATCAATTTCACATGAGTTGGTGGTAAGACTAGTTGGTACATCATGAACATATGATTTGACAGGTACAGAACTTTTATCTGAACGATTCTTAATCTTAATCGAATTAAGCTTTTATAAGAATTTAAAAACGCATTCAAAAGATCTAAATAGATCTTTGTCAATTGATCCATTACGATAGTATTCCTCAAAAAAATTAAGAGTTAATCTAGTGAGATTCCATATCTTTGAGCGTTTATCACGTTTTCTCAAACATCCTTTCTTAGAAGAACTTTTAATTTTTCCTTTAGACTGTTTCTCATCATCTAAATTTTCCAAAGTCTTAGATGAGACGAGATTATCATGAGAAACCCGAGATCTAATGGATAATAACCTCTAAACAATCTTTAAGGAATTCTGGAGTGCGTTACAGATGCCAAGAGCAAGTTTCCCAAAGAAATTTCCCATAAGGACAGAATTTAGGGATCAGTCAAACACAAACTTATTAGGTTTAAAGTGTTTGCCTGCTCTGATAACAATTGAAAAAGCGGGGGCCTAACAACCACACCCAATATTTTGCTTATCAATCTGTATGGACAAACTCCAATATAATTCCAAGAGAATCAACTAGACAGTCAGACTCAATCAATGGAAATATATCCAAGAGTTGTATCTCTGTTTCACAATGTAATCAGCAAATCAAACAGATAGAAATCCGTGATCCTGATTATTATGTGAAAAAACTTGAACGATACCAAAGACCAATGTTCAAGCGTCAATCAATATAATCAACAACCAAAGGTTGGATTCTCTAATTGATTGAACTACGCACAACCTGTAATATTTCTATTATATAACAAAATATAATGCGGAAAAGAAATAACACAAACACCAGAAATTTTGTTAACGAGGAACCCGCAAATACAGAAAAACCCCGGGACCTAGTCCAGCTTTGAACACCATATTGTATTAAGCCGCTACATACACTAGCATACTCCAATTTATCGGATTGGAATGTAGTTGAGCCCTAACCAATCCCACATTGATCAAGGTACAGTTGCGCTCCTTACGTCTCTGAATCCCAGCATGACTCTAGGCACTTGATTCCCTTAGCTGATCTCACCCACAACTAAGAGTTGCTACGACCCAAAGTCGAAGACTTGATAAAAATATTTGTCTCACACAGAAAAGTCTATTGTATAGATAAATCTGTCTCCCACAGATAAACCTATGAGTTTTGTTCCGTCTTTTGATAAATCAAGGTGAATAGGAACCAATTGATATACCAGACTTATATTCCCGAAGTATGGCCTAGAAATATCAATCACCTCACAATAATCTTAATCGTATGGTAGTAAAACAAGATATTGTGGAATCATAAACGATGAGACGAAGATGTTTGTGATTATTTTTTATCTTGCCTATCGGAGAATAAATCTCGAGCCAATCTTAAAGAAGATAGTACTCAATACGATAGAAGATGCAAGATCAGATCACGCAACTACATAGAAAATAGTTGGGCCTGGCTTCACAATCCCAATAAAGTCTTTAAGTCGTTAACCTACAGGGTTTCGTGAAAAAACTAAGGTTAAAGGAGAATCGACTCTAGTCGCAACTAGTATCACACATGAGGTATGGGGATTAGGTTTCCCAGTTGCTAGAGTTCTCCTTTATATAGTCTCGAAATCAGGGTTTGCAATCAATGTTACCTTGGTAACAAAGCATTCAATATTCACCGTTAGGTGAAAACCTGATTAGACTCAAGCTAATATCTTTCAACTATTAGATCGAACTTAGCTTGTTACACACAAATGAAATGTACCTTCATTTAGATATGAGTAACCGTACCTAAACGTGTACACCTTGTTGGCTCAACAATAGTTAACCGAAGTTAGCCATATGAACACTTTCATATCAACCTTATTCATCTTAACCATAACTAGTTCAAATTACTCAAATGAAACTAGTTCTAGAGTTTTTCAATTGTTTATATTGTCATAAACATATATACAAGACACAATTGAAGCAAAATCGATTTTGATTCATTCGAATCAAGTCATGAACATTATAGCCACGGTTTGCAAAAGATTGCATTCCTTATTATATAAATGTATTAAGTAGCCGGACCCGAACATCATCAACTTAGATATGCATGCGGGTACGTGTACCTAAGTAGCCGGACCAAGTTTTGGTTTCGCCAGTACGCGAACTGGGACGCATACCATCCAAACTCAGCAGAATTTTCCGGACCCGAACCTTACGCCAGTACGTGTAACCGTACGCATACCAGGTTCCCGAACTTCTCAAACCAACCAGTACACATACGGGTATGCATACCATGGTTCCCGGACATGGATTACATATATGCAAGTACGCACACTATGGTTAAATCCAATTATTCTAAACTGTCATTTCAACCATTGAAACATTCTCGGAAGACGGGAATAGCTGTCTCACACAAACTATTAGCTTCAAAGCAATTTTCAGGTGATTGAATGATCAATACGAAACATTCCGAGTCTACATCAAATGACTGTCTCACTCAAATCATGTAAGATGTTACCAGGCGATTACATGATCTTTTAACTTTCGTCAAGAATATAAGATGAACTTGGTTAAAGCGAAAGCTTACCAACACATATTTCGAGAAATATGCAAGCAAGATAAATTTAACTCGAAATATCAATTGTGTATAATTGAAGTCTATATAGCTATACGACTTTTGTCTCTAATAGGAAATAGAGTAGATATACTTTTGAGTGATAGATGAGTTCAAGTCTCCACATAACTTTTGTTGATGAAGTTCCACAAGCTCCCCTTAGTAGTTCTCCGTCTTCAATCGATGAACGTCGTGAAGTATAATGCTCAACTACACTTTCTATCCTAATCCGAGACTTTGCTATAAGTAACCTAGAAATTAAGACTTATAGTTTTGGCAACTAAACTTGACAACAAGCTTGAGATAACAACGATTGCGAGTTCTACCGAGCAGTGCTCTAACAAGTCTCCCATCAACACCCATGGGAGATTTTGTGGAGGTATTAACGAATCAAAATTCATCCAAAATTCTTTCTTACTGGTTGGTGAGGAGGTCCATAGATTCTGGTGAATAAAAAAGGAAGGGGAGCACACACAGACAAGACGGAAGGATGGATTATATTTTGGTTTGCCACTAAGATTTGGACTTGCAGATAAGATTTACACATTAAACATAGCCTACCTTGCGGACCGTTATATGGTATTACAAAACAGTCATGAAAACCAAAAGTAGACAGCAAATTATTCATATTAGAACTACTAGCTAAAGTTTCAGACAAAAAAAAGTAGAGATGGATGATAACTACGTGTGTACTCACGTAATTTTTTCAGTGTCAGGGAGTTGTTAATACCTTGAAAGTTCCATGCTAAGAGATTCATTTTTGAGGCGAGGGTTGGTGCTCACCAACCACTTGCTTACCTTTCTTGCGGATATCTTCAGATGCAACAGTCTTTTCTTCTAAGGATAGTTGTCTTGCTGGATTTGGTTGAACGGGATTGTTATTGGTGGTGGTGGAAGGTGATGGCTTATGAGGATGAATGGTGTTGTATGGATGGATAAATCTAGTGGATCTGGGTTTACGGATTCTGAGGCTAGGAACTTCATGTTGAGGTTGAGACTCTCTGGTGGATTTCAGTGTGAGAGAAGCAATAGACAGGAATTTCCTAGTTTTGGTTGGGAGAGGTGGATCTACAAAGTCAGGGGTTGGGGTAGATTGAGATGTTGGGGGATGGCCTTTCTTGGTTGTTTGATTTTCCTAGTATAGGTTTTGAGAGGAGTTGGTGGTTCTGGGGTGGGTGCCAAGAAATGGTTGTGTGTTACTTTAACACGTGGTTCACCATTTCTGTTAGTAACCACCAAGTTTACTTGTCCATTTTTATCCTATAGGAATGATTCAATCCACCTTATATACCGAGGGTTGAAACAGTGGCTTAGTGGGTTGGGGTTGGGTGGAGAGGGGACGTTCATAAGATTTTGGGCTTGGGAGGATGATTTGTGAGCCTTTTGAGTTTGGGCCATAGGTGGTTGAGTGGTTTTCTTAGTTGGGAAAATCCTTGACCGCCATACATCTGCAATAACAACTTCTGGAAGTGGCACGCCGAAATGAACTCATCCACCGAAATTGGTTTGAATGTGAAATCTATAACTTGCACCTTTTTCTGTGTTGAGATGTGGGGCCTTGTCCGAGGGGACATTTTTGGGTGCAGGAGAATCATCATTGTTTCTTTCTGTGTTGGTCGTAGTTATTCCAGTGTCAGTACTTGGACTCGTTGCAGCCGTATGAAAAGGTCCTCTTGCAGGGGCAGTGGTCTTTTTCGGCGAATTTTGGGGAACTGGAGTCCACTGCAACCCTCGTTGAGTCATGCTATAAGAGGTCCGAGTTGGCACCGGTTTAACGACTGGCCGAGTTGGTTGTTGACTCGACTCAGGAAGATGCTGCAGAGGATTCTGTTCACCTATTTGATCACCAGATCTATCCTTCTCATGCATGATAGGATGTTGGATATTCTAGGTAAAACTTGAAGGTTGTGATGAAGATGATCCTCCAGACAAAGGGTCTTATGAGTTTAGGTTTAGGGTTTTCGGCTCGCATCTTACCACTGAGCTTGTGATAAGAAAACAGTGGAAATTTCAGGTCTTGTAGTGTTCATAGCTAGCAAAGTTGGTATAATTTTTTGCTACATCGATAACAAATAGTTGGAAGATATTCATATGCAAGCTGAATCTAACTAGGTCCTACGATATTGAGGAAAATACCCGGCAAGAAAGGTTTTGACAGGTTCATCTCTACTTTTGTAGGATTCAAATATCGCACAACATATTTTCTTAGCGTGCGAGATTCAATTATTTTCTTAACTCGAGAGAGTGTCTCGAGAGAAGGTAGCAAGACTCGAGAGAGTGTCTCGAGAGAAGGTAGCAAGACTCGAGAGAGTGTCTCGAGAGAAGGTAGCAAGGCTCGAGAGAGTGTCTCGAGAGAAGGTAGCAAGGCTCGAGAGAGTGTCTCGAGAGAAGGTAGCAAGACTCGAGAGAATGTCTCGAGAGAAGGTAGCAAGAGCCTGCGAAATTATCAAAGAGCTCGCGAGAATATGAGCTGTATGTGAGCTGTCATCCATTATGTAAACACCTATATAAAGAGGAGAGCAGGAGAGAGAAAGGGGGGATAATTTTGGAGAGGAATAATTTTGGGAGGACACTTTTAGGAGGAGAGAGATATTTTTAGAGAGAGATTTATTTTCTTTATCATCTTCTTCCCCAAATAATTAGATCTAGAGCTCTAGAAAATATCCATTAATGGAGATTTCCAATGTAATATTATTGTAACCTCAACAATCATAGTGAAGAATCGTGGATGTAGATCACATTGATCGAACCACGTAAAAAATCTTATGTGTCTATTTATATTTCTAGCACTTATATTTTGAGATTTAGGTGATTAATAAGTTTAGATCTACAAAATATAGTGAGGGGTGTAGTGTGGGAAATCCTGCAACTACATATGCGCTAGAAACAGGGACCTAATCTTGTTGGTTCAAGGAAGTTTAGAAAAACGGCTCTTTGTTGGTGATGAATTCAATTGGATCTATAAACTTTAAGAGAAATTTCCATGAAAAGTAATTATTGTTCATACTTTTTATTTAGATCTATAAAATTTAGGTTCAAAAATGGAAGTTTTATGGAAGAAATCACACTTTCGGGAGAAAATACCGTCAACAATTCAAGAACATAAAAAAAAGGGTTTGATGTGATAAAATTCAAGGAAGAAAGCTAATTTTTTAATGGAAGATTTCATATTCGGGAGAGAAAAGAAAAGAGGAAAATTGTTGAAGGAAATTAAGGAAGAACGAAGAAAAGGATAAGAACAAAACGTGTGATTTTTATCACAAAAAGGAAGCTCGCATGAGATGGTTTGAGTTGGAGCGAAGAAGCTTGATGTCGCAAGATCAAATCTCGCCACAGTCATATTTTTCAAATATTTTTGAACTTTCAAGAGGGGAAAAAATGGAATAAAGCTATAGCATTGTGTGTTTCTTCCATGAAGGCAGCAAGTAGCCCGGATGGTCATTCGCGAAGAGAATAAGCTTGGGGTTGCGAGTTCGAATCCCACCTTTTACATATTTTTGAACTTCCGAGAGCGAAGAAGTGAATAAAGTTATAGTATTGTGTGTTTCTTTCACAAACAGCAGCTAGCACAATTGGTCACCGCGAAGAGTATAAACATAAGGTCGCGAGTTCGAGTCTTACCTTCGCGAAGAATTTTTGTCATCTTTTTCCTTGAATATCAAAGGGTGAATATAAGTCATGTATTAGCATTCTGCGATCCTTTCGCACGAGGAGGAGTAGCACAATTGGTCACGAGCGAACAAGAGGAGTTAAGGTCGTGGGTTCGAATCTCCCACCTCGCAAAGAATTTTTGCTTCGCAAAGAAGGGAAAAAATGGATAATTTCGCAAGGTTGTTTCATTATTTCGCAAACAAGAGGCAAAAAGCACAGTTGGTCACTGCGAGGTTAATGAGTTCATGGTCGCGAGTTCAAGTCCCATTGAACGTCCATTTTTTTGCATGGATTTTTTCAATAAAGTATCTCGTAAGAAGAAAGTATGTGATTATCTCGCAGAAACACTTCGCAGAGGCATGGCTAGCACAGTTGGTCAGGAGGCATGAATGTGAGCAGAAGGTCGCAGGATCAATTCTTGCTCTCGCACACTTATTTTTGTTATGAGAAATTTCGCACAGACTTTGCTTATCTCGCAAAGAAGAAAGTTGATGATTATCTCGCAAATGAATTTCGCGAGAGAGAGTTAGAAACAGTTGGTATGTTGCGAGAAAATCCAAGAAGCGAGGTCATGGGTTCAAGTCTCACTTTTCACATTTCTTTTCTGCGCGAGATTGACAACAACAAACCACAAAAGCTAAGTACCACTTTCCTTAAACATTTTACTTACAAAAATAAAAAGATTTTTGATTTGATTTACAAAACGCGATACAATCGCAGAATTACAAAGATTTCACGATTACAATAATTCGAGAACAATATCTCGCACAGATCAATTTATATATTTCCTTTAAATATTTGATTTGTTTCAAATGAGAATGATATCCAACATGGAGAGTAGTAGCGGGCAAACCTTTATGGCGTACACCCTAGTTCGCGAATTTACCTTATGATTTCGCAAGAGGCAATGTACCTAAAGTGCGTCATATAAGGGGGTACCTATTAGGATCATTTCCATGAAAGATGTTTATCGTTTGAGACGAAACAAGTTATACAAAGGAAATCAAAACAAAGAAAAATGGTTTGAACTTGCAATTAAATGAAAATTTTTGATAAAAGAAATGTTGAATACTAATCTAAATTTTTATTTGCATTACAGCATAGCATGAGGCAAAGAACATGGAGCGAGAGTCTCGCATGATGGATTCACAATACTTCTTATATTTAGAGGATTAAGTACTTCTTATATTACTCAAAGGATACTTCATACTTCTTATATATATTTCGAGGATTAAGTACTTCATATACTTCTTCAAGGATACTTCATACTTCGCATAATTCAAGAAACGATACTTCATATATACTTCTCAAAGCTTCGGAACTTCGCAAAAGAATAGAGGCAAGTACGTACTTTTCAAGTCCAGTATTCTTCCGCTCGTTCCTTCATCAACAAAGACCAAAGATTACTACAACAACAGATTTTTCCTTAAAGATCGCTCTTCAAGCAATATTCAAGGAAAAAGAGGCAAGATGTAGGATTCAAATATCGCACAACATATTTTCTTAGCGTGCGAGATTCAATTATTTTCTTAACTCGAGAGAGTGTCTCGAGAGAAGGTAGCAAGACTCGAGAGAGTGTCTCGAGAGAATGTAGCAAGACTCGAGAGAGTGTCTCGAGAGAAGGTAGCAAGACTCGAGAGAGTGTCTCGAGAGAAGGTAGCAAGGCTCGAGAGAGTGTCTCGAGAGAAGGTAGCAAGGCTCGAGAGAGTGTCTCGAGAGAAGGTAGCAAGACTCGAGAGAATGTCTCGAGAGAAGGTAGCAAGAGCCTGCGAAATTATCAAAGAGCTCGCGAGAATATGAGCTGTATGTGAGCTGTCATCCATTATGTAAACACCTATATAAAGAGGAGAGCAGGAGAGAGAAAGGGGGGATAATTTTGGAGAGGAATAATTTTGGGAGGACACTTTTAGGAGGAGAGAGATTTATTTTCTTTATCATCTTCTTCCCCAAATAATTAGATCTAGAGCTCTAGAAAATATCCATTAATGGAGATTTCCAATGTAATATTATTGTAACCTCAACAATCATAGTGAAGAATCGTGGATGTAGATCACATTGATCGAACCACGTAAAAAATCTTATGTGTCTATTTATATTTCTAGCACTTATATTTTGAGATTTAGGTGATTAATAAGTTTAGATCTACAAAATATAGTGAGGGGTGTAGTGTGGGAAATCCTGCAACTACAACTTTATCTCTCACTATTTTGCCAATAAGATCAACATCAAGGACCTTACATGTTTCCTCATGTATTTGTTCGATAGTTGCCTTGTCTTCAAGATACATAGGGAGATACAACAGTTGAATCCAGAAGACTGCTGTTTTGAAACATGCATCAGGGTTATGAACATATTTGGCACACTCCTCAAAGAACGTCACCTGATTTTCTATGATCCATGGCTGGTGTTGTAGGATAATATTCTTGTCACTTTCATGATGCATGGACACTTGGAACTCAGTTGTGTTGGTCACCATCTGGATATATTCATAGGATAGAGGGTGGCAATGTTTTTGATGACAGATTTGAGAGTTGAGTAGGGGATTTTATTTGCTAGCACATGGAATGCTAGGAATTTGTTATTATGGGTTTGCATGAGTTCCTTCATTCCAGCAGTTAACTGGAAGATATGAGATTTGTGATTGTTTACCTTTTGGTGGTGATTCCTTAAACTTTTGGGTGGGTTTTTTATGGTTTCTTTACGCACAAAAGGTTGATTTGGCTTTTGAGTTTGATGATGGAGGTCATAGGAACTTTCTTCTCTGACTGAACAGGGTGGTGGAATTTCTTTTGCTATGGGGATATTAGAAGCAATAGAAAAGTAGGAAGTACAAGATGTAGATGATACCGAAGTTCTGTTTTTATTATTAAAATTCGATCGAGATGCTTTAGAAGGAGTGTTAGCAGATAGGAAATCATTGCTTGGTGTTTTCAGTGGCTGTGTAGGAATTTGTGAAAGGGATTCAGGCGTGGATTGTAGGATTAGAATATCGTAACATTAATATCCTTGCGAAATCCTTGAACAACACACTGCGAAGAAATCGCAGATTGGTAATAAAAATGACGCAACGGATGACGACAGCCTGAACGAGAAAGAGAAAGAGCGAGATTTAGGAGTGTTGTGAGATTTAACATTTGAATATTTGCGAGAATGTCGCAAGCCAGATCCGAAAATAAAGGACAGCTTAGCTGTCATCCACTATGTAATGTCCTATATAAAGGACCGAGTACTCTTAAGAGGGGGAGAGATCTTTTTAGAGTGGAGAGAAAGATTTAAGGAGAGAGAAAGTCTAGAGTTGCAATTATATTCTTGATTTCGTTTCCCCTTTGTAAAATTCTTTAACTCAATTAATAAAAAGTGTGATTGTTGATCTTAAAGATGGGTTGATTATTATGAATTCTTGTGAGGGATGTATTGTAGGATTTCCTGCAACTACATAATGGCGCTAGAAACAGGGATTGAAGATTGATATTGTGATTTGAAAGAATTTGGAGTAATAGGAAAGGAATTTCATATAATTTTCAACAACTCATTAAGATTGAAAAATGGCTAGAAGAAGACATGCATCAAAACAACTAACAACTATTAGAAGGAGTAGGAGGCTTGCTGGAAAAGAGGGAGATGAAATTGAGGAATCTTCAAGAATAAACACAAGGAATAATGGAGAAAATCAAATTCAACAACCAGTTCAACGTACACCAATACAAAGTAGAATTGTGGATTATGACAGAGTGAGTGTGCATACTTGGCGATCAGATTCCGTAGATGAAATGGAACAAGAACAACAATTAAGAAGCAATGAGCGAGAGGAGAGAGACCAAGAAACAAATGGAGGAATAATTCATGGAAATGAGGAGATTGGAGCGTTAGAAGCATTGAGGCAAAGAATACACGAAGAAAGGCTATTAGAGGCAGAAGAACGTGCAAATTTGACAAGGCAAAATCATGAGTTGAGGATGGAAAACATGAGATTACAAAGTAGAAGGTCAAGAAGCACTACAAGATCAAGTTCAAGATCAGTTAGAGAAGAAATAAGACGAAATTCGCCTGTAGAAAATGCTAATGAAGATACTCGAGAGGAAGTACAAATCCCAGACGAAGAACGTCGTGAAAGAAGAGAAATAATGGAAGATCGTTATATTCAACGTGGTGAAATTCTTCAAATGGAAAAAACAACAGAAATCAGGAAAATAGACAACGTCAGGAACGAAGCAATCAAGATGGTGAAGAAAATCAAGAAGAAAGAAGGAGAATCTTACATGGGAGAGAAGCTCAAAAAAATCGACAAATAATTGAAGATGAAATTGAAAGACATTACACTGAACATGCACGTCTAGCTTGCGAAAGGGAAAAACTGAGAGCAGAAGTGGAAGAACAAGATCTCCAAGAAGCAATTCGCCAAAATAATCATGATAATCGAGAAAGAAGGCGTGAACAAAATTACAATAATGGTAATATCAATGAAGAATATGATAGAGCACAAAGGAGAGCTGAAAAGCAACGAAGAGAATTGAGGAGGAATGAACAAAATCGCAGAGACGAAAATGAGGAGTATAATCATGTGCGAATTCATGAAAGAAATGAAAGATAAAATCGCAGGGAAAGACAAGAAGAAAATGATGAACAAGAAAGTCAAAATAGATGTGAACGCAGAAGAAGAGAAGCGGAGTTAAAAAGACCAATGGATCCAAATTCTGGTGTGAATGAACAAATTTTGAGAGAGTTAGCGGAAATGAGAGGAATGTTAAATAATAAAAAAGAAGGAGGCAGGAGACAATTGGATGAAGCCATAGAAGAAGCTGCGAAGACTCCATTTACACGAGAAGTACAACTAGGAGGAATACCCCCAAAGTGCAATCTACCAGTGCTAACTAGCATTTTTGAAGGAACAACTTGTGCCATTCAACACATCAAAGCTTATGTGAGATGTATGTTACAATGAGAAAATCATGATGCTGTGTTGTGCAAGTATTTTGCATCAAGTTTAACGGGAGAAGCTTTAAAGTGGTTTGAAGGTTTACCAAAGAATACCATAACATCTTTCAACCATTTGCAGACTACGTTCTTAGGGGCGTATATAAGTACCACTTCCTCGCGACCTGGCATTGAAGATGTATTTGGGTTAAAACAAAGGATTGGCGAAAGTTTGAAGTATCTAACCATGAGGTGGAAGACAATGTGTAGTGATATGGCTGGTCGAGTGCATGAGAGATATCTCATTCTGTCATTCATTAACGCTATGTTCGCAACCAATCTACTGTACATTCAAATTTTCAGAATCAAGAATACAATCACAATGACTGAGTTGCGAGAATTTCAGGAGGAATATATTGCTCTTGAGGAAAAACAAAATGAGATGGAATCATACCCAGTTGCGAACACAAGTTCAAAAGCAGTGAATACAAGCCTGTTACCTAAGTTGATAAATACAGTGGCGAGCACCTTGCAAGGACAACAAGAGAGGGTAATAGGTGATAGTCAGCAAAAGCTAGTAGCTATGGGGAGTTGTGATCAAGAAGAATTCGAGAGAGAGAGAAATTTCTATAGCCATGGTGGAAATAACAAAATCCAAAGACTTGATCAGCCACAAGAAACTTATGGAGGTCAGAGGCAAAACTATCATAGAGGACAGCGAAATCACAAGATAATATGGGAAGAAATCAAAATGCCACCTTTGAATGCTAGTGTGAAGAAGATATGGGAAGCTATAATCCTGATGGAAAACATACCCGCACCATGGAACATGGGGAGTGAACCACCTCCGAGCTACAGAAGTCATGAATTTTGCTCTTATCATCATTTCCATGGACATACAACAAATGACTACAGAAATATAAAGAGAATCATTCTCTGGATGATAGATCAGGGAAAATTAAATCACTTTCTAGTAGGGCAAACTCAACCTCAAGCATTACCACCTCCTCCAGAAATTTGCAGGACAAACACAAAGAAAATAAAGAGAAACATTTGTGATAGAAGTTGGAGCAAAGGCAAAGAATCTGTTTTGTAACTCTATTGTACATTCGTACAAGACAATTGAAGATTTTCACGATAACACTCTCAGCAGGGTTTTCGCAAGAGATGCCGATAATAGAGAAATAATAAACATTGTGAAGACATCGCCACTGAAAGAATGGCAAAAGCAGACTATTTCTTTTACCGCAGAAGAAGTACCTGATGAGTGCCAAATATTGCATATTTCTACACATTTTTATTGGCAATTAACTCATCTTTTGCGCTTTAAAATCAGATATTATCCCAAATTCTGTATTTTCTTTGTAATCAAGAATAAATACTTGTACTAATTAATTTTGTGTTTTTAGGTACTAAATAAAGCTTGGATGAATTGAGGAGCCAAAAGAGCAGAAAATTGGAGACTAGCGACTGTGGAAGAGAAGTTGCAACCCGCTTGCGCATCAGTTGCAAACTGTTTACAAAGACATGGGCTTAAACTACCCATACCCGAATCCAAACCCGCCTCCATCTTGAACCGTTAGATTGAATCAAGCAATTGCATCCAACGGCTTCCTCACTTGATGCATCAACATTCGAAGCTCCCGCCTAACACCCTAGCCGCCTGTCCCCTTCACCCATCGACCAGAAGACAAACCCAGTTTGTTCTTCTTCTTCTCCTCTCTTCTTTCCTCTCTGCCATTTTTTCTCCCCCTTCCCCCGACCATTATCGAGCGTAGCTCTTTCTTCCCCGACATCGCCAAAGACAAAGAACTATCACGCCTCTCCTAGCTCTAGCTATCTCCATCTTAGCTTCTCCCAAAACCCTAGAAGCTGAGTTCGAGATAGATGGGGTTAGGGTTCCTCCCAACATCGCATTAATGGCTTGCAGAGGCAATTGGAAGAGGGGACAACCAATTCAGAGTCTTTGGTGAATAGGGTTTGCATTTAATTTCGATTTTTAGGGTTAGAGAAGAAGTTTTTGGTATAAATAGAATTTTTCTCTGTGTAAGAAGGGGGCTCGGAATTTT
The DNA here is from genome assembly GCA_023531295.1 of Papaver armeniacum. NCBI lineage: Eukaryota > Viridiplantae > Streptophyta > Magnoliopsida > Ranunculales > Papaveraceae > Papaver > Papaver armeniacum. The sequence goes on from JAJJWW010007310.1 coordinate 157,473, forward strand.
TAGGGTTTAGTTGTTAGCTTAATTTAATTCTGTTTTAATTACTGTTACCATGTTCTAAATCACTTTGCTAGGGTGTAGATGAAACCCTTAATAATATGTTGAGTTAATTCATATTCAAGTTTGTGTTCTTGTTGTGATTAATGAAAATAGGAGTAATAGTTAGCTAGATTGATCAAATTAGCCTGTGATTGGTTGTACTGTAAGAAGACAACTAATACTAGGGGAGAATTAGTGAAATCAGTTGATAATTTATCCACCTGAGACCTTCAAGGGAAGTACAAGAGCATAATTTGAGTTGTATTACCTTAGTATAGGATTAGGAGGTGAATTCAATCACCCAAGTGCTCTTTAGCCTTTGTTTACAATCTATTTTGCATACTTTCTGTCTTAGAACTACAATCACTACTAAATCTTGTCGTATCGACACCAATCAAAACCATCTTTGTGTCACCGCTTGTTGAAAATCAGTTTAGTAGACCATACAATCACCTTAACACTCTCCAAGTCCCTGTGGATCGACCTGTGCTTGCACTTTACACAATCTGTCACTGTGCACTTGCAGTTTTAATTGTAGGTAACATTCCTGAGCCTACCAAGTTTTTTGGCGCCGCTTCCGGGGACTTGGTGGCAGTGTAGTTGAATCTGTAGTTTACTTTATTGGTTTTTAGTTTAGTCCTATATATATTTGTTTGAATTATTTTGTTTTCAGTCACTATAAGTTGATTATTCTTGCATGCTGTAGCTTTCTAGCTTGCTTTAAGTTGTAGCTTTTGGTTTAGTTGTTGTTGTAATCTTCTCATCACCTGTTTGTTTGTTGTTGTTTATAGATCATTACAATTTGTAGTTTATTTGTTAGTTTTTCTCTTGCTTGTTTTCCCAGTTCATTGGTTCTAACTTTCAATTTCAGTCAATCCACTTTCTGTTACATATTTGCATCTAGTTTGGTCTTAAATTTCTCAGTTTACTGCATATTGCATTTTATAGCTTAGCTCTGTGATACTTGCTGTAGTTTTTAATTTTAGTTCATCACCACACCAGCATCATTGTTTGTGTAGGTATCTTATTCCTATATTTTAGTCCATCTGTTTATATATTGTGCATTCAATTCATATAGCTTTCATCTTAACTCTTTAGTGTTTAGTTGTAGCTTTAATTTTTTTCATTCCCCTGCATCTGTAACTTTGCTATTTATGTTCAAACTCTGTACATTGTTGTTTCAGTTTAGATTGTAGCTTATCTGTCATTAGTTGCTATTAATCATTATAACTATCTGTTTATATAATCTTCACCAGCATCATCATTATAGTAGTTAGCCATCTGTTCATATTGTTCTTATTTTCATCTGCATATTTGCGAGTTGTTCTTTTATTTTCTTCCTCAGTTTATTAGTCTTTATAATCTGTATTGTTTTGTCTTGCATCTTTTCTAGTTATAGCTCTTCAATCATTGTAGCCTGTAACTTCTCATCAATCTGCTGTAGCTGTAGCTGTAATTTTCAGTTTTGAATTTCTTTGGTTTACCTGCACATTCCTAGGAACTCAATCTCTCCTTTGAGCTCGCATGTGCCTGCAAAGCTGTTGTGAAAGCCAAGCAAGGAGAAGCAAACCAAGGAGCAGGATAATTGGTGTAATTGCCTAAACCCAGTTTTATATTGGCGGTAGTGTATTCTCAAACTCTATTTCACTCAATTTGAGTTATACTTTAGTTAGCTGAGTTTAGTGTTGACTGTGTATGATCTGTGAAACTAGATGTGTGCTGCCCTGCTGAAACAGTTAGTTGTTCACCTGCCAAGCTAATGACCCAGACCATATTACACCCTAAGTGTATGCATAACTTGTTATTTGGCCAACCTATTAACCAAATTCTTTGGATAGCTGAGTTCATTATTGAATGAGTTTGTTGAACTAGCTGTCCTGTCACCTTTGTGCACGATCTGTGAAATTTGAGGTTAGCCAAACCTGTTGATAACCTGTGTTGAATGCTAGGCCTTGTTCACCTGCCAAACTCCATTGTATGTTGTAATTCCATTGTGTGCTGTATCTTCTTAGTTTTGTAACTCTGTAACATGCCAAGCCTGTTGTTTATCACAATCACACAGCACATGCTTCACCTTGAGTGAGCATAATCTAGCTTCCCTGAAAACTGTGCACATCATCTGTTATTTGGTCAACCTGCCAAGCAAATTTTTGTTGTGCAAATTCTTAAAATCAACAGTCTTCAGTTCTGAGTGTTAAAAGGTTAGCCTGTGACCCTGTTGAGTGTGTTGGTTGGCTGAGTTGTTGTAGCCAAGCAGATCTTTGCATAAGATCTGAATCTGCAACCTGCTAAACTTCATTTTTTCTCTCTTTGAATCTGTGCATTTTCTCTTCATATTTCTAAAATTGTTTGATTGGATGTATGAATGTTTAACATGCTTGATGTGCTAGCTAGGCTATGATTGTGTCTTTTAGAGACCAAACAAATCGACTAGTTAGAATCCGCCAAGAAGATATTTTTGACATACCCAGTTCTGCAGTAGAAAGCCCAGACCCACCAGAAACAATGGGTGATGAAGTGAACCAACCTCGTAGTCTCAAGGACTACATGTACCCCACTAGGGCAAGTCAGCCCTCTTGCATCATTCTACCAGCTGATGCTGGTCAGTTTGAACTGAAAGCAAGCACAATTCACATGTTGCCCGTGTTTAGAGGGGTTGATGCTGAAAACCCTTACCACCATGTGAGAGATTTTGAAGATATCTGTGGGACTCTGCGTTTTAATCAAATGCCGGAAGAGTCCCTCAAACTGAGATTGTTCCCTTTCTCATTGAAAGAAAAAGCCAAGTCCTGGCTTCATGCCCTACAACCACATTCCATTAGAACATGGGATGATCTCACAAAAGAATTTTTTAAAAAGTTTTTCCCCAACCATAAGACTGCGACAATTCGTCAAAGTCTAAATGGTTTTGTGCAATTAGATGATGAGACTCTAGCAAAATATTTGGAGAGATTCAATGAATTATTGCTCCAGTTTCCCCACCATGGTTTTGAAAAATGGAGACTTGTGCAAATTTTGTATGAAGGCCTAGATGTCAGGACCCGAACCACAGTTGAGTCAATATGCAATGGTGCATTTATTGACAAAAGTGTTGATGAGTCTTGGACTTTCTTAATCGAAGTCGCTGAAAAGACTCAGCAGTGGGAGTCCATCCGTGAACCTAAAAGGACTACCCCTGTAGCTAATGTTCATAGAATTGAGTCTGACTTTGAGGGAAATGCAAAGATGGCATCTTTGGCTAGGAGAATAGAAGTGCTAGAGCTGCAGAAGAATGTAAAAACTAATGCCCCTACTCTCCGTGACCAAATTGAAATGGCCACTTGTGCCGCATGCCATGGTTCAGACCACTTGGTGGATAGCTGCCCAGACCTACATGCATTTCAAGAGTCTAAAACCGAGCAAGCCAATGCGTTGTCCCATAGGCAAGAGAACAACCCTTATTCTCAGACCTACAACCCAGGGTGGAGGAATCACCCTAACCTCTCATGGTCTAAAGGGCCTGTACAAGGGGGAACAACCAGTAATCATCAAGGATACTCATATCCTAGAAACCCCCAAATGCAACCACACATACAGTACCCTGTAGAGAAAAAGCCTAGCTTTGAAGATAGTGTCGGTCTGTTGATCCAAAATCTTTTACAACTTCAAAAGACCACCGACCAACGTTTCACAAGTCTAGAACTTAAAATGGGTCAAATTTGTGATGCTTTGAATGAGAGAGAAAAAGGTAAACTCCCTAGTCAGCCCCAACAAAATCCAAAGAATGTATTTCATGCAGGTACTTCAACTTGCAATGAAACTTCACATAGTCACGTGAATGCTGTCACCACTCTTCGTAGTGGTAAAGTTGTTGAGAACAATGTAGGTGTACCACAGTCAAGCGATTCTAAATCAGACTCACCAGTACACACAACACCGCAGAAAATATCTACTGTAGAAAATGGATCTGAGCATGTTGATAAATCTAAAAGTCCTACTGATATAGATGTTTCTTTGCCATGTCATGTGCCTGTTGCTCCATTCCCACAAAGGTTGGTGCAGAAGAAAGGGGGTAATCAGTACAACGAGATCTTGGAAATGTTCAAACGAGTTAACATAAACATTCCATTTCTCGAAGCAATCAGGCAGATACCCACCTATGCTAAGTTTTTGAAGGATCTGTGCACACAAAAGCGAAAGCTTCATGTGTATAAGCGTGCTTTTCTCACTGAGCAGGTGAGCTCAATAATTCAAAACAAGATTCCAACTAAGTTTAGAGACACAGGTAGTCCAACAATTACATGCACCATAGGTGACCATGTGGTCTAAAATGCGTTACTAGACTTAGGAGCTAGTGTGAATCTATTGCCATACTCTGTGTATGTGCAGCTGGGTCTTGGGGAGCTGAAACCCACTCCTGTTACGCTACAATTAGCGGACAGATCTCTGAAAATCCCTCGTGGTATTGTTGAAGATGTGTTAATCAAGGTTGATAAATTTTTCTTTCTTGTGGACTTCATCGTCTTAGATACTAAACCTGTGCAAAACCCAGATAATCACATTCATGTTATTTTAGGACGTCCTTTCCTGGCGACGTCCAATGCTATCATAAATTGTCGTAATGGAGTGTTGAAATTATCTTTTGGTAACATGACCGTAGAACTGAATGTTTTTAACACTAGTCAACAACCCATTGATTGTGATGATACTGATTTGCATGAGATTAACATGATTGAGAGTCTGATCCAAGACTCATTTCCTGACATTTTGTCAGTGGACCCTTTGCAAGCATGTTTAGATAACTTTGACTTAGATCTCTTTGAGTCTAAGTACATTGGTGAAATTCACTCTTTGCTTGAATCGCTCCACCCATGGATATTGCTAAATGGCGATCGCAAAGTGGAACCACTTCCACTCTCTGATTCTGAATCTGCCTCATCTCTTAATGAACCACCTAAGCTTGATTTGAAACCATTACCGGATACGTTGAAATATGCTTTCTTAGGTCCTTCTGATACTTTTCCTGTGATTATTGCATCATGTTTAGACACAAAACAGGAAAGTCAACTTTTAGAAGTGCTTAAAGAACATAAAGAAGCTTTAGGTTGGACCATCTCAGACCTTAAAGCTATAAGTCCCACAATTTGCATGCATCACATAAATCTTGAGGAAAATACTAAACCATCTAGGGAAATGAAAAGGAGACTTAACCCCAATATGAGAGATGTTGTTAAAGGTGAGATTTTGAAATTTCTTGATGCGGGTATCATTTACCCAGTTCCAGATAGCCAGTGGGTCAGTCCCATTCAAGTGGTACCCAAAAAGTCTGGCATTAATGTAGTTCAAAATGAAATGAATGAGCTTGTCCCCACCGATTCAAATATGTGACCACGAAAGGGTAAACACCTATATAAAGAGGAGAGCAGGAGAGAGAAAGGGGGAGAATTTTGGGGAGGCGAGTTTGTATTGACTATAGAAAATTGAACGAAAAAATCTTATGTGTCTATTTAAATTTAACAAAGAAAGACATTTTTCCCATATGCCCTTCATTGACCAAATGCTAGAAAGGTTGATTCGAAGAAATTAGTTATCAGGAGAGACATAAGTACTATTGTTTCTTAGATGGCTATTCGGGCTACAACCAAATTCACATAATAGACACGGTGATATCAACTAATAGACCCGAAGACCAACATAAGACCACATTTACGTGTCCTTATGATAAAATGGTCGGGAGAAGAAGGATGCTTAAGACCAGTGGGTTCGAGTCTCCCTGTTTCGCAAAAGATTTTTTGCGCCATGAATGTTTATATCATTTCTTTTGCAAATATTTGCCTTGCGAACGTCGCAAAGACAAAGGAACACTTCGCAAATATTTACTTACTTCATACGACATGTTTACTTTGCAAGCCTTTTGGTTAGTTCACACAAAAGAGAATTGCCGATTATTTCGCAGTAGATACTTCGCAAAAGAAGGTTACAAATGCTTGGTATGGTGCTAGAATATGCAAGAGGCAGGTCAAGGGTTCAAATCTCATTTCCCACAACTCTTTTTGCTGCGTAGATATTTATATTTTATGCACGTTCATACATTTCAAGGATGATAGTTTCGCAAGCAAATCATATACTTCGCAAGAGACAACAACAAAGAAGAAATCGCAAATGATATGATATTATGAGAATGAATGAAACAAGAGATTTAAATGAAGAAATGAATGAAAGAATGAAGACATGCGATACAAAGATAATGAGAAGAGATAATCAAAAATGAATGATTGAATGAATTGACAAAAATGATTGAGTGAGTGAATGGGACGAACCTTTATGGCGCACACCCTAGTTCGCGAATAACATTTCGTAAGAGGCAAATGTAAGACCTAAACATATAAGGGGGTATTCGACATGGCTCGTGGGGAAGGTTACACCGCCCAAGCCCGAGTCATGGAAATTTGGGGCCCATGAAAGCCTATCCCGGAGGAGGTACCTTGGATTCCCAACTATATATGTAGGTTATACCGGTTGGGCGACCGAGGGTCTCTTCTTAGGAGTCGTTGTATGCTCAAGGCGCCGAGGCATACCGGTTGAGGCCAGAGTGCCCGGATGGATGAACCTACTACCGCCATTCTTGGCAAGTCTTGGCATATGTTGCACTCGCCCGAAGAAAACTCCACTTAGGTGCAGCCTCAGAACCATAAACCCTATAGGTATAAGGGATAAGAGGCTGCGAAACAATCGGTTGTTGTTAAGACCGGATGGGAGGAGCTAGTCTTGTATGGCCGATGTTTTCCTTGAAGGGGCAACTCTGGGAGATGATAAGGGCGACGCTCCATTAGGGGGAGGTCAAACAGACGCAAATGTCATGAGGCTTTGTTTTCGCAAGGAGACTTAGGCTTGTCATATTTGTGCAATGATCCCGAAGAGGCAATAATACTAACGCGAGGGTAAGACGAGATCAATGGGTCTTTACACGAGTGTACGGACGTCCCGGATTGTCAAGACGAACATTTGCTTATCGTCGCATGCCTTTTGGGTTGTGTAATGCACCCGCTACTTTTCAACGTTGCATGATGAGCATATTTTCCGTAACCTCAACAACATGATAGATGAGTTTCTTGAAATTTTCATGGATGAATTTTCTGTCTTTGGGTCTTCTTTTGATGAATGTTTGCATCATCTTACTCATGATGGTATTGATTCGAAGTGTATTTACGGATGGAAAGAATTTGGTTCCGAATTGGGAAAAGTGTCATTTCATGGAAAAGGTTGGGGAAAGTGTCATTTCATGGTCGACTCAGGCATTGTTCTAGGGCATATCATCTCGGAAAAAGGCATAGAAGTAGACAAAGCCAAGGTTGATCTCATTCAACACTTGCCTCAACCTCGTTCTGTGAGGGACATAAGATCATTCTTAGGCCATGCCGGTTTTTACCGCCGATTCATCAAAGACTTTAGTAAAATTTCAAGACCTTTGTGTAATCTTCGTGCAAAAGATGTTGCATTTGTCTTTGATGATGTGTGTAAGGAAGCATGAGAGAAATTGAAGGCTCTCCTTACATCTGCCCCTATAGTCAGACCACCCGACTGGACCTTACCATTTGAAATTATGTGTGACGCGTCTGACTATGCTGTAGGAGCTGTTTTAGGTCAGCGAGTAGACAAACTCCCTTACGTGATCTACTATGCTAGTAAAACACTTAATGATGCTAAAATGAATTATTCAACAACTGAGAAAGAGTTGCTAGCTGTTGTGTTTGCATTGGATAAGTTTAGATCTTATTTGATAGGGTCTAAAGTCATTGTAGTTGCAGTAAATCCTACACTACACCCCTCACAAGAATCCACACAATCAAACCATTTTAAGATGTACAATTATAATTTTTATTGATTAACTTCTTGAATGTTTACAAGATAAAATGGAAAAGAGCTAAAGAAATTACAATCACTATAAACTTTCTCTCTCTTAATGACTTGCCCAACACTCGAAAAAGATCTCTCTTCCAATAGGCCTGTTCGGCTCTTTATATAGGATATTACATAATGGATGATAGCTAAGCTATCCTTTATTTTCGGGAACGATTTGCGAAGTGTCGCAAGTGTATAAATGCATAATCTCGCGACACTCCTAGATCTCGCTAGGTTTTCACACCTTTCTCATGTTCTGGCTGTCGTCATCCATTGTGTCACTTATTTTACTCGTCTGCGACGCCTTCGCTACGTAATGTTTATGAATTTCGCAGAGGTGTTGGTGTTGCGATATTCTGATCCTACATCTTGCCTCTTCTCATGTCTTCTCTGCGAAGGAGAGAATGTCATGAGAATTATTATTTTCAAACTGCCGCAACTGTTCATCCTTATCTGTTTGGCGATTTGACTTCATACTTTTACACTAAATCTATAATACGTGTCTCTTCTCCACCCATTTTTTGACACGTCTCTTTCAACCGTTACTTCTCAACCATTCACGTCTCTTCTCGCATTAAATGCGTTTATCTTCTCGAAAATTCTTCTCTATATATAGTTTTCTCACTTTCCTCTTCTTCTTTTTTACTTTCTCTCTGCAATTTTTCTTCAATTCTCCTCCGTAACTTCCGCTTCTGCTACTGTAAATTTTCTTTTTTTCTTTGATCTTCAACTCCTTAATCATTCCCATACTCTTAAAATGGCTCCATCTGGTCGTAGATATGAAGTTCTCTTGGGAGAGGCTCAAAAGGATTTACAAGAGAAAGGTTTCACATTATCCACTATTCCCCATCAAGAATCTTCATCTATTCTCTCCGCCAAATTATTTACTGATCATTGTTGTGATAATCAAAAGATCATAATCTCATTTGGGTCGATTCTCGCCGGCCTTCCCATTCCTCTCTACAACCCTGAACTTCCTTTGTTTTATGAAATTCTTTCTCATGAGAATTTCTCGCGAGCTGTTTACCAATTAAGTGGAGATTGTATCCGCTTAATGCTTGAGTTCACCAACCGTGGCGCTGGTAAGGGGTCTCTCTATTCTAATGCAGTCAGAGATCCTAAATTTGTAGACTTAGAGATATTCGCTGAGAAGTATTCAGTAGAGATTTTCTTTGAGAATTATGAAGTAATAAACATGAAGAACGATAGAACTCATTTGGGGTGCACGTTTGAAAAGAAGAGAAAATATCCCCAGCGACAAAGTACTTATGCAGGATATCGATTGGCACTCCGGCAAGAACAATGTTCCTCGCCATTCCAAAGACGACAAATGGTGTGTCCTTCCACTATTTTTGAATGGACCTTATATTTCAGGTTCGAATGTACTCCCTGCGAATCTCGCCAACTATCAACCTTGGGTATTTAATTGGCCCGAGAAAGCTAAAGAGGTATGCTTCCTGAATTTCGCTCAGTTTGTAATTATTACTTCTTTTTACATCTACTAATCTTGCGAAATTTTCAGATTGTTAAATTGAGAAAAAGTTACGAGAGAAATCCTAAGGCGAGTACTCGGCAATTCTCCGATCGATCATGGATGAAGTAAGAAATACTTTTCTTTATTATTTTTAACAATATTGTTGCCTCTGTTTCTTATCTTCATTCGTGTGCGAAGGTTGGCGTTGAAGTTGTTGAAGAAGAGGATATTTCTGAAGCTGCGAAAGCTAAAGGCAAGAGTAAAATTCTTCTTCGCCAGAAGAAATCTGCTGCTCCACCTTCTAAAAAACGGAAGATCCATTCTTCTTCTCGTTCCAGTCCTCAATCCAGCGAGAGCTCTGATGAGGATAATGATGATGTTGACACCTCTCTTGCGAAGGAGAATCATCCAATTGAATCTTCTATGGCGCAACTATCTAGTGTCTTCTCTGACTCTATGCAAGGAATTGGAGATGATCATTTTTCTGCCACATGCGAAGCTCTCGCAAATATCTGCGATGCTCCCTTACTAGAGGATGATGATTCTTTTCGCGGAGTTTCCAGAGCAGTGACTCCCAGTTTTCTAAATGCACTTGGTGCCTTGGTATGTCTATATTTTCTTATTTCTGCTTGATTTCAATTATAAACCTCATCCTGACGATTTCTTTATTTTCCTTTATAGTCTGGGAGAGCTTCCTTTGTTGTTGCCTCAGATCTCGAGAAAAGGCGCAACAGTCTTGAAAAGAAAAACCTTCAACTTAACAAGAAGAATGAAGAATTGGAAGCTGAAGCTGTTTCTCTTCGCAAGAGAGATAAAGAACTTGAAACTGAAACTGATACTCTTCGTGAAAAGACCAAACAATTGGAAGTTGAGTCCTCTTCTCAGAAGGACAAGATATCTAGCCTTCAAAATGCTAATCAACAACTTTATGGTATAAAATTCTTCTCTTTTCCTTGCTTTTGCTCTGTCATTTGTTTTTCTTTATCTGACTTATCATTTCGCAGATGTTTATAACCTTTCTGATGAAGCCATTCTTCTTCACTCATTTCCTGAGCCTATGGATAACGATGCTCTTCTCGCCCATCTCAATGATTCTTTAAATAGCTTTTCAAATAACAAAATCAAACTTCTTTCTCTAAATGAACTTCAATCCAGATTCCGCCTTTTAGAAGCTGATCATAGATCTAGTTTGAGTTTAGCCAACCAACTTAAACACCTACATCTTAGTTCCCAAGAGAAAATTAATACTTTAAGGAAGAAGGTTAGTGATCTTATAGATGACAAAGACCGCATTGCTAATCAAGGTGACCAAGCATTAGCAAAATTTCAAAAAACTCTTCTTGAAGTTCAAGTTGAGCGGGATGAATCCATTCACCAAAATACTATTCTTAGCGAAAGAGAGAATCAACTTCGTTCCCTTCTTCTCATAAACAGTGACGATGAGTTCGCTTGGGCTGCGAAAGTTCTAGATGACGCCAGAAATAATTTAGGTATTAATGTTAGTCTTCAAGTTGAGCACACAGCCTTGATTAGGGATATGATTTCTGATAGAGAAGGTTATTGATCATTCTTCTTTACTTACTTGTTTACTATATATGAAGCTGTCACTAAGTTGCTGATTCATTGTTCTACATTCGCAGAGGCTGAGAAGAGATTTCAGAAAAGAATTGAAGAACTTGAATCCGAAAAAGAACAACTTGCAAAGGACTTCTCTCTTCACAATGACAAGTATTCCAAGTTGAAGAAACAACTACAAATTACTGTGGCGAATTTCAAAAATGATGTTGTTCTCTTTCGCAATCAGACTATTAAGACAGTCTGTGATGACAATGTATTCCTCATTCTTCATACCCTTGTCTTCTTGACGAAATCCCGAGAACATGCCTTCTTTGGATATCTCCGATAGCGATGCTAGCGAAGAAGAATCTGATGAAGATAATGAAGTAGAAGGATCTGATGAAGAAGAAGAATCAAACAAGAAATAGCTCCATTTTCTTCTTTCTCTTTTTGTAACATCTGTATATTTATCCTTTTAATCTTCCATTTTTATAATCTCTGTAGTTGCAGGAAATCCCACACTACAGCCCTCACTAGAATTTACTCAACTAATCCATTTGAAGATGAACAACTATAGATTTTATTGATTATTTTCTTGAAATGTTTACAAAAGAGGATAGAACAGAACTAAAGAAATTACAATCACTCTAAATTTTCTCTCTCCTAATGACTTGCTTAACAATTCAAAAAGAACTCCCCTACAACAGACTTACTCACCCCTTTATATAGGGTAGTACACAGTGGATGACAGCTAAGCTGTCCTTTATTTTCGGGAATAACTCGCGAAGTATCGCAAGTGTACATATACCAATTCTCGCGACACTCCCAAATCTCGCTGAGTCTTCACATTCTTCTCATGTTCTGGCTGTCGTCATTCATTGCGTCATTTATTTTACTTCTTTGTGACTCCCTCGCGATATCGTTATTTATTAATCTCGCGAAGTATTAATGTCGCGATATTCTGATCCTACATCTTGCCTCTTCTCATGTCTTTTCTGCGAAGGAGAAAATGTCATGAGAACCAATATTTTGAAATGCCGCAACAGCTCATCTTTATCTGTTTCACTCCCGTACTTTTATACAAAATTTATTACAGATGTTTCTTCTTCCACTCTTTTCTTGACACGTCTCTTTCAACCGTTTATTCTTGACCATTCACGTCCCATCTCGCATTAAATGTATTTGTTTTCTCGAGGATTCTTCTCTCTATATATAGTTTTCTCACCCTTCTCTTCTTCTCTTTTATTTTCCCTCTGCAACTTTCCTTCAACCTTCTTCCTCCGCAATTTGCGCTTCTGCTACTGTAAACCTTCTCTTTTTTCTTTCTCTTGATCTTCAATTCTCTATTCATTCCCATACTCTAATAATGGCTTCACTTGGTCGCACATATAAACCCCTTTTTAATGAAGCTCAAAAGAATTTTCAAGAGAAGGGCTTCATCTTATCAACCATTCCTGATCAAGAGTCTTCATCTATACTTTCTGCAAAGTTGTTTTCTGATCATCAATGTAATGATCAGAAGATCATAATCTCGCTAGGTCAAATCCTCGCAGGCCTTCCCATTCCTCTCTACGATCCCGAGATACCTTTATTCAATGAAATTCTTGCTCATGAGAAGTTCTCGCGAGCTGTTTACCAATTAAGTGGCGATTGTATTCGTCTAATGCTTGAATTCGCCAACCGTGGTGCTGGTAAGGGATCTTTATATCCTGATGATGTCAAAGATCCTAGATTCGCGAATTTAGAAATAGACGCTGAGAAATATACCGTAGAAAACTTCTTTGCGAATTATGCAGTAATAAATATGAGAAATGATAAATCTCGCTGGGGTGCTCGATTGAAGAGAAAAGATAACATTGATGTTGATAAGCTGCTTATGCAAGATATTGACTGGCACTCGGGCAAAAATAATGTTCCTCGGTACTCCAAGGATGAGAAGTGGTGGGTTGTTCCTCTGTTTTTGAGTGGACCTTATATTGCAGGTTCACATGTACTCCCTGCGAATCTCGCAGACTACCGTCCTTGGGAATTTAAGTGGCCCGAGAAGACAAAAGAGGTATATTTCCTATTTCAGGCTTGCTGTATGATATTTCCTTCTTCTTATATTTACTAGACTTGTAAAATTTTCATATTGCCAAATTGAAAAGGAGTTATGAAAGACGTCCAAAGGCGAGTACTCTGGCTATACTCCGATCGATCACGGATGAAGTAAGAAATAATTTTCTTTTGTTATTTTTAACAATATTGTTGCCTCTGTTTCTTATCTTCATTCGTGTGCGAAGGTTGTTGAAGAAATAGACATTCCCGAAGCTGCAAAGGTTAAGGGCAAGAATAAAATCACTCTTCGCAAGGATAAATCTTCTGCTCCATCTTCTAAAAAACGGAAAACCCATCCCTCTTCTCATTATAGTTCCCAAACCAGCGAGAGCTCTGACGAGGATGAAAATGAGGTTGGTACTTCCTCTGCGAAGGAGAATCACTCGGTTCGCCTCGCTATGGCGCAATTGTCTAGTGTCTTCTCCGATTCTATGCAAGGATTGGGAGATGATCATTTATCTGCTACTTGCGAAGCTCTCGCTAAAATTTGCGATGCCCTACTGTTAGAGGATAATGAATCTTTTCGCGGAGTTTCCCGAACATTGACTTCCAGTTTCTTAAATGCTCTCAATGCTTTGGTATGTTCATATTCCTTTGTTTCTCTGTGACTTCGATTATAAGCTTTATCTTAACAATTTCTTTACTTTCCTTTATAGTCCGGGAGAGCTTCCTTTGTTGTTGCCTCAGATCTCGAGAAAAGACGCGACAACCTTGAAAAGAAAAATCTCCAACTCAAAGAGAAGATCCAAGAACTAGAAACTGAAGTTGCGACATCTCGCAAGAAAGATAAAAAAATTCAACAGTTGGAAGTTGAGTCTACTTCTCAGAAGGATAAAAATATTTACTCTTCAAAGTGAAAATCAACAACTTTATGGTAAAAATTTTTTACTCTTCAAGTCGTCTTTATTTTGTCATCTGCTTTTCTTTGCCTGATTTATTATTTTCGTAGACATATATAATTTCTCTGAAGAAGCCATTCTTCTCCATTCATTTCCCGAGCCTATGGATAATGATGTTCTTCTCACTCATCTCAACGAATCTTTAAGTAGTTCGTCAAACAAAGTTGATTCCTTTCCATTAAATGAACTTCAAGCCAAATATCGTCTCTTAGAGATTGAGCATAGATCTAGTTTAGGTTTAGCCAACCGATTTAAACAAATGTATCTTGATTCCCATAAGAAAACCAAAACTTTAAGGAAGAAAATTAGTGGCCTTATAGATGACAAAGACCGCATTGCCAATAAAGGTGCACAGGCATTAGCAAAATTTCAAAAATCTCTTCTCGAAGTACAAATTGAAGAGATGAATCTCTTCGCCAGAATGCCATACTTAATGAGCGAGAAGATCAAATTCGTTCGCTTCTCGTTATAAATAATGATGATGAATTCGCTTGGGCTGCGAAGGTTCTAGATAATGCCAGGAATAACTTAGGTGTTGATGTTAGCCTTCATGCCGAGCATACTGCCTTGGTTAAAGATATGATATCTAACAGAGAAGGTTGTTTATTATTCCTTTTTACTTTATTACTCCTTTTTTCTGTAGTATTGTTATTAACTTATTGTCACTTGTTTGCAGAAGCCGAGAAGAGATTTCAGACAAGGATTGAAGAACTTGAATCTGAAAAAGAGCAACTCGCAAATGGCCTTTCTCTTCGCAACAACAAGTATTCTAAGTTGAAGAAACAACTGCAAGCTACAGTAGCAAATTTTAATAACGATGTTGTTCGTTTTCGCAATCAAACTATTGAAACAGTTTGCAATGATCACCGCATTCCTCTTAGTTCATATCCTTGTCTTCTTGATGATATTCCTGAAGATATGCCTTTCTCGGATGTCTCTGATAGTGAAGCTAGCGAAGAAGAAGAATCTGGCAAAAAGAATGATGGAATTGAAGAATCTGACAAAGAAGAAGAATCCTCAAATAAATAACTTCTTTCTCTTCTTTCGCTTCTTGTAATATCTGTATATATACCCTTTTAATCTTCCATTTCTATAGCCCCTCATTGTAAATTTCTTGGATTACTAAATATGAATTCAATCTTTGTTTTCTTTACTTGCGCATATTAATCAAGCAATTCTTCTTTGTAATACAACTGACCAGAGATCATGAATATATAAATCTATCATGTGGAAATGAATAACAAGATTTTATCCTATTCATCCCCATACTTGCCTCTCGTTATTTATTTTCAAATGAGAGATTTGATCAATTATCTCTGAGTAATGAAATCTCTGAATTTTGCCCTTATTGTTGGTAACTTTATGAAGAAATATAATCGTTTTCGCAAGCTTATTTGCTTCCTCATTTTTTTTTTTTTTTTATGGCTATATCTTTATTTATGTTGAAGTTCATCATTGCGATAAGATCGCAGGACGTCTTCACAAATGAAGAAATCTATTGATCTTGCCTTATCATTTCTTGTGTGGTCTTATTTTGCCTTCCTAATTAAAGGTCTTATTTCGCCACCCCTCGTTGCGACAAAATCGCAGGACGTCTTTACATTTTCATGTAATGACCCATTGACCTTGTCTTATCATTTCTTAAGTATTTTTGCCTCTGCAGGATATTTTATTTGCGACAATATGACAGGCTTAAATACTCTTGAGAATGTAAAATCCCATGACATTGCCGTCTTCGCGACGAAATCGCAGGACGTCTTTACATTTTCATGCAAAAACCCATTGATCTCGTCTTATCCTTGCGTTAGTATTATTGCCTCTACAGGATCATCGCACAAATATGACAAGCCTAAATTTCCTTGCGAAAATAAAGCCTCGTGACATTTGCGTCTTTTGACACTTATCGGCTCCCTAATGGAGGGTGCCGCCCTTATCTTCTCCCCTGGTTGCCCCTTCAAGGAGGCGTACATCGGCCATACAAGACTAGCTCCTCCCATCCGGTCTTAACAACAACCAATTATTTTCGCAGCCTCTTATCCCTTATACCTATATGGTTTATGGTTACGAGACTGCACCCTAAGTGGAGTTTTCTTCGGGCCGAAAAGATATACCAAGACTTGCCAAGAATGGCCGAGACACTTCAATGCCCCAGGCACTCTTGGCTCAACCGTGTACCCCGGCGCCTTGAGCATACACTGACTCCTTGGAAGAGACCCTCGGGCGTCCAACCAGGGTATAACCTTATATATATAGTTGGAAATCCAAGGTATCTCTCCCGGATAGGCTTTCATGGGCCCCAAATCTCCATGACCCAGGTTCCAGGAGCGGTGTAACCTTTTCACTAAGCCATGTCAAGAGATACCTCCTTATATGATGCACTTTAGGTCTTACATTTGCCTCTTGCGAAATATCATTCGCGGACTAGGGTGTACGCCATAAAGGTTCGTCCCATTCACTCACTCTTTCATTTTTGTTAATCCATTCAATCATTCATTTTGTTTGCGAAGCTATCACACAATCTTACATTGTTTATGCATTTTTTTTTTCAATTCTTCAATCAAATTGTCATTCATTCTTGATGGCGAGATTCTCGCGTATTTCTTCTTCAATTATTGTTTATTCATTTCTTACACTTTTTGCTCCTGCTGCTCTCTGCCTCTGCACCATTCAAACCTCTTAATGATTCCTTTCCATCATAATTTTCAATTGTTTTCATGCACTTGTTTCGCAATGTATCTTCTCCTCTTACATCTATGGTATCCACCATCAACCTTTCTCTTCTTTGTTCATCTTTTGTATGTTGTTTCCAACCCTTTCTTTTTGCAGCTCTCTCCTCGCAACTCTCCACGTCAATCTCATAGCATTTTTGTCCTTCCGTCCAATCTCCCTTTATAATTCCGACACCGCTAGGATGAGGAAACTTTATGCACCGATGATAAGTCGACGCTACGCCTAGAATTTCGTGCAACCATGGCCTTCCGATCAATGCATTATAAGGGGACTCCACATCGACTACACAATAACAAAATTTCCTTTGATAATCCTTGCAAGGGTATTCTCATATGAACTTCTCCTTTAGGCTTATTCGTTTGTGCCATTGAAACCATATATTTTATACGTCGAAGGTATCAATTCTTCATCCTTCCCACCCATAGTCTTGTAAGTATGGTAGAAAAGAATGTTTACTGAGCTCCCCGTATCAATTAAGATTCTATTGATCGCCAAACAATTCTATGCTTCATCGTCTTCGCCATTTACAGGTTTTGGATTAATTTCCAATTTTACAACCAATGGGCTATCATGCGTCTCTCTGCCTTCAAGAATATCTTCTACGGTGAAAGAAATAATCTACATTTGCCATTCTTTTAACTGCGATGTTTTCGCAATGTTCATCACTTCTTTATTATCAGCATCCCTCGCGAAAACCCTACTGAGAACATTATCATGAAAATCTTCAATTGTTCGGTATGAGTGTACAATGGAGTTGCAAAACAAATTTTTAGCTTTCGATCCAACTTCTATTACGAATGTTTCTTTCCCCTTTTTGAATTTGTTCTGCATTTTCGGCGGTGGTGGTAATGGCTGAACCTTCTCTTCACTTTTTAGAAAATGACTCGGCTTTCCTTAGTCAATCATTCTCGAGGATGATTCTTTTTATATTTTGCAGTCATTTGTTAAGTGTCCATGAAAGCGGTGGTAAGAACAGAACTCGTGACTTCTATCACTTGGTGGTGGCTCATTCCCCATGTTCCATGGCGCAGGTATGTTTTCCATCAAGAGTATAGCTTCCCATATTTTTTCCACGCTAGTATTTAATGGTGGCATTTTGATTTCCTCCCATACTACTCTGTGACTTCGCTGCCCTCCATGATAATTCCGCCTTCGACCTCCATAAGTTTCTTGCGGATGATCAAGTCTTTGAATTTTGTTATTGCCGCCACGGTTGTAATAGTTCCTTTCTCTTTCATATTCTTCCAGATCACGACTTCCCATAGCTACTATCTTTGGCTGCCCATCATCTATTATTTTTTCTTGTTGCCCTTGCGAAGTGCTCGCTACTGTATTTATCAATTTGGGTAATAAGCTTGCATTCGCAAAGACATTTGGATTTGTATTCGCAACTGGGTATGATTCCATCTCATTTTGTCTTTCCTCTAGAGCAATATATTCCTCCTGAAGTTCTCGTAACTCAGTCATTGTAATTGTATTCATGACTCTAAAAACTTGAATATATAACAAATTGGTTGCGAACATAGCGTTTATGAATGATAAAATGAGATATCTTTCATCCACTCGTCCAGCCATCTCGCTATACATCGTCTTCCATATCACAGTTAAGTGTCTTAAACTTTCGCCAACTCTTTGTTTCAGCCCAAATACATCTTCAATTCCTGGTCGCGAGGAGTTGTTACTTATATATGCCCCTAAGAATATAGCTTGTAAATGGTTGAATGACGTGATTGTGTTTCTTGGTAAACCCTCAAACCATTTCAGTGCTTCTCCTGTTAAACTTGATGCGAAATATTTGCACAATATGGCGTCATGATTTTCCCACGGTAGCATACATCTCACATACGCTTTGATGTGTTGTATTGCGCAAGTTGTTCCATCAAAAATCTTTGGTTAATGCGGGTAAATTGCACTTTGGGGGTATTCCTCCTAACTGCACCTCTAGCGTAAAGGGGGTTTTCGCAGCTTCTTCGATGGCCTCATCCAATTGTCTTCTTCCTCCTCCTCTTCTATTGTTCAACATTCCTCTCATCTCTGCCAACTCTCTTAAGATTTGTTCATTTACATCAGGGTTCGAATTTATTGGTCTTTTTAGCTCTGCATCTCTCCTTCTGCGTTCATGTCTATCTTGATTTTCTTGTTCAACATTATCTTCTCTTCTTTCTCTGCGACTTTCTCCTCCATCTCGTTCACGAATTCGCACACCATTGTATCTATCATTTTCTCTTCTTGGTTGTCTATCAGCTCTCCTTTGTATTCTTTCATATTCTTCATTGATATTTCCATTGTTGCGATTTTGCTCGCGCCTTCTTTCTCGATTGTCATGATTGTTCTGCCGAATTGCTTCCTCCAATTCCCGTTCTTCCATTTCTACTCTTAATCTTTCCCTTTCGCAAGCTAGACGCGCTTGTTCAATATAATGCTTTTCGATGTCATCTTCAATCTCCTTTTGTTTCCTCTGTGTTTCTCTCCCATGGAGTATTCTTCTTCCTTCTTCCTAATTTTCTTCACCAATTGGACTATTCTCACGCCTATTTCCTTGATTTCCATCATTTTGGTCATTCTCAAAATCTCGGGACGTGGAATACACACCACTTCCTTCTTTTCGCAGCATCCTTCACCGAGATTTGGCTCTCTTTCTAGATTTTCTTCATTAACATTTTCTACAGGTAATATTCTCCTCATATCATCTCTAACAGATCCTGATCTTGATCTGGTATTACTTCTCGACCTCCGATTCAAAATCGCAACCTCATATTTTTCATTCTTAACTCATGGTTTTGCCTTGTTAAATTTCGAGAGGAAGCGCGTTCTTCCGCTTCTAATCACCTTTCTTCATGTATTGTTTGCCTCAACGTTTCTAATCTGCGATTTCTTCATTTATATGATGGCCGTTTCTCCCATTTCTTCTCGATTTCTCTCCTCTTGTCCATTATTTATCAATTGTTGCACTTCTTCTCTTTCTTCCATAGTGCGAGATTAATCTTCCGATCTCCATGTATGCACACTCAGCCAATCATAATCTATTACTCTATTCGGTGGTGGTTGAATTGGTGGTTGAATTTGACCTTCCTTCTCTATCTCTTGCGTTTATTCTTGATGGTTCACCTACTTCATTTCTCCTTTCTCCATCAATGGGTCTTTACATGCAAGTTTAAAGACGTCCTGCGATTTTGTCGCGATGAAAGGGGTTCTAACTAATCTCCCGACTACCTTCCTTTGAGAAGTAAGATGTTGGATTAAAGTCACAAATTATTCCCCAAGCGGTCCATGACATCATCAAATGAATCTCCCACTAAGCCTTTCAATCGAGATCGCAAATTCTTTTCATTAGAAACAAGTATGGAGTTTTCGGTCGCCAGAGTTGGATTTTTTCTAATGTGACACATTGTTCTTGGAATTGCTTCGCTTTTACACTCAACGATATTCTACCTTCAATAAGTTTATCTCTCTCGGCAAGTAATTTCTTCAAGTTGGTTTTTCAAAGTATGTTTAGCTTGTTCGTGTTCTTCACATAACTTTTGACAAGCATTATCTTCGAGTATGCCATCTTATTACAGAGAACGTTTCTTGAGAAAAGTTCGATTCTCATCCGATAAAGTTTCCGGCTCCAAATTAGTTTTAGTCAAAGCATAAGAGAGGCGAGATAAGTCATTACTTAATGAGACTTGCTTTTGCGATAAATCAAAATTCTTCTTTAGACAAGTTATTTATTTGATCGGCTGCATAGGTATGAAGATTATCTAAGAGATTATCTTTGCTCCATCCAAGCATCTCTTTCAACTCGAACTTTTCAAACGATAGACTCCGTCGATATATCTCCATTATTCGTTTCGGTTTAATACTTTGAGGACGAGCAAGGGTTTGAGTTGTAAAAAAAAAAAAAAAAAAAAAAAAAAAAAAATGGCGAGAGCGAGAAATTTTTTGATTTTCAAGTGGAGATTATTGCACTTTGGCCATAACTTGGAGATCATCCTTCAACTTATTAACCTCTTGAACCATGCGAGATTCTCGGGACCAAGATGCTTACTTAAAAGGATATTCGATTTGGAGGGATCGGCAGGAAGTCTTTTTGGCATCATTCACGAGATGAAAAGGACCTTAAAGGCCACATCTATCCCCTCCAAATTTTCCGCAGTTAGAGGAATTTGTTCAAACAAAGAAGACGAGTCAGTCCCTTTGTCAAAGGAACCTCGTAGAGAAGAGGAGGTTTCGGGAGAGAAGTGATTGGAGAAATAGTTGGATATTGATAAAGGGGAGGAGGTATAAGATCGTTTGTAGTAGGACGATTATAAGGAACTTGGTCTATGAGGAGTTGAGGAGTATAGAAATATTGTCGTTGGTAATATTACCGGGGAAGGGGGCACAAAATTATCTTGCGAAGATTTGCGGAAACAGAGACGGAAGGTGTGAATGAAGGAAATGGAACGTACTTCAGAGTAACAGTTTGGAGTAGCGAAGCCTTTTGGGAGTATTACAGTAGTTTTATCATCTATGAATGACAAATTAAATAAGAAACAGAGGCAACAATGCATTGTTAATAAAGAGAAATGTTTCTCGAGATACCTTGTCACTCGGCTTTGTCTTTTTGAAGCCATAGATTTCTGCCTTGAAGAGGGCTTTGTTGCATGAGGGATTCTTGTTGCGAAGTAGGTTTGGTGGCGAGCCCAAAGAAAGAAGGGGGTCCTTCACGGTAAACTTATTTCGGATTGGTTCTTGCTAAACAACAATGGCGTAAAAGAGAACTACAAAGTTAATCATACCGCAGATTTCAACAAGAAAAGCTAATTTAATCAACCACAAAATCAGCGAGATGTGGCAAAATTAACAAACCCGACGCCTTCTCCTTACTTTCTAGATTTTCTTCATTAACATTTTCTGGAGTAATATTCTCTATATCATCTCTAACCGATCCGATCTTGATCCGTATTACTTCTCGACCTCAGATTCCCGCAACCTCATATTTTTCATTCTTAACTCATGGTTTTGCCTTGTTAAATTTGCGCGTTCTTTCCGCTTCTAATCGCCTTTCTTCATGTATTGTTTGCCTCAACGTTTTAATCTTGCGATTTCTTCATTTATATGAGTCATTTCTCCCATTTCTTCTCGATTTCTCTCCTCTTGTCCATTATTTATCAATTGTTGCACTTCTTCTCTTTCTTCCATAGAATCTGATCTCCATGTATGCACACTCACCCTATCATAATCTATTACTCTATTCGGTGGTGGTTGAATTGGTGGTTGAATTTGACCTCCTTCTCTATCTCTTGCGTTTATTCTTGATGGTTCACCTACTTCATTTCTCCTTTCTCCAGCTAATCTCCCGCTTCTCCTTACATTTGTTGGTTGTTCTGACGCATTCCTTCTTCTAGCCATTTCTCAATTTTAGTAAATTGTTGAAAATTATTCGAAATTTCTTTCTTGTTACTCCTGATTCTTTCAATTCACAAGGTTGATCTTTTACTCAGTCCCTGTTTCTAGCGCATATGTAGTTGCAGGAAATCCCACACTATACCCCTCACTAGAATTTACTCAACTAATCCATTTGAAGATGAACAACTATAGATTTTATTGATTATTTTCTTGAAATGTTTACAAAAGAGGATAGAACAGAACTAAAGAAATTACAATCACTCTAAATTTTCTCTCTCCTAATGACTTGCTTAACAATTCAAAAAGAACTCCCCTACAACAGACTTACTCACCCCTTTATATAGGGTAGTACACAGTGGATGATAGCTAAGCTGTCCTTTATTTTCGGGAATAACTCGCGAAGTATCGCAAGTGTACATATACCAATTCTCGCGACACTCCCAAATCTCGCTGAGTCTTCACATTCTTCTCATGTTCTGGCTGTCGTCATTCATTGCGTCATTTATTTTACTTCTCTGTGACTCCCTCGCGATATTGTTATTTATTAATCTCGCGAAGTATTAATGTCGCGATATTCTGATCCTACAATCTCTTATTGTAAATTTCTTGGATCTTCAAATACAGATTCTACTTTTGTTGTCCCTTTCTGCACATGTTAAAAAAAAGCAATTCTTTTTTGCAATATGGTTAATCAATATTATGAGTGCGTAAATCTATCATATGAAAATAAATAACATGTTCTCAATCTATTCATTCCCATACTTGCCTCTGTTATTTGTTTTCAAATGAATGATTAAGAAAATAACCTTTAGATGGTAACATGCCTCAGTCTCGCAACTGTTGTTGCTGAATTCTCGCGAGAGAATGTTTCTTGGTTGTTTTCAAGATCTCATTTTTTCTTTTTCTTTTGTGTGGTCTTATTTTGCCTTCCTAGTTAAAGGTCTTATTGCGCCACCTCTTGTCATTGCGACAAAATCGCAGGACGTCTTTACACTTTCATGTAAAGACCCATTGATTTTGCCTTATCATTTCTTAGTATTGTTGCCTCTGCAGGATAATTTTATTGCGACAATATGACAGGCCTAGATTTTCTTGCGAAAATAAAGCCCCGTGACATTGTTGTCTTGCGACGAAATCGCAGGACGTCCTTACACTTTCATGTACTGACCCATTGATCTCATCTTATCTTTGTCTTTTGTATTATTGCCTCTTCAGGATCATCGCACAAATATGACAAGCCTAAATTTTCTTGCGAAAATAAAGCCTCATGACATTTGCGTCTTAAGACACTTATCAGCTCCCTAATGGAGGGTGCCGCCCTTATCATCTCCATGGTTGCCCCTTCAAGGAGGTGTACATCGGCCATACAAGACTAGCTCCTCCCATCCGGTCTTAACAACAACCAGTTGTTTTCGCAGCCTCTTATCCCTTTTACCTATAGGGGTTATGGTTACGAGACTGCACCCTAAGTGGAGTTTTCGTCGGGCCGATTGCAACATATTCCAAGACTTGCCAAGAATGGCCGAGACACTTCAAATGCCCCAGGCACTCTTGGCTCAACCGTGTACCTCGGCGCCTTGATCATACGCTGACTCCTTAGAAGAGACCCTCGGTCGTCCAACCAGGGTATAACCTTATATATATATAGTTGGAAATCCAAGGTATCTCTCCTGGATGGGCTTTATTGACCCCAAATCTCCATGACTCGGGTTCCAGGGACGGTGTAACCTTTTCCCTGAGCCATGTAAAGAGATACCCCCTTATATGACGCACTTTAGGTCTTACATTTGCCTCTTGCGAAATTTTATTCGCGAACTAGGGTGTACGCCATAAAGGTTCGTCCCATTCTGATATGTCATTGATTTTAGATTGTTTCTTGTCATCATTTTGCGAGAATTTCACGTATTCTTTTTTCGATTATCATAGTCTTTGTATCTTCAACTTTGTCTTTATCATTCAAATCCTGCGAAAGCTTCATGGATTTTTTTCCGATTATCATAGTCTTTGCATCTTGACTGTCTTTATCACTCAAAAGTTAATTTTTTTTTACAACCTTCGCAAGTCTAGAATCAATTATTCACTCCTTTCGCCTCTTACTTATGTTGCTCTCTGCTTCTTCATTATTCAAATTTCCTAATATTGCCTTCCCTTTTGCGAAATCATCGCAATTTCCAACTTTCTTCAGGCATTGGTTTCGCAACGTTTTTTCTTCTCTCACCTCTATTGTGTCCACCATTAGTCTTTCCCTTCTTTGTTCATTTTTGATGTTTTGCTTCCAGTTCTTCTTCTGAGCAGCTCTTTCCTCGCAAGATTCCACATTAAATTCATAGCACTTCTGTCCCTCAACCCAATCTCCTTTTATGACTCCGACACCACTGGGATGAGAAAATTTGATGCACTGGTGATAAGTCGATGCTACACCCAAAATCTCATGTAACCAAGGTCGCCCAATCAATGCGTTATAGGGAGATTCCACATCGACTATGCAGAACAAAATTTCAGTTGATAATCCTTTCAGTAGTATTCGCATATGAGCTTCTCCTTTAGGCTTGTTGGCATCATCGTTGAAACCATAGATCTTATAAGTTGAAGGTATTAGATCTTCGTTCTTCCCTCCCATAGTCTTGTAAGTATGGGTAAAAAAGGATATTTCTGAGCTTCCAAGATCGATTAAGATTTTATTGATTGCCCATGAATTTTCTCGCCTCATCATCTTTATCATCAACAGGTTTTGGGTTAATCTCCAACCTTACCACTAATGGGTTGTCATGCATCTCTCCACCCTCAGGTACTTCTTCTGCGGTAAAAGAAATAATCTGCTTTTGCCATTCCTTTAGTGGCGATGTCTTCGCGATGTAAACCCTACTGAGAACACTATCATGAAAATCTTCAACTGTCCTGTACGAATGTACAATAGAGTTGCAAGACAAATTCTTGGCTTTCGCTCCAACTTCTATTAAAAATGTTTCTCCTCCTTTTGTTGTGTTTGCCCTGTGAATTTCTGGCGGTGGTAGTAATGGTTGAGATTGAGGTTGATTTTTTAGAAATTGATTTAGTTTCCCTTGGTCTATCATTCTGAGGATGATTCTTTTTATATTTCTACAATCGTTTATGGAGTGTCCATGAAAATGGTGATAAGAACAAAATTCATGACTTTTGTCACTCGGAGGTGGTTCACTTCCCATGTTCCATGGCGCAGGTATATTTTCCATTAAGATTATAGCTTCCCATATTTTCTCCACACTAGCATTCAGTGGTGGCATCTTGATTTCTTCCCAGACTACCCTGTGACTTCGTTGTCCTCTATGATAACTCGCCTCGACTTCCATAAGTTTCTTGTGGTCGATCAAGTCTTTGAATTTTGTTATTTCCTCCACGGTTATAGAAGTTTCTCTCTCTCTCAAATTCCTCCTGATCACGACTCCCCATGGCTACTAACTTTCGCTGACCATCATCCGTTATCATTTCTTGTTGACCCTGCGAGGTGCTCGCCACTGTGTTTATTAGTTTAGGTAACAAGCTTTCATTCAAAACTTTTGAACTTGTGTTCGCAACGGGGTATGATTCCATCTCATTTTGTTTTTCCTCTAGAGCAATGTACTCATCTTGAAGTTCTCGCAACTCAGTCATTGTGATTGTATTCTTGATTATAAAAATTTGAATATATAGCAGATTGGTTGCGAACATAGCGTTAATGAATGATAGAATGAGATATCTCTCATCCACACGACCAGCCATATCACTGCACATTGTTTTCCATCTCACGGTTAGATGCTTCAAACTTTCACCAACCCTTTGTTTTAACCCAAATACATCTTCAATACCAGGTCGCGAGGAGTTATTACTTATGTATGCCCCTAAAAATATAGCCTGCAAATGATTGAAAGATGTTATTGTATTCCTCGGTAATCCTTCAAACCATTTCAAAGCTTCTCCTGTCAAACTTGATGCAAAATATTTGCACAATATAGCATCATGGTTCTCCCACTGTAACATATATCTCACATAAGCTTTGATATGTTGTATCGCACAAGTTGTTCCATCAAAAATCTTTGGTTAACGTAGGTAAGTTGCACTTTGGGGCTATTCCTCCTAATTGTACTTCTTGTGTGAATGGAGTCTTCGCAGCTTCTTCTATGGTTTCATCCAATTGTCTCTTACCTCATCCCCTTTTATTATTTAACATTCCTCTCATTTCCGCCAATTCTCTCAGAATTTGTTCATTTACACCAGAGTTTGGCTCCATTGGTGTTTTTAACTCCGCCTTTCTTCTTCTGCGTTCATGTCTGTTTTGACTTTCTTGTTCATCATTCTCTTCTCGTCTTTCTCTGCGATCTTCTTCATTAGCATTTTCTATAGGTAAAGTTCTCCTTCTTTCCTCTCTAACTGATCTTGAGCTTGACCTTGTAGTGCTTCTCGATCTTCTATTTTGTAATCTCATATTTTCCATCCTCAACTCATGATTTTGCCTTGTCAAATTTGCACGTTCCTCTGCTTCTAATCGCCTTTCTTCATGTATTGTTTGTCTCAATGTCTCCAATGCTTCGACCTCTTCATTTCCATGAATTATTTCTCCAATCACTTCTCGGTATCTCTCCTCTTGTCCATTGTTTATCAATTGTTGTTCTTCTCCCCTTTCATCCACAGAGTCTGATCTCCAAGTATGCACGCTTACTCTATCATAATCCTGAGTTCTATTCTGCATCTTGGTTGAATTGGTGATTGAATTTAATTTTCTTCATTATTTCTTGTGTTCATTCTTGAGGATTCCCCCATTTCATTTCTCCCTTCTCCGGCAAGTCTCCTACTCCTTCTAACAGTTTTTGGTTGTTCTGATGCATGTCTTATTCTAGCCATTTCTCAATTTCAGTAAATTGTTGAAAATTATATGAAATTCCTTCCCTATTACTCCAAATTCTTTCAAATCACGATGTCAATCTTCACTCTCTCCCTGTTTCTAGCGCCAATATGTAGTTGCAGGAAATCCTACGCTACACCCCTCACAAGAATTGTTAAGTGCATATTTTGGATATATTTTGTGTCGAATCCATGCTAGTAATTGCTATATATTCTTGCGAATTATTGTATATTACTCTTGTTTTCTCTTGTTTATGTTTTGCTAGGTGAATCATCCAAAAGAAGTGAATTGGCACATATTTGTGCAATAAAAGAAGTTAGCCGCAAGCGGAGAAGGGCCAAAGACCAAGTAGAGCTCGTTCGAACCTAGGAGTTCTTGCTATCATCTTGAAGAGGACGAAAATGCTAAGCTAACGGCGAAAGAATGGGGTCTATCCGATATCACACGAAGAAGTTATGCGCAAAGCACGAATGATGTAGAAAATTACACTGTCAGTTTTCTAAGACTGACAATTGAATGAGATTACTAAATGCACCAGGATATTTTACTCGGGGCATACAACTTTCTTCTTCAACACACTTCACGAGTTCAGGGAACTGAATTAGGTAACTTCCATTGGCTGGTGACGAAGATGATGAGCTTGGACTCTGGAGCTGTTGTGACTGTCGATTAAACTCGAGATTGAAGATGGGAAGAAAGTGCTGCTGCCGTTATCAATGGTGCTGGTGATTCTCGGCAGTTAAACCGGTGATAAAGGTGAGCCGTGTGCATAATCTTGGCAGCGATGAAAAGATGAAGATGAAAGCAGTAAGATGGTGAACGAATGGAGCCGTGAACATAGTTGAACAGGGAGATAAGAACGATATGGAGTTTGAGCTACAGATATTAACAGCGATGGAGTTGTTGTCTGAGGTATATCACCGGTGATTGAAGGGTGTTGCTGTAGAAGTTTTGGGCTCGAGTTTTGGATTTGAAACTCGAGTGATGATTGTTGTCATTCATGGCAGATGAGGATATTCACGATGATCTAGTGTTGGAGATAATGGGATAACTCGAGTTTGCTTATGAGTTCGATCAATGGAAGGAAACAGGGAAGACATAGGTGCTGGTAGTCGATGGAATTCATGTTTGTTAGGTCGATGCTGGTGTCTTTCTCAAGCTTGGCAGTGAAGAGAAGAATGGTGATGCCAGGGATCAAAGCTGATGATGTTGATCGATCTTGATGGATGCTGCTGATATTTGATTGTGGTGATGAGAGCTGAGTTGTCGAGAAGCAATGGAGCTTGGACTGATAAAAAATATTGGAGCGGAGTTCGAGTTTCTTCCAGCGATTGAGCACGAGTCTGGGAGATTACTGGGTTTTGTATCCAACAGCCGAGGACTGCTGCCATTATCGGATGATGGAATGATGGTGAAGGATGAAAGGTTTGGCAGCGATGGATTCTGTGATGCAGAGAGATGTGGAGTGCGTTTTGCTACTGCCGATGGTTTGCTGGGGCTCGTGTTACAGAGAATGATAGTAGAATGAAGATGGTGGTTGTTGTTGGTAGTTGGAGTTCACGAGAATATTGCCATTGCCAGCGAAGTTGGTGGAGCTCGATAATGTGTTAAGTAGAGATATAACGAGATGGAGAATACAAGGCAGAGATGACAGTTATAGCATGGAGCTCGAGCTAGGAAGATTCAGGGAAGGTACGTCGAGCAGAGAAGATGGGGACCGATAACGATGAAGTTCGATCATGACAAAAGTCCAAGGAACGGGGGACTGAGAAGTATGGATAGTCTGATCAGCTCGAGGTTGCAAAGCAAAGCAGAGTTTGCTGCTGATCAGCTGATGTCGCTGCTATATCGGGATGATGAAGCTGTGAGTCCGTGGAAGCATTGGTTAGAATTTGAAAACTCAGATGATTGTAAAACTCACGGAGGGAGAAGTGTTCGCGGAAGTTTTGGTCGAGAAACTGAAATCCCGTAACTTTCAATCTTCACGGACAGAGGATTAGCCGAGAATTGTGGCGGAGGAATGTAAAAATCCATGGAAAAATATTACCCGCGATCACCAGACTGTCCGCGGATTGGAAGAGGACATAAGGAAGTTGCGAGTTTTGGCAATTTTATAATTGGGTCGGGCCTTTGCAATCCGGGCAAGCTCACTTGGCTGTTTCAGCCATTTTATGCACGACTAAAGCTTGGGTCGTGACTTGCTTTTGGAAGTTGTGAGTTTTGGCAATTGATTTGGCATGGGATTTGATGCACGGGACTTTCTCTCTTGGAGACATATAAAAGAAGACTTCTTAACCTAAATATCATATATCTTACATCTCATAATACACTTTTGTTCTTCATAAAATATTTTAGGGTTTACCCCTTTAGGGGGAAACCGAGAACATGAGAGGCTAAACTTTATTGATTAAGGATGAATTCAATGTTCTAGCGTGAAGCTTTATTATTATACAAGTTTGTTGTGAGTTTTAATCATCTTATCGTTTGTTTTCACTACATATAATTTTATGAGTGATTCTTAGATTGATTTGGGATGCATACTAGATTAGTCTATTAATTGTTCTATTGCTAGTATTGGGTTAGGAGATAAGTAATCGTCGAATAATTCATACACAAGTAGAAATCGCGAGACCTTGCAGAGGGATTCTGTGGAGCAATTGCGGGTGAATACAACACCAGCAAGTGGACCTTGAGCTAAGAGTTTAACTACTGGGATCAACCTAATTCACAAAGCCTAAGCATTCGATCGGATTACACCTTGAGTGAGCTACTACTTGGTGGTTCGGTTGGATAGAATCTGATATTGGAGAGCTTCCGTATCCGTGGTAAAATGAGTTTTGGGGATAGCACTGAGCTAGCTGCTTTCCTACGGTTGGTGATGAATGGTTCTAACGAAGATAGATAAGTATACTAATCCAGTTATCGCTTGGTAACGGCGAAGGATTCCTTGATCATATCTTTCTTTTATTTGTTATTCTTTTTATTTCACTTTAAAACAATCCCCCTTTGTGTTTTTTTTTTTATTATTTTGCTGAACTAAATAACATATCAATTACACAGCTCTTTGTGGGAACGATCCTTACTACCGCTATATTACTAGTTAATTAGTGGGAAATATCTTGATTGTGGTTACGACACGCATCAAATTTTGGCGCCGTTGCCGAGAAGCGGTTGTTAATTGATTTGTTATTTGTTTAGCTTGTTTTTGTTTTAAATTTTTTTCTTTTGTTTTTGTGAATCGTCATGTTTCCTTATGGACATAACATGTACGGAGCACAAGACCAATCATCATATTATAGTGGTAATCAATTTGGATTTCAACCTCATTCATATAACAACTACCAACCATATCCTACGGAGCCTTATGGATACTCTCATACATATCAACAACCTTATGACGGGTATGTAAGTGAGCAATCAAAGGGATGGGAGGATAGTTATGCTTCTGATCAGTTGTTTTCTAGTAATGTGCAGATGACAGAGAGTTTGGAAAGACCTACTACTCTTTATCATGTTCTTTCGTCATTTATGTCAAAAGAAGAGATACAGTCTGAAAATTCCATCGTGAATAATGGCGGAAAACGTATTAATATCAGAAAACTTTCAAAACAATATGATCAGTTAGAAGAAGCTGGAGCATCAGAAAAGACCCTCGAAGAAATCAACAAGGTAATACGAACGGAACTTCAACGTCGTTGGGATATTGAAGATTATGAGGTTGACGAAGACTCTGATGAAGATGAGCAACCTTTGGAAAATCCTTGTAATAATGGTAATGTTATTTCAACTCCGGATCATAATAACGATCACTCGCCTATTCAAAGGGAGGAGAATGAATATGACATAAACATTGTTATAAATGGTGTAACGTACTCAAACAATGATTTTAAGATTTGCACCAATGAACTAGACTTTCTAGGAGATGATTTTGATTTCGATGACGAGGTTGTTGAAGAGATTGAGATTGAGAATGAAACCAAATTGGTTGAAGTTGTGGAAGACCCAATTGAGCTAGCCAAGGATTATAATGATGCTGAGATTTTGATTGAAGCAGAAACTGGCGAAGAATGGCTAAATAGTTTGATAGAGGACCACGATACAAATGAGGTAAATAATTCATTACAATTCTTTAAGAATGATGAGGATCCTGTAATACAAGAGATTGTGGAAGGTTTGTCTAATCCTTTGCATATTTCTAAATCTTTTGATCTACATCACTTAGGATTGAGTATTTGTGCTTCTAAAATTCTTAAGGATTATTTTTCTTCTAAGTATCTACCACTTGATGTGTGTGATTCTAGCATTGTGCAGGTTCATCGAGAGGAACCCGAAGAAGTTCCCTTATTTTATGTTCTCTATCCACTTACGAGTGTAGAAAGGACTAAGTGTGGGGGAAACTTTCAAGCTATAACAATTTCATTATTCATATATTATGCTAATCATTGTGTGAAGTTTTTACTAGAATTGCAGATTATTTTCTGGGCAGACTACCAGATTTTCAGATTGTTGGTATATGGACGATAACAAAAGAGTCGGGCTGACGACTTTAAACCAAGCGCTAAATGGGAGGCAACCCATAGGTTTTGTATTTTAATCCCTTTTATTTTTTGTTTTTATTGCTTTTCATATCATATTTGCATCCCCATGTTTAATTTCATTGAGTCCGGAATCTATTTTAGAAGAGAATTATGACGAATACCTTTTCGTCAGAAAAATTCAGACTGCACGTAGTTCATTCCAGAGACCATAACTGTCAGACCGTTTATCGAAACATTGTGACCTTTTGACACTGTGTAGAAAACACGTAGATGAACAACTTTTGTGAAATGGAGTTTTTCCAAATTCCTTACCAATTTGTACAGTTTTTACGTTTTATCTGCTGTTAGGTCAGAATTCAGAATTTTCAGTTTTACACATTGAGGACAATGTGAAGTTTAAGTGTGGGGGAGTCTTTTGCATATAGAGTTTTTAGACTTTTTGAGTCAAATTTTTAAATTTCTTTGTATATATTTGAATAAAACCTCCAACTTGTAGAGATTTTAGAGTCACTAGCATACTTCTAGGTATGTTTACATAGAGAATTCTGACCGACATAACTGAACTTGGAAGTGTTAGGGAACTACGTTCGGATTTCTTACTTGTTAGAGTGTTAAATAATGGATTTAATCATGCTAGTGATGCAAATGAGGAGCAGGGAGAAATGCATTATTAGAGTTGTTGATCAATCATTAGTGGAGACTACCTATTTTCAAATCAACAGAGGCACCAGACCAAATTTTCTTAGTAGCTGACTAAAGAGCTTTCTTTTGAGTGTGTGTCACCGTACGTTAATTCCGGGTAGAATGGTGAGCTACCCAACCTCCCACCAATAGAAGCACTATTTTTGATCTCTTGAGTGCTAATTTTGTCAATCATAAGGGTGACATCTATAGATGAAAACCACCTTCTTGTAGTTTGATTTGCAGTTAGCACCATTCTCTCTCTCGACAACAACAGGTCCATAGAAACACCATCATCATCAACAAGTGGAGCGACATCAAAATATACAAGGAAAGTTGAAGACGTTTGAGGTTTACAAGCAACAATACGAGTAAGAGCAAATTTCATATCCAAGTAAAGCAACATAGAATGAGCAGATTTTTATATACATGTTGGAGACTTACACATAAGGAGCGGAATTCTATATCTAAGTATGAAGACTTATTTACAAGAGCGAAGAAAATCAAAAGATGAGAGTTATTGAAGTTTATGATACAAAGACAATACAAGTTGTGAAGATCAAAGTGGTAAAATACTTCTTTCATGGCCATGTTATTTTAATTTCGTTATTATTTTTGTAGTTGCAATCTAAAAAAAAAAAAAACAAAAAAAAAGAAAAAAAAAAAAAAAAAAAAAAAAAAAAAAAAAAAAAAAAAGAGAAAATACAAAAAGATTTGCATTTAGGTTGTTATTTGTTCGATAAGGCCATGGGGAAGAAAAATCTATAAGGAAGTTTCAAGCAACAAGGAAATTGAAGAGAAAGAGTTACAAATTGTCAGAGTTCTACGAAGTTCAAGAGTTTATCATCAGCAGTTGAAGACCGAAGACGAAGACCAAGAAGATGAAGAAGACAAGCCGAAGAAGACGTTTCTATTGGATGCTGTGAGAGTGGTGTTATCATCATTGCAATCGGATGTGAAGGTGGTAAGTACTCTCATCCTCGATAATAGTGGTTGATTTCCTTTCTTAGAGATCATCAGAAAAAGTCTTTTATTTTCCACGATTTTGTGGAGTCTCCAGAAATTATTTCGGAAGGTTTCCTTCCCACCATTCAACGTGTGTAGGATTTCTCTCTTCATTCCTACCTGCACACATGTGAGACCCATAAAAAGCCGTCTTTTTGAGTGCAATTATCATAAAATCCTTTTAAGTGAGGCAGAAGTTGAGGCGAAATGATTATTGATCGCTCTCAAACACGCGTTCTCTCATTATGGTGTGATTATTTCTCACTCAACATTTAAGAATGAGGATATTTTCTTTGGTATTTCTAACTTCTTATTACTAGCATGCAGAAACTCTATGTCCTCATAGCTCTTTGGATGCTTGGGAAGCTGGAACGCTTTGAAGTTGGAGCAGGTTTTGTGGGTATATCTCTGGTAAACCCTCACGAGACTATAACTCGTCCACTAGGGACACCTAGGGGTTTAAAGGCATGTTGCACATGCTAAGTACAACCGTATCCTCGACGACATGGAGTTGTTGTATTTTAGATAGTTTGCTCGAGGACTAGCAAAAGCCAAGTGTGGGGGAATTTGTTAAGTGCATATTTTGGATATATTTTGTGTCGAATCCATGCTAGTAATTGCTATATATTCTTGCGAATTATTGTATATTACTCTTGTTTTCTCTTGTTTATGTTTTGCTAGGTGAATCATCCAAAAGAAGTGAATTGGCACATATTTGTGCAATAAAAGAAGTTAGCCGCAAGCGGAGAAGGGCCAAAGACCAAGTAGAGCTCGTTCGAACCTAGGAGTTCTTGCTATCATCTTGAAGAGGACGAAAATGCGAAGCTAACGGCGAAAGAATGGGGTCTATCCAATATCACACGAAGAAGTTATGCGCAAAGCACGAATGATGCAAAAAATTACACTGTCAGTTTTCTAAGACCGACAATTGAATGAGATTACTAAAAGCACCAGGCTATTTTACTCGGGGCATACAACTTTCTTCTTCAACACACTTCACGAGTTGAGGGAACCGATTAGGTAATCGCCATTGGCTGGTGACGAAGATGATGAGCTTGGACTCGGAGTGTTGATTTGTCGATTAAACTCGAGATTGAAGATGGGAAGAAAGTGCTGCTGCCGTTATCAATGGTGCTGGTGATTCTCGGTAGTTAAACCGGTGATAAAGGTGAGCCGTGTTTAATCTTGACAGCGGTGAAAAGATGAAGATAAAAGCAGTAAGATGGTGAACGAATGGAGCCGTGAACATAGTTGAACAGTGAGATAAGAACGA
The DNA here is from genome assembly GCA_023531295.1 of Papaver armeniacum. Classification (NCBI taxonomy): domain Eukaryota; kingdom Viridiplantae; phylum Streptophyta; class Magnoliopsida; order Ranunculales; family Papaveraceae; genus Papaver; species Papaver armeniacum. Next base: position 191,875 of record JAJJWW010007310.1, read on the forward strand.
TAAGGAGTTTGAGCTACAGATATTAGCAGCGATGGAGTTGTTGTCTGAGGTATATCACCGGTGATTGAAGGGTGTTGCTGTAGAAATTTTGGGCTAGAGTTTTGGAGTTGAAACTCGAGTGATGATTGCTGTCATTCATGGCAGATGAGGATGTTCACGATGATCTAGTGTTGGAGATAATGGGATAACTCGAGTTTGCTTATGAGTTCGATCAATGGAAGGAAACGGGGGAAGACATAGGTCTTTGGTAGTCGATGGAATTCATGTTTGTTAGGTCGATGCTGGTGTCTTTCTCAAGCTTGGCAGTGAAGAGAAGAATGGTGATGCCAGGGATGAAAGCTGATGATGTTGATCGATCTTGATGGATGCTGCTGATATTTGATTGTGGTGATGAGAGCTGAGTTGTCGAGAAGCAATGGATCTTGGACTGATAAAACATATTGGAGCTGGAGTTCGAGTTGCTTCCAGCGATTGAGCACGAGTCTGGGAGATTACTGGGTTTTGTATCCAACAGCCGAGGACTGCTGCCATTATCGGATGATGGAATGATGGTGAAGGATGAAAGGTTTGGCAGCGATGGAGTCTGTGATGCAGAGAGATGTGGAGTGCGTTTTGCTACTGCCGATGGTTTGCTGGGGCTCGTGTTACAGAGAATGATAGTAGAATGAAGATGGTGGTTGTTGTTGGTAGTTGGAGTTCACGAGAATGTTGCCATTGCCAGCGAAGTTGGTGGAGCTCGATAATGTGTTAAGTAGAGATAGAACGAGATGGAGAATACAAGGCAGAGATGACAGTTATAGCATGGAGCTCGAGCTAGGAAGATTCAGGGAAGGTACGTCGAGCAGAGAAGATGGGGACCGATAACGATGAAGTTCGATCATGGCAAAAGTCCAAGGAACGGGGGACTGAGAAGTATGGATAGTCTGATCAGCTCGAGGTTGCAAAGCAAAGCGAGTTTTCTTTGATCGGTGATGTCATTCGCTATATCGGGATGATGAAGCTGTGAGTCCGTGGAAGCATTGGTTAGAATTTGAAAACTCAGATGATTGTAAAACTCACGGAGGGAGAAGTGTTCGCGGAAGTTTTGGTCGAGAAACTGAAATCCCGTAACTTTCAATCTTCACGGACAGAGGAGTAGCCGAGAATTGTGGCGGAGGAATGTAAAAATCCAGGGAAAAATATTACCCGCGATCACTAGACTGTCCGCGGATTGGAAGAGGACATAAGGTGTACTGTCAGTTCCGTGGAACTGACAGTAGAACTAATAAGCTTCATTATAATTGGGTCGGGCCTTTGCAATCCGAGCAAGCTCACTTGGCTGTTTCAGCCATTTTATGCACGACTAAAGCTTGGGTTGTGACTAGCTTTTGGAAGTTGCGAGTTTTGGCAATTGCTTTGGCATGGGATTTGATGCACGAGACTTTCTCTCTTGGAGACATATAAAAGAAGACTTCTTAACCTAAATATCATATATCTTACATCTCATAATACACTTTTGTTCTTCATAAAATATTTTAGGGTTTACCCCTTTAGGGGGAAACCGAGAAACGGTGAACATGAGAGGCTAAACTTTATTGATTAAGGATGAATTCAATGTTCTAGCGTGAATCTTTATTATTATACAAGTTTGTTGTGAGTTTTAATCATCTTATCGTTTGTTTTCACTACATCTAATTTTATGAGTGATTCTTAGATTGATTTGGGATGCATACTAGATTAGTCTATTAATTGTTCTATTGCTAGTATTGGGTTAGGAGATAAGTAATCGTCGAATAATTCATACACAAGTAGAAATCGCGAGACCTTGCAGAGGGATTCTGTGGAGCAATTGCGGGTGAATACAACACCAGCAAGTGGACCTTGAGCTAAGAGTTTAACTACTGGGATCAACCTAATTCACAAAGCCTAAGCATTCGATCGGATTACACCTTGAGTGAGCTACTACTTGGTGGTTCGGTTGGATAGAATCTGATATTGGAGAGCTTCCGTATCCGTGGTAAAAGGAGTTTTGGGGATAGCACTGAGCTAGCTGCTTTCCTACGGTTGGTGATGAATGGTTCTAACGAAGATAGATAAGTATACTAATCCAGTTATCGCTTGGTAACGGCGAAGGATTCCTTGATCATATCTTTCTTTTATTTGTTATTCTTTTTATTTCACTTTAAAACAATCCCCCTTTGTGTTTTTTTTTATTATTTTTATGAACTAAATAACATATCAATTACACAGCTCTCTGTGGGAACGATCCTTACTACCGCTATATTACTAGTTAATTAGTGGGAAATATCTTGATTAATTTGTTGTGGTTACGACACGCATCAAGAATCCACACAATCAAACCATTTTAAGATGTACAATTATAATTTTTATTGATTAACTTCTTGAATGTTTACAAGATAAAATGGAAAAGAGCTAAAGAAATTACAATCACTATAAACTTTCTCTCTCTTAATGACTTGCCCAACACTCGAAAAAGATCTCTCTTCCAATAGGCCTGTTCGGCTCTTTATATAGGATATTACATAATGGATGACAGCTAAGCTGTCCTTTTTTTTCGGGAACGATTTGCAAAGTGTCGCAAGTGTATAAATGCATAATCTCGCGACACTCCTAGATCTCGCTAGGTCTTCACACCTTTCTCATGTTCTAGTTGTCGTCATCCATTGCGTCACTTATTTTACTCGTCTGCGACGCCTTCGCTACATGACGTTTATGAATTTCGCAGAGGTGTTGGTGTTGCGATATTCTGATCCTACAATCATCATATATTCTGACCATGCTGCGTTGAAATATCTTTTGTCTAAAAAAGATGCTAAGGCTCGTCTAATTCGATGGATACTCTTGTTACAAGAGTTCAACCTCGAAATTCGAGATAAGAAAGGGTCAGAAAATGTTGTTGATGATCACTTGTCTAGGTTGAATGTTGAATCTGTTGATGAATCCGTGCTGATTAGAGAATCATTCCCCGATGAACAATTGATGCTTGTGTCTCGAAATTCCGTGGTTTGTCGATATCGTGAACTACCTTGCTACGGGTAGAATGCCTTTGCATTGGTCTAAACAAGACCGTTCTAAATTCTTGGCCGAAGTTAAACATTTTCTTTGGGATGACCCATATCTGTTTAAGTACTGCCAAGACCAAATCATTAGGAGATGTGTCCCCAATTCTGAACAAAGGGATGTCATCTCTTTATGTCATGACCATGCATGTGGAGGCCACTTTAGCGCCAAGAAAACTCGCCAAAGATCTTGCAGTGGTTTTTATTGGCCAACATTGTTTAAAGATAGCCATGCTTTTTGTGTTGCTTGTGACCGATGCCAGAAATTAGGAAGTATCTCAAGACGAAACATGATGACCTTACAACCCATTTTGATTGTTGAGATGTTTGATATGTGGGGTATTGATTTCATGGGTCCATTTCCTAACTCTGAAGGTAAGTTGTACATTCTTGTTGTTGTTGATTATGTCTCTAAGTGGGTAGAAGCCATTGCATCCAAAAAAAATGATCATAAAGTTGTTCTTTCTTTTCTTAAAGAAAACATTTTCTCCCGCTTTGGAACACCTAGAGCAATAATCAGTGATGGAGGTAGTCATTTTTGCAATAGACCTTTTGAATCACTTGTGCGCAAGTATGGAATCACTCATAAGGTAGCAACACCTTACCATCCTCGGACCGGTGGCCAAGTAGAAGTTTTAATAGGGAAATTAAGCATATTCTTGAGAAGACTGTTAATCCTTCTAGGAAAGATTCGTCTTTACGTTTAAATGATGCTTTGTGGGCCTATAGAACTGCATACAAGACTCCCATTGGCATGTCCCCTTACAGACTTGTGTACGGTAAAGCTTGTCATCTACCTGTAGAGTTAGAACAGCGTGCATATTGGGCTCTAAAGAAACTGAACTTTGATATTGATAAGGATGGTACCCAAAGAAAACTTCAACTCAATGAGTTAGAAGAGCTAAGAAATGATGCATATGATAGTGCCAAAATGTACAAACAAAGAATGAAAGTGTTTCATGACAAGCGCATTTTGCGCAAGTCTTTCACACTGGTCAAAAAGTTTTATTGTACAACACTCGTTTGCATTTGTTTCCAGGAAAGTTACGTTCTCGATGGTCAGGTCCATTCTTGGTACGTACTGTTTTCCCCCATGGAGATGTTGAAATCGAAAATCCAGCAAACAAGAACATCTTCAAGGTCAATGGTCAGAGATTGAAACCATTTCTGGAGCATCTTCCACCAGAAGTTGAGACCGTAGACTGTAGTGATCTAAGCTACAAGGAGTGAATTTAGACGGATTGAGATGGGAAAGGGGAAGAACTCAGGTTGAGAGGAAGAACGAGAGAGAGATATTGATTAAGAGGATAATTATTTTTGTTAATTGATAATCTGCCCAATGACCGGCAGGCTACAAATATCAATCTCACAGTCTCTCTTACCACTCAACATTACAAGCTACACTCAACAAAAGATAAGGGCACCACTAACAAGACTAGTGGTCTTATGACAAATACCCCCTACTCAAACCGATTCTTGTCCTCAAATCAATTTTGGAAATTGCTTCTTGATCATAGCTTTATCCTCCCAAGTAGCCTCAGCAGCTGTTGAGTGAGTCCACTGTACCAAGACCTGCTCTACCAGTTGTTGATGCTTCTTCACAGTTCTTGTTGATATGATCTGGAGTGGTGAAACCTTCATACATCCATTGGAGTCGAATGAAGGTAAGGTAGTCTGTGGTAGTAACCCTGCTCCCAGCTTTGGCTTCAATTGTGACACATGAAATACTGGATGGATTCTAGAAGCTGCAGGTAGACAGAGTTTGTAAGCCACCTTCCCCAGCCTGGCAATGACTTGATATGGGCCAAAAAACTTAGCTGACAGCTTCAAATTTCTTCTGAGTTGCACAGAATTTTTCCTGTAGGGTTGCAACCTCAAGTAAACCCAATCCCCTACCTGAAATTGTCTCTCAGTTCTCTTTTTGTCAGCCTGCTGTTTGATCTTGTGTTGTGCCTCCTCCAAGGTGGACTTGAGAATAACTCCCATAGCTTGTCTTCTTTGTAGAAAATCTTCTACAGAAGCATTGACAGATGTTTGGTGGGAGAATATGCCAAACTGTTGTGGATTGTAACCATAAAGAGCTTGAAATGGATTTGTCTTTAGGCTAGTGTGGTAAGTGGAGTTAAACCACCATTCGGCTAAGGACAGCCAACTCACCCATTTGGTTGGTCTCAGAATCGGTCATGCATCTTAAATAAGACTCTAAACATGCATTGACCCTCTCGGTCACATCCATCCGTATGAGGATGGTATGTTGAACTCATGTGTAATGCGGTGCCCATTCTAGTGAAGAGCTCTTGCCAAAAGTTGTTAAGAAAGAAGCTGTCTCTATCTGTGACTATAGTAGCAGGCAATCCATGCAGTTTAAAAATATTGTCAAGAAATACCTTAGCCACAGATGCTGCTGTGAATGGATGACTGAGGGGAATAAAATGACTATACTTGGTGAACCTGTCCACCACCACCATGATGACTTCTCTTCCTTCTGACTTAGGAAGCCCGGTGATAAAGTCCATGGAGATATCCTTCCAAGCTTGTTCTAGTATTGGTAAAGGCTGTAGTAATCCCCTAGGAGAAGTATGTGAAATTTTGTGCTGCTGACATATGTCACATTCCTTGACAAATTGGAATAAATCCCTCTTCATTCCCACCCAATGGAAATAATCTTTTGCCCTTTGATAGCTTGCTTGTGTGCCTGAATGTCCTCCCACAGATGATGAATGCACTGCAGCCATTACTTGCTATCTTAATGTACCATGGGAACCAATATAGACTCTGTTCTTATACCTAAGAATGCCTTGTAGAAATGTATAAGGGCACCTACTGGAAGGGGAGATAGTCAGCTGTGGAATCAATTCAGTAGCCCATTTCTCTGAGGTGTAACTAGCTTGCACTTCATTAAACCAGGTGGGTTGCACTTGAGAGATGAGCTGACAGTGAGGTGAAGAAATTGGAGGAATTCTAGACAAGGCATCAGCCACCTTGTTCTCAATGCCCCTCTTGTAGACTACAGTATAATCATAGCCAAGTAGCTTGGAAAGCCATTTTTGTTGCACCATGGTGTGTAGCCTCTGCTCCATGAAGAATTTAAAGCTTTGATGGTCAGTGAAGATAGTAAAGTGACTTCCCAACAAGTAGGGTCTCCATTTGGCAACAACCATAACAATGGCAAGTAACTCCTTCTCATAAGTGGACATAGCAAGAAATCTTGTACCCATGCCTTTGCTGAAATATGCAAGTGGCCTTTTGTTTTGCATCAGCACAGCTCCTACTCCAGTGTCACAAGCATCAGTCTCCACTTCAAATGGCAAGTTGAAGTCAGGGAGAGCTAAGCACTGGGGTGGTGGTGACATCTTGCTGGAGTGCTTGGAATGCAACTTGAGCAGCAGCAGTCCAAAGGAATTTATCCTTTTTGAGTAAGTTTGTAAGAGGTTTGCAGATAATCCTATAACCCTGCACAAATTTTCTATAATATCCGGTGAGTCCAAGAAACCCTCTGAGTTCCTTCAAGGTGGTAGGTAATGGCCATTTAAGCATGCACTCAATTTTGGCAGGATCAGCTTTGACTCCCTCACCAGTAATGACATGCCCAAGGTACTCAACTTGAGATTGACCAAATGCACATTTGCTGAGCTTGGCATATAGTGTATGCTGTTGCAAAGTCTTGAGAGTGATCTCCAAATGCTCCAAATGAGAGTCCATGTCAGGTCTGTACACCAGTATGTCGTCGAAGAAGACTAGAATAAATTTCCTTAAATGAGGCTGAAAAACATCATTCATTAATGCTTGAAAAGAGGCTGGGGCATTGGTTAAGCCAAATGGCATTACCATGAATTCAAAGTGTCCATGGTGTGTCTTAAATGCAATCTTGTACGTATCTGGAGGAAAAACCCGAATTTGATGATATCCTGCTCGTAGATCAATCTTAGTAAGCACCTTTGCTCCGAATAACTCGTCGAGTAATTCCTCTATGATGGGTATTGGGTATTTATTCTTGACAGTAGCTTCATTCAACTTTCTATAGTCTACACAGAATCGCCAGCTGCCATCTTTCTTCTTAACCAGTAGGATTGGAGAGGAAAAGGGGCTCTGACTAGGGTGGATGACACCGGATTTAAGCATCTCCTTGACAAGCTGCTCAACCACCTCCTTTTGAATGTAAGGAATTCTATATGGTCTCTGAGTTGGGGGAAAGGCAAGTGGTTTTAAAGGAATATGGTGATCATGGGATCTAGATGGAGGAAGTGATGTGGGCTCTTGAAAGACTGAAGCATATTTGTCAAGTAAGGGTAAAATGGGGTCAGGTGTGAATGATGGCTCATCACAAGCAGTTATTGCAAATAGTCTTCCTACCATGCCACCCTTATTTTTCTTAATCCACTTGTGGAGTGCCTTACCAGACATCATAGAAAGTTGAGCTGAAGGAAGGTTACCTTGTAGTTTAATGTGTTGACCATTCTTGGAAAACTCTAATGTCAACTTGTTGAAGTCAAAGAGCATTGGACTCATCCCACGCATCCAGTCGACTCCTAGCACCATGTCACAGCCGCCCAAGGTTAAGAGCTGCATATCAAACTGAAAATCATGCCCTTGCATCTGCCATTGGAAGGATGGGCATTTAGCATCACTAACCATCTTGTTTCCATTAGCCACAGTAACCAATAAAGAGCTGGTAGGAACAAGATGGCCACCACAACGTGCTGCTGCTGCTGGATCCAAGAAACTATGTGTACTGCCGCTATCAATAAGGATGGTAAATGGCTGTTTCTTATTAGCCCCCTCTATGCGAATGGTGTTGTGCGTCACGTTTCCAGCTAGAGCATGCACGAAAATCTCAACTTCCTCCTCCTGAATAGGAGAGGTTGGAGTTTCACAAGGAGAAGCCTCTCTAGAATGTGTTGAATCTTCCTCATCAACAACCAACATATAAAATCTGTTGCTTGATACATTTATGACCTGGTTGAAAAACTTCATCATAATTATAACAAAGGCCCTTCTCTCTGCGCTTCCGCATATTGGCATATGATAGCTTTTTGATCGGTGGTGGGGAACTTGCAGGGGAGGGTAAAAGATTTTTTGTAAAAGCTTCAGGACTTGTAACTGGAGAAGTGGTATTTCTTTGGGAATAGTTATTTGAGACATTAAGTGGTGGGGGTCTGTAATGGGCTCTAGATTTCTAAGCTGCATTCTCAAGGAGTACCTCTTGCATTCTAGCCAAATAGACAGCCTAGTAAGTGTTGGTGGGGAAAACATTTGTACATGTAATATAAGCTCCTCCTTGAGGCCACTGATGAAACTGGATGTGAAGTAGTCTTCAGTGAGGTGAGGGTTTTTTGCTAGCATCAATGCCTTCAACTCCTCAAAAATTTCTTGATAATCAAGTACAGAACTAGTTTGGCTGAGCTTATTAAATTCCCCCACAACATCATCATGGACTAGATCTTGAAAACGCAAACAGATATCTCTAATGAAATCTTCCCATGTTATCTCTTGTTTACCAATTTGGTAGTCTTGAAACCAAGTATCAGCTTTCCCTTCTAGGTACATGGAGGCTAAATTTACCATTTGAGGATTTCACAGATTATGCATAAGAAAAAAATTTCTACACTTGCGTATCCAAGATCTGGGGTTAGTGCCATCAAATTTAGGGAATTCAACCTTAGGTCTAGGTTGTTGAAACTGATTTTGCTCATGATGAATAACATAATTATAAGGCTGAATAATATTTTCACTTGGAATAAATGGATTACCGTTTGGTGGAGGGCCCAAAATTCCGCCACCCAACTGATTGTCTCGATTTAAATTCTTTCCACCTGAAACTTCAATATAACGGTTCATCTGAGACTCAAGAGCGGCATTAATTACAGTCATGAACTCCGTCGTTGACTTAACTTGAGCTTCTTTAATCTCTGCAACTGATTTCAAAACTGCATCATATTTAACTGTAGAATCGCTCTGAGATTTAGTAAGCTCATCCATCTTCTTATTCAAATCTGCTTGAGCCCTAGTAAGTTCATCGATTTTCTTCGTGAGTTCTTCAACAACAACTTTGTTAGCCATTCTAGGTCCAAGAATTAGATGCTCGTGATACCAATTTGTAGTGATCTAAGCTACAAGGAGTGAATTTAGATGGATTGAGATGGGAAAGGGGAAGAACTCAGGTTGATAGGAAGAACGAGAGAGAGATATTGATTATTATTTTTGTTAATTGATAATCTGCCCAATGACCGGCAGGCTACAAATATCAATCTCACAGTTTCTCTTACCACTCAACATTTCAAGCTACACTCATCAAAAGATAAGGGCACCACTAACAAGACTAGTGGGCTTATGACATAGACTTGGAATACCCCATCTATGTGGACTAAACTAGTTCACTTGTGTACATACATATGGACTAAAAATCCATTCTCTTTCCCTTTTCCTTTTCTTTTTAATGTGTGCTAACCAAAATTTTTGTCTTGCGCTCTTGTTGTTTTCTTTCAAAGCATTCATCCTCCTATGGTTTAGCAACATCCTCTTGCATCCGGTAATCTCTTCCCTTTTCTCTAATCAACATAGTTCTCATGGTATGTGACTGTTTAAATTCTTATCATCTGTTGACACATTGAGGACAATGTTAGATTTAGGTTTGTGGGTGTGTTTTGCATATAGAGTTTTTAGTCTTTTGTTTTAAAAAAAAAAAAAAAATTAGTTTATTTTCTTAGTTTAGTTTTGATACCACCATGGTAAAGAAGAAGAATTCAAGAAGAAAATTCCAAGCAACAAGGAAATTGAAGAGAAAAGTTACAAATTGTCAAGTTTTTGCGAAGTTCAGAAGTTCATCATCAACAGTTAAAGACCGAAGATTGAAGACGTTTCTATGGATGCTATGAGAGTGGTGTTAATTGCCGATCAGATGTGAAGGTAAGTGAGTACTCCCATCCTTGCTAATGGTTGATTTCCTTTCTTAGAGATCATTGATGAGTGCCAAATAGTGCATATTTATACACCTTTTTATTGGCATTTTACTCATCTTTTGCGCTTAGAAATCAGATATTATCCCAGATTCTGTGTTTTCTTTGTTTTCAAGAATAAATATTTGTATTAATAAATTTTGTGTTTTTAGGTAATAAATAAAGATAGGAGAAACTGAGGAGCTAAAGAGCGAAGAATTGGAGCCAAACATCTATGGAGCAGATAGCCAAAGCCCGCGCGCAAATCAGTTGCAACCCAACAAGGAAGACTTGGGCTAGAGCTACCCATGACCCGGATCCGAGCCCGCTCACTCTGAGCCATTGAGATCTCCCTCAGCTACATCCAACGGTCGCTCCGCCTAGCACATCAACGATTGATGCTCCCGCTCAACACCAGTTTACTCTGAGCCTTTCCTCATCCGTTCAGATCATAGCTGCTACATCCTACGCTCGCTGAGGCCCTCTCATCGTCCGTCGCTGCGCCTGCCTCACAACGAATCAACCTAACCCTATACCCATCGAGCAACTCCCCCATTATCTTTTCCACTTTCTCTTTCTTCCTCCTCTCCGTCTCCATCACAGGGCGAGCTCGCTCCTCCACCTTCTTCACCCATACCACCACCGAGCCACCTATACCACCAACTCCATCCTCACCTGACAACGCCTACATCTCGACTTCCTTCCCACACCCTAGTTCTACCTTTCTCAACCATTAGCTTCTCTCATCCTAGAAGCTAGGGTTAAGACAAAGTGAGAATTAGGGTTTCAACACAACAACCCCAAAGATGGAGCTCGAGGCGATTAGACAGAAGGGAGAGGCGAATCAGAGTATGGGTGAGAGTATTTTAATTTTAATTTCGATTTTTGAGAAAATTAGGGTTTGATGTTTTGGGGTATGTGTGCATGTATAAATAGAAGAGGAAGAAGATGATTTTAGTCATGCCTGGGCTAGCCAGAGCGTCAATTAGCTTTACTTGTGTTTAATTTGTATTTCTTGTTATTAAATCATGTTATAAGTAATTAACTAGGGTGTTGTTGAAACCCCTAATCTTATGTCAAGTAGTTAGCCTTTGGATTTATTTGTGCATCTCTATAACATGATTAGGATTAGTAGTTAATTGTAAGCTTTTGACCCTGTGATGGAGTGTACTGTAAGAAGACACTCCATACTAGGGGGAGATAGTGAATCAGTTGATGGATATCCACCTGAGACCTTCATGTGAAGGCTCAAGAGCATAACCATAGGAAAATTGCTTTAGCATAAGGTTGGAGGGTGAATGCAATCACCCTAGTGCCCTTCAATTAGCTATAATCTCCTTTGCTCCTTAGTTTAGAGTCACATCTAAATATCAGTCGCTTCGACAACCTTATAATTGTGTTACACCTCTAAGAATTCAGTTAAGCATAGCCATTAGATCACTTAAGCACCACAAGTCTCTGTGGGAATGACCCGTATTTGCCACTGTCTATAAACTAGACACCGTGCACTTGCGGTTTAGACATAGTCGTAGGATAAAGCATCTTTAAAATCCTACCAAGTTTTTGGCGCCGTTGCCGGGGACTTGGCGTGTGCCCTGTGTTCATTGGCTCGCTTCACTGTTTTTCTTTACTACCCCTGTATATATGCATTTGCATCATAGTGTAACTTAGTTAATTTTTGTAAACCGCCTCTGTAACTTAAGACATTGTAGTATAACTTAACTTGTAGAGTAACTTAACATTGTAATTTTATTTGTAGCATTGCAATTCTTCCCTGTACATATTCATTTTGCACTTTTGCTTTTGGTCTCTTCTTAGTATAACTTAGCTTAACTGTGGCATTTCAGCATCTTGTACTGCATCCTGTTAATCGCATCTTAGTTACTCTATCTTAACTCCATCTGCATCTCATAAACCTTGTCCTTGTAGCTTTTACAAACTATAACATCTTGCATCTTAGTGTCATTAGTAACTCTTTCAAGCCCCCGTGATGATTCCAAATTACTTTTTCCCGTGTCACCCAACTACTCCCACTACTAGTATCAATATTAGTCTCTTTGCTTTGAGTGTGCAATTTTGAGAATCGAAAATCTTTGTTGAGTAATGGTGCTTGCTTTGTGAGTGTGCAACCAAGGAAGAGGAGAAAGGAGCAGAAATCGGTGGATTTGCCTAAACCCGAGATTGCACTCGGGTGGTAATGTATCTCTAACCTTGCATGAATGAATGAAAATTATAACCATGAGCATCTGGTCACCTTGTGCATAAACCTTGTAAGCCATTACGACTGAGTGCATGATGAGACTTATTAACTTGCTAGCCCCCGAAGCGCAAGTTTTAAGTCACAACTTAGGACCAAGTTGGTGAGCTACCCTGTGGGAAGTCAACCGGGTGAGTTGATACCACAACCCCGTGATCCAAGCCCCGAGCATACACCATCGCATACCTTGCTCGCCTTGGCCGATTGCAAGCCCGATTCTCATCAAACCCGAGCATGCTTTGTGAAGTGCTGATTAACCTGTGCATGCCGTGAAAGGTTTATGCCCTGCTTCTTGCATACCCTGATGTGCACAAATATGATTCTGCGATGCATGAGTGTGTGAATTTAAGTGTAGCCAATTTGTTACCGATCTCGTGAAACATAAAAATTGGCTGAGCGCATTTGTTTATTTGCATGTTACCAACTTTGCATGAGAAAACCTTTGCTAGATAGTGCTTAACACCTGAATTCACTCAGTTTCGTGTGGTCTATACTGTGGAATCTAGTACTGTGAAAACCAAACCTCAACCAAGCCTCGTTGACCCACCGTGGCATGTCAAGTTTGTTTTGAAAATCTTTGAGACTTTGTATCTCGAGTTATTGCTAATCATTGCATAGCACATGCCAAGCATCATCCATCACTCGTGAATCTGTACGCAAATAGTCATTGACCCACGAGTTGTGCATTGCATAAGCTACCCGATAGCCCAAATTAGTGGATTGATGCTCGCCTTGAATCGATAACCATGCATGCTCACTAAATAGTGCTCGTGACCATTGTAAAGCCCACTCTATTGTGAAAACCAAGTGCTCTTGCTCTGCGCCAGTAGCACCTAGCCTCCGGCCCTCGGCACTGTGAGTTAGGGCGGGATAGCCGGACTTGCAAGACAACCCCGAGCTTACCACCACCTTATCTGTGTGAAATCGCCAAGCCCAACCTACAAACCTGCAGGACTGCCGTTTTCAACCAAGCCCATCCACTAGACTCACCCGAACCTGGTAGTGCAAAAACTTGACCCACATAACTTAGCCTTCATACCGGGCTAGAACCAGGTTTCACCGAGTCACACCATCCTGGGGCTGCTTAGGCTAAAACCACAAATCTACACATAGCGAGAAGCCCAACCATCGGATCAACCCTTAAACAGCCAAGCCCATATCAACCGAGTCATTGGTCGTCTCGCAGCAAACCGAAGCCCACAACCACTAGGCCTTACCGTGCATCCGGGCTCTACTGGTTGTAGCTTCCGTGGCTGGGCCGCTTATACTAACTGGCTCTGTCGCGAGCTTAAACTAAACTAAGCCCACATCTGTTGGGCTGTGCTGTTTTCACAAAACCTGGGCTTCAAACAACAAATCCCAAACAAACCAAAGCCCACAAAAACCAAAATGAATCCCAATAAACCAAACTAAGTCCACTTCAACTGGGCTTTGAGTTCAAATTGAGTTACTAAATCATGTCAGGATTTCACAGTCCGCATCTAGGGATGGAAACAAATCCATTAAAGAGCTTGCTTATGGGCATGCTTCACAAAGATGAACTCCCCACATACCATAGTGATTTTAGGGAATTTTATGAGCCTTCTCCGGCCCCGACTTCACATACCCTAATCACTATGAGCACATGTATCATCCATCACAGTTGAGAATGAACACTCTTCTCATACCAGGTCATCACTTCTCGATCAATTAGAAGCTCGACCATCCGCCTTAGAAAGGCAATCACATGAGCGATCTGTCAAATCTAATTCCCCTAGGCAATATGAAATGCATGCTTGCACCTTATGTGGTGGCTTAGACCACCCCGCTGAAATCTTTATTATATTTTGCATGATTTTAGGCGATCTAGGGAAAACCATGATAATCCAATGTACGAAGTGTCTAGAAGTGACTATTGGGACCATAATCAACCGCACACATGCATCATTCACCACAGTGGGGAGATGAACAATTTTATACTCCCCGACTCCTTGTTTACAATCACTAATGGAAACTCTCATGGAGCAAAATGCTAGGCTTGAAATGAATGCAACACATGACCATCCATATAGCAACATGCATGATCATCCCTTCTCTAGTGAACCATGTGCACAACCATTTAATGATTATTCATATGAAACATGCATACCCACTATTGAAGACTCTCCCTCCATTGAACAATGTCACATGTTCTTAAAGATGAACCTTATTCATTTAGAAAAGAAAGAATGGAAGGCAGTTCATGATAGGATGATTATTGTCCCTAATAAAGTAAATCTTGAAAATAGTGTTTCTATTCCTACTCATGCAACTAACACCGAATATGAACCTAATCTAGAGGTAAATGAGTATACTAGAAATGCTAATAGGGAAATGCATTTTTGTTATGATGATGATGATGATGAATATGATATGTTATAAGAGCATGTGCATGCAGAAAATATGATGGCATCTTTTGGTTCAGAGACGTTAGGCGTCTCTTCTGTGAACCATATGAATGATACTTCTTTTAACATTCATACATGTGATATTAACTTTGAGCTTGGGTTTGTGAAATTCTTCAGTGAATGTGAGCATGCTTTACCAATTGTTTGTGACCTAGAATAGTTGAATTGTCTGTTGACACAGAGATGATTCAATGCATGTGCCTAATTCCATGCCTAGGTTACAAGATGATATCTCTCCCGGTTATTTTGAGCATGAGAATAATGATATATGACATGGAGATTGATGAATTGTTCTATGCGGTGTGAACATGATTTACCCTCTTCGACTTTAGGAAAGTGTGTGATGGTGCAAATGATTTTATACATGAAAACAACTTAGATGTACCCGACCTCTCTCCCCGAGTCACAAATTGAAACTCCTCCACCAAACCTAGGTGTAGTTTGTAACAAAATTGCAAAACCAACTTTTCTGAAAATGCCTAATCTAGGCCTAGAACTTTGTGCTTCCCAAGTCCTCTTGGACTATTTTGCATCAAAGTATAACACCTTTAGGGAACCACGGTTGGAATGTGTATGTATGCTCGTAATTAGCAAAACTCATTTTGAGTTAGACCTTTTGCATGATGTACCTTTAAAATTGCAAGATTTTGTTCTCACAAACACACTGTTCACAAGTTTAGGTTTGGGGAAACTCCTTCACATCTCAGTCTTACTTGCACTCTCATGTTATATCCGTAAGGCTGTTGATGTTTGTATATATTTTCTATTGGGTTGATCCTCAACTCTTTAGATTGTTAGTTTATGGTGAATTTTCATTGTATATATCCAGTAGGACTTGTTAAATTTTTCTTTCTTGCATCGGTTGAGTCTTCTTGCGCATTTATTGTGCTAATCCGATATGATCTCCACTGAGAATGTTGGATTCTAGCCTTGACTAAAGAAGCTCAACCTTGCTCCTGCCGACATCCGGTAATCTCTTCCCTTTTCTCTTATCAGCATAGTTCTCTCGGTATGTGACTTGTTTAAATTTTTCTATATGTAGACACATTGAGGACAATGTTCGATTTAGGTTTGGGGGTGCATTTGCATTTAGAGTTTTTAGTCTTTTATTTTACCTCTTATTTTCAAAAAAAAAAAAAAAAAAAAAAAAAATCAAAACTCTTTTTATAAAAACCTCCAACTTTTAGAGTTTTTAGAGTCACTAGCATGCTTTTAGCTATGTTTACATAGAGAATCTGACCGAAATAACAAAAGTTAGAAGTACCGGAGAACACAATCGGGTTTCTTAGTTGATTAGAGCGTTAAAGTTGGATTTAACCATACCGGAGGGCGAATTAGGTGTTGTTTAGATATTCGGTAGTAGAATTGTGATCACCCATAGTGGAGACTACCCATTTTACATCAAGTGAGGCACCAACCTTCAATTTTTGCAACTTTCTAGAAAAGTTTGTTAGAGTGTGTGTCACCGCACGTCAATTCCGGGTAGGAATGGTGAGCTACCCAACTTCGCACCAATTTCAAGACTACTTTTGATCTCTTGAGTGCTAGTTTTTGTCAATCATGAGGGTGATGTCTAAAGATGAAAACTCCTTCTAAATACCGATTTGCAGTTAGCATCTCTCTCTCTCTCAATCAGCAAGACCCATAGAAACACATCATCGTCAGCAAACGGAGCACCATCAGAATATGGAAAGAAAAATTGATATAGTCCAAGGTTTATGTGCAACAAAGAAAAGAAAATAGGATGAGAATTAATAAAATTTATAAAATCAAGACAATACAAGTTGTGGAAAAATTGAGTGTTAAAGTCCTTTGTCCATGGAGTTAGTTGTTTCATTATTTGTATTTTTATTTTCACTTATTGTAATGTAAAAAAAAAAAAAAAAAAAAAAAAAATCAATAATCAAAAAAAAAAAAAAAAATCAAAAATCAAAAAAAAATATTGTAGTTTATTTTTGCTACCACCATGGTAAAGAAGAATTTAAAAAGAAAAATCCAAACAACAAGGAATTTGAGTAGAAAAGTTAAAAATTGTCAAGTTTTGTGAAGTTTAGAAGTTCGTCATCAACATTTGAAGACCGAAGACCGAAGATTGAAGACGTTTCTATGGTTCCTATGAGAGATTGATGTTAATTGCCGATCGGGTGAAAAGGTAGTGAGTACTCCCACCCTTGCTAATGGTTGATTTCCTTTCTTAGAGATCATTGAAAAGATTCTTTTTGTCCACACTTCCGTGGAGTCTCGATTTTATTTCGGAAGGTTATCCTTCTTACCTACAACGTGTGCAGGATTTCTCTCTTTATTCCCGCCGCACACATGAGAGACTAAAAGCGATCTTTTTGAGTGCAATTATCATAAAACCTAATGGTGAGGCAGAAGTTGAGACTTATGATCACAATCGAATCCGAATTCTTTCATATGGTATGGTTACTTCTCGCTCAAAGACTTAAGGATGAGAATGCGTTCTTTGGTAGTTCTAACTTCATGTTACTAGCACGCAGAAACTCTATGTCCTCATAGCTTCTTGGATGCTTGAGACTCTTTTACACTCGAAGTTGGAGAAGGTTTTGTGGGTACACCTCCGGTAAAACCCTCACGAGACTACAACTCGTCCACTAGGGACACCTAGGGGTTTAAAGGCTTAGTGCATACGCTAAATGCATTCGAGAGACCAAATGACATGTGGTATAGTTAGGATTTCTTCATTTCTGTTTCACTTGAGGACAAGTAAAATTCAGGTTTGGGGTATTTGATGAGTGCCAAATAGTGCATATTTATACACCTTTTTATTGGCATTTTACTCATCTTTTGCGCTTAGAAATCGGATATTATCCCCATTCTGTGTTTTCTTTGTTTTCAAGAATAAATATTTGTATTAATAAATTTTGTGTTTTTAGGTAATAAATAAAGACCGGAGAAACTGAGGAGCTAAAGAGAGAAGAATTGGAGTCAAACATCTATGGAGCAGATAGC
Source organism: Papaver armeniacum (assembly GCA_023531295.1). Lineage (NCBI taxonomy): Eukaryota > Viridiplantae > Streptophyta > Magnoliopsida > Ranunculales > Papaveraceae > Papaver > Papaver armeniacum. The sequence goes on from JAJJWW010007310.1 coordinate 209,525, forward strand.
CAAAGCCCGCGCGCAAAATCGGCTTGCAACCCAACAAGGAAGACTTGGGCTAGAGCTACCCATGACCAGGATCCGAGCCCGCTCACTCTGAGCCATTGAGATCTCCCTCAGCTACATCCAACGGTCGCTCCGCCTAGCACATCAACGATTGATGCTCCCGCTCAACACCAGTTTACTCTGAGCCTTTCCTCATCCGTTCAGATCATAGCTGCTACATCCTACGCTCGCTGAGGCCCTCTCATCGTCCGTCGCTGCGCCTGCCTCACAACGAATCAACCTAACCCTATACCCATCGAGCAACTCCCCCATTCTCTTTTCCACTTTCTCTTTCTTCCTCCTCTCCCGTCTCCATCACAGAGCAGAGCTCTGCTCCTCCACCTTCTTCACCCATACCACCACCAGAGCCACCTATACCACCAACTCCATCCTCACCTGACAACGCCTACATCTCGACTTCCTTCCCACACCCTAGTTCTACCTTTCTCAACCATTAGCTTCTCTCATCCTAGAAGCTAGGGTTAAGACAGTGAGAATTAAGGTTTCAACACAACAACCCCAGCATGGAGCTCTGAGGCGATTAGACAGAAGGGAGAGGCGAATCAGAGTATGGGTGAGAGTATTTTAATTTTAATTTCGATTTTTGAGAAAATTAGGGTTTGATGTTTTGGGGTATGTGTGCATGTATAAATAGAAGAGGAAGAAGATGATTTTAGTCATGCCTGGGCTAGCTGAGAGCGTCAATTAGCTTTACTTGTGTTTAATTTGTATTTCTTGTTATTAAATCATGTTCTAAGTAATTAACTAGGGTGTTGTTGAAACCCCTAATCTTATGTCAAGTAGTTAGCCTTTGGATTTATTTGTGCAGCTCTATAACATGATTAGGATTAGTAGTTAATTGTAAGCTTTTGATCCTGTGATGGAGTGTACTGTAAGAAGACACTCCATACTAGGGGAGATAGTGAATCGGTTGATGGATATCCACCGAGACCTTCATGTGAAGGCTCAAGAGCATAACCATAGGAAAATTGCTTTAGCATAAGGTTGGAGGGTGAATGCAATCACCCTAGTGCCCTTCAATTAGCTATAATCTCCTTTGCTCCTTAGTTTAGAGTCACATCTAAATATCAGTCGCTTCGACAACCTTATAATTGTGTTACACCTCTAAGAATTCAGTTAAGCATATCCATTAGATCACTTAAGCACCACAAGTCTCTGTGGGAATGACCCGTATTTTCCATTGTCTATAAACTAGACACCGTGCACTTGCGGTTTAGACATAGTCGTAGGATAAAGCATCTTTAAAATCCTACCAATCATCAGAAAAAGATTCTTTTTGTCCACAATTCTGTGGAGTCTCCAGTAAATTATTTCGGAAGGTTATCCTTCTCACCATCAACGTGTGCGGGATTTCTCTCTTTATTCTGTCTCGCACACTTGAGAGACTAAAAAAGCGGTCTTTTTGAGTGCAATTATCATAAAACCCTATTAGTGAGGCAGAAGTCGAGGCTTGTGATTACTCTCGAACCCGAATTCTTTCATATGGTATGGTTATTTCTCTCTCAACTCTTAAGGATGAGAATGCGTTCTTTGGTAGTTCTAACTTCGTGTTACTAGCATGCAGAAACTCTATGTCCTCATAGCTCCTTGGATGCTTGAGACACTTTTACGCTCTGAAGTTGGAGAAGGTTTTGTGGGTACATCTCTGGTAGGCCCTCACGAGACTACAACTCTTCCACTAGGGACACCTAGGGGTTTAAAGGCTTAGTGCATACGCTAAATGCATTCGAGAGACCAGCGACAGTGGTATAGTTAGGATTTCTTAATTTCTGTTTCACTTGAGGACAAGTAAAATTCAGGTTTGGGGGTATTTGATGAGTGCCAAATATTGCATATTTCTACACCTTTTTATTGGCAATTAACTCATCTTTTGCGCTTTAAAATCAGATATTATCCCAAATTCTGTATTTTCTCTGTTTTCAAGAATAAATACTTGTACTAATTAATTTTGTGTTTTTAGGTACTAAATAAAGCTTGGATGAATTGAGGAGCCAAAAGAGCATAAAATTGGAGACTAGCGACTGTGGAAGAGAAGTTGCAACCCGCTTGCGCATCAGTTGCAACCTGTTTACAAAGACATGGGCTTAAACTACCCATACCCGAATACAAACCCGCCTCCATCCTGAACCGTTAGATTGAATCAAGCAACTGCATCCAACGGCTTCTTCACTCGATGCATCAACATTCGAAGCTCCCTCCTAACACCCTAGCCGCATGTCCCCTTCACCCATCGACCAGAAGAAAAACCCAGTTTGTTCTTCTTCTTCTTCTCCTCTCTTCTTTCCTCTCTGCCATTTTTTCTCCCCCTTCCTCCGACCATTATCAGAGCCAGCATCTCTTTCTTCCCCCGACATCGCCAGCAAAGAAACCATCACAGTTCTCCTAGCTCTAGCTATCTCCATCTTAGCTTCTCCCAAAACCCTAGAAGCTGAGTTCGAGATAGATGGGGTTAGGGTTCCTCCCAACATCGCATTAATGGATTGTAGAGGCAATTGGAAGAGGGGACAGCCAATTCAGAGTCTTTGGTGAATAGGGTTTGCATTTAATTTCAATTTTTAGGGTTAGAGAAGAAGTTTTTGGTATAAATAGAATTTTTCTCTGTGTAAGAAGGGGGCTCGGAATTTTTTAGTGTTTAGTTGTTAGCTTAATTTAATTCTGTTTTAATTACTGTTACCATGTTCTAAATCACTTTTCTAGGGTGTAGATGAAACCCTTAATAATATGTTGAGTTAATTTATATTCAAGTTTGTGTTCTTGCTGTGCTTAATGGAAATAGGACTAATAGTTAGCTAGATTGATCAAATTAGCCTGTGATTGGTTGTACTGTAAGAAGACAACTAATACTAGGGGAGAATTAGTGAAATCAGTTGATAATTTATCCACCTGAGACCTTCAAGGGAAGTACAAGAGCATAATTTGAGTTGTATTACCTTAGTATAGGATTAGGAGGTGAATTCAATCACCCTAGTGCTCTTTAGCCTTTGTTTACAATCTATTTTGCATACTTTCTGTCTTAGAACTACAATCACTGCTAAATCTTGTCGTATCGACACCAATCAAAACCATCTTTGTGTCACCGCTTGTTGAAAATCAGTTTATTATACCATACAATCACCTTAACACTCTCCAAGTCCCTGTGGATCGACCTGTGCTTGCACTTTACACAATCTGTCACTGTGCACTTGCAGTTTTAATTGTAGGTAACATTCCTGAGCCTACCAGTACCCGAGAGTGGATAAATGCATGACAACCCATTAGTGGTAAGATTGGAGATTAACCCAAAACCTAGCGATGATGAAGATGATGAAGCTGAGAATTCATGGGCAATCAACAAAATTTTGATTGATACTGGAAGTTACGTGAATATCCTTTTTTATCATTCTTATAAAACTATGGGAGGGAAAGATGAAGATCTAATACCTTCAACTTACAAAATCTATGGTTTTAATGGTATTGCAAATAAGCCTAAAGGAGAAGCTCATATGCGAATTCCACTGAAAGGACCGTCCTCTGAAATTTTATTCTGTGTAGTCGATGTGGAATCACCATACAACGCATTGATTGGTAGGTGTAGCATCGACTTTCCATCAATGTATCAAGTTCCCTCATCCCAGTGGTATTGGAATCATAAAACGAGATTGGATAGAAGGAAAGAAGTGTTATGAAATTGATATAGAATCTTGCGAAGAAAGAGCTGCGAAGAAGAAGAATTGGAAACACAACATCAAAGAAAAACAAAAAAGTGAAAGATTGATGGTAGATGCAATAGAACAGAGAGAAGAAGAAACGCTGCGAAGCCAATGCATGTTGAAGATAAGAAGCGGCGAAAATTTCGCAAAAGATAAGAAAATGACAGAAAAATTCAAAAATGCAGAGGCAGAAAGTAGCAGAAGTAAGAGGCTTAAAGAGTGAATGTATTTGTTGATTTTATGATTACAAAAATAAAACGGAGAGAAGAAAGAAAGATGTATGATCTTACAAAAAAAAAAAAATTATTGAATGACAAAGATGAGATTGCGAAATTACAAAAGAGCTTATATGCGAAGAAGAAAGAAAACAATCGAAAGGGGCGAACACGCTATGGCGTACACCTAGTTCGCGAAATCAAAATTTCGCAAGAGGCAAATGTAAGACCTAAAAAGTGCATCATAGAAGGGGGTACTGTTGCATGGCTCGGGGAAAAGGTTACACCGCCCGGAACTCGAGTCATGGAGATTTGGGGTCAATAAAGCCCATCCAGGAGAGGTACCTCGAATTTTCAACCTAAGCTTATGACTTAGGTTGGACGACTGAGGGTCTCTTCTAAGGAGTCAGCATCTGATCAAGACGTCGAGGTACACGGTTGAGCCAAGAGTGCCTGGGGCGTTTGAAGCGTCTCGGCCATTCTTGGCAAGTCTTGGCTTATGTTGCACTCGGCCCGAAAAAAACTCCACTTAGGGTGCAGTCTCGTAATCATAAGCCCTATAGGCAAAAGGGATAAGAGGATGCGAAAACAACTGGTTGTTGTTAAGACCGGATGGGAGGAGCCAACCTTGTATGGTAGAGGTACGTCTCCTTGAAGGGGCAACCAGGGGGGAAGATAAGGGCGGCACCCTCCATTAGGGAGCTGATAAGTGTCTTAAGACGCAAATGTCACGAGGCTTTATTTTCGCAAGAAAATTTAGGCTTGTCATATTTGTGCGACAATCCTGAAGAGGCAATAATACAAAAGACAAAGATAAGACGAGATCAATGGGTCAGTACATGAAAGTGTTAGGACGTCCTGCGATTTCGTCGCAAGAATTTTTAGGCCTGTCATATTGTCGCAACAAAAATTTCAATAAAAAAGAGAGAGTTAAGGCAAGATCAATGGGTTTTTGCATGCATGTGCAAAGACGTCCTGCGATTTTGTCGCAGTGACAAGAGGTGGCACAATAAGACCTTTAACTAGGAAGACAAAATAAGACCACATAAGAGGAAAAAAAAAAAATCTTGGAAGCAACCAAGAAATACCTACTTGCGAAAATTCAAAGAAACATTTCTGAGACTGAGGCATGAATACATATCGTTATTCAAAAGTAACTTGCTTAATCTTTCATTTGAATGCAAATAACATAGGCAAGTATGGGAATGTATAGAATAAGAACATGTTATTTGTCTTTATATGATAGATTTACGCACTCATAAAATGAAAGGTTGATAATATATTGATTAATTATATTGCAAAAAAGAATTGCTTTTTAACATGTGCGAAAGGAACAACAAAGGTAGAACTTGTATTTCAAGATTCAAGAAATTCGCATGACAAAAGATTACAAGGATAGGAGATTAAAAGAATGAATGTAAAGATATTACAAAAAGAGAAAGAAGGAAACAAAATTATTTCTTGTTTGATTCTTCTTCTTCATCAAATCATTCTTCTTCTTCATCTCCATCAGATTCCTCTTCTTCACTAGCATCACTGTCAGAGATATCCAGAGGAGGCACATTCTTGGGGATTTCTTCTAGGAGGCAAGGATATGCAGAATTAGGGATATTGTTGTCGTCACAGACTGTCTTAATAGTCTGATTGCGAAAAAAGAGTAGCATCATTCTTAAAATTCGCAACATTAATCTTTAGTTGGCTCTTCAATCTAGAATATTTATCATCGCGAGAAGAAAGATTCTTTCATGAGTCTGCTCCTTCTCAGACTCAAGTTCTTCAATCCTTTTGAGAAATATCTCTTCGGCTCTTGCGAACATATGATAATGAATCAGCAACTTAATGGCAATTTATGAAAGATAACAATTAATAAAGAAGAATAATTAACAACCTTCTCTGTCAGAAATCATATCCCTATGTGTGCTCAGCTTGAAGACTAACGTTTACACCTAAATTATTTCCGGCGTCATCTAAAACTTTCGCAGCCCAAGCGAATTCATCATCACTATTTATGAGTAGAAGGGAGCAAATTTGATTCCCTCTTTCGCAAAGTACATCATTTTTGCGGTTAGATTCATCTCGTTCAATTTGAACTTCAAGAAGAGTTTTTTGGAATTTCGCTAATACTTTAGCACCTTGTTTAGGATGCGGTCTTTATCATCTATGAAACGACTGATCTTGGTCCATAAAGCATTAATTTTCTCTTTAGAATTAAGATAGAAACGTTAAATTGGTTGGCTAAGCCCAAACTGGATCTATGGTCAATTTCTAATAGGCGAAATTTGGATTGGAGATCATTTATGGGAAGAGATTTAATCTTGTCATCTGAAAAACTATTCAAAGAATTATTGAGGTGATCAAGAAGGGTATTATTATCCATAGAGTCAGGGAATGAGCGAAGAAGAATGGCTTCATCAGAAAGATTATATACGTCTGCGAAAATGTAAATCAGATAAGGGAAGATAATGAGAAAAAAAAAACAAAGGGAAATAGAAAAATTTCATACCATAAAGTTGTTGGTTGGCACTTTGAAGACTAGATATCTTGTCCTTTTGAGTGGAAGAATCAGCTTCTAATTGTTTATTCTTCTAGCGAAGAGCAGCAGCTTCAACTTCTAGTTCTTCATTTCTCTTGCGAAGATGAAGATTCTTCTTTTCAAGAATCCCACGCCCCTGCGAAAGAAATTGTCAAGATATAATATAATTTTAAATCATAATTATGAAGGAATATAGAAATGAAGGAATACCAAGACACCAAGTGAGTTCAGAAAACTGGGAGTCACTGATCTGGAGACTCCATGAAGAGAATCATCACCTTCTAGTAAAGGAGCATCGCAGATACTCGCAAGAGCTTTGCATGCACTAGAGAGACGATCATCCCCAATCCCTTGCATGGAGTCAGAGAAGATGCTAGATAGTTGTGCCATAGAAGATTCATCTGGAAAATCTTCTCTTGCGAAAGGAGTATCAATATCATCGTTATCATCATCATCAGAACTTTCGCCAGGTCGAAGATTTGAAGCAGAAGGAAAATGAACTTTTCGCTTCTTTGAAGGTGGAGCAGCAGATTTCTCCTTGCGAAGAGAACCTTTACCTTTGCCTTTGGTCTTCGCAATCTTAGAACTTTCTTCTTCTTCAACAGCTACAACACCAACCTTCGCACACACATGAAGATAAGAAACAGAGGCAACAATATTGTTAAAAATATAAAGATGTTTCTTACCTCATCTGTGATGGAGCGCAGAAGCGAGATAAAGTGCCCGGCCTTCCCGGTTCTCTTATAGCTCGATCTCACTTTTTAATCTAAAATTTTCGCAAGAGTTAGAGAACAGAAAGTAACAATAAATGAAATATTATGAAGTGAACAAGACTCGAAGACATACCTATTTCACTTTCTCGGGCCAATTAAATACCCAAGGTTGGTAAGTGGAGAGATTCGCAGGAAGCACATTTGGACCTGAAATATAAGGTCCCTTAAAAACCAGTGGAAAGACACACCATTTGTCGTCTTTAGAGTGACGAGGAATATTATTCTTGCCAGAATGCCAATCAATGTCCTGCATGAGTATTCTATCGCTGGAAACATTTTCTTTCCTCTTCAAGCGAGCACCCCAGCGAGTTCTATCATTTTTCATGTTTATTACTTCGTAATTTTCATAGAAACTCTCTACTGTATACTTTTCAGCGAATATTTCTAAATCCTCAAATTCAGGATCCCTGACTTCTTTTGGGTAAAGAGATCCTTTACCAGCACCACGGTTGGCGAATTCAAGCATTAAGCGAATACAATCCCCACTCAATTGATAGATGGCTCGCGAGAATTTCGCATGAGCAAGAATTTCATAAAATAAGGGAAGATTAGGATCATAGAAAGGAATGGGAAGGCCAGCGAGAATCTGACCAAGCGAAACTATGATTTCCTTATCATCACAATGATAATCAGAAAACAATTTGGCAGTGTAGGATCATAATATCGCAACGTGCAGGGCTCGCGGGGTTAATAAACAACGACATCGCGAGGCAGTCGCAGACAGATAAAATAAATGACGCGATGAATAACGACACACAAAACAGCAGAAAGATATGGAACCTGGCGAGGGTTAAGAAGTGTCGCGAGAATAAATGATTGTACATCTCGCGACACTTCGCGGAACATTTCCGAAATAAAAGGATAGATTAGCTGTCATCCACTGTGTATTACCCTATATAAAGGGCTAAGTGAGTCTGTTGTAGAGAGAGATCTTTTGGAATTGTTGGGCAAGTCATTAGGAGAGAGAAAGTTTAAGAGTGTTTTACTTGCTAAGTGTAATCCTACTTTTCCTGTGTAGACAACTCATGAAATTAATCAATAAACATTCTCAATTATACAACTTTCAATGGACTAATTAACCAAAATATAGTGAGGGGTGTAGTGTGGGAAAACCTGCTACTACATATGCGCTAGAAACAGGGAGCATTGAAATTTAGATTCTTGATTGGGAATGGTGGTTATTGTGAAACCCTTTTCTTCGAAATCTTTCTGAACTCTTTCCAGAGAAGTTTCATATTTACGACCAACTGGAGGCATTTTCAGTATGGGAATGAAAAAAAAACCGAAGATCAAAAGAAGTAGAAAGAAGAAGATTTACAGCAGCAGAAGCGGAAGTTACGGAGAAACGTTGAAGAAAAGTTGCAGAAAAAATAAGAAGGAAAGTAAAAGAAGAAGAGAAGAATGAGAAAAATATATATAGAGAGAAGAATTCTCAAAAAGGTAAACACATTTAATGCGAAGAGTAGACATGAACGGTTGAGAAATAGCGGTTGAAAAAGACGTGTCAAGAAATGGATGGAAGAAGAGATACGTGTAATAAATTCTGCGTAAAAGTACAGAATCATGTCAATACAGAAGAATATGGAAATATGAACAGCTGCGGCATTTTGAAAGTACTAGTTCTCATGACATTCTCTCCTTCGCAGAGAAGACATGAGAAGAGGCAAGATATAGGATCAGAATATCGCAACATTAATATCCTTGTGAAATCCTTGAACAACACACTGCGAAGAAATCGCAGATTGGTAATAAAAATGACGAAACGGATGACGACAACCTGAACACGAGAAAGATGCGAAGACCTAGCGAGATTTAGGAGTGTTGTGAGATTTAACATTTGAATACTTGCGAGAATGTCGCAAGCCAGATCTGAAAATAAAGGACAGCTTAGCTGTCATCCACTATGTAATGTCCTATATAAAGGACCGAGTAGGCTTAAGAGGGGGAGAGATCTTTTTAGAGTGGAGAGAAAGTTTTGAGGAGAGAGAAAGTCTAGAGCTGCAATTATATTCTTGATTTCGTTTCCCCTTTGTAAAATTATTTAACTCAATTAATAAAAAGTGTGATTGTTGATCTTAAAGATGGGTTGATTATTATGAATTTTTGTGAGGGATGTATTGTAGGATTTCCTGCAACTACATGGGTGGAGTGGTGGTGATGTTTCTTTGTGGTTGGATGGATTGGGAAGGCATGCATTGGTGGTGGGAGGCGGCTGATTAGTCTCCATTAGTGGATAGAGGTGGAGAGAATAAAGAATTTGGGAATATAAAAGATGAGGCCGGAGTTAGATGGGGAATCAGGTGAAGGTTGAAGTGGCTATAAACCCAGAGGATCAAACTTGGTGTTGTTTCTTAACCAATATCGAGAAAGATATCTGAAGATATTATTGTTGTAGTTGAACTTAATGCAACTTCAATCATTTTCTCATATTTCGAACTCTTGTAAGAACACATATGAACACAAGTGATATGCGATTTTGGGTTGCCTTGACCTTAGTCAACTTAGACATCCATGATGGATCAAATGGTAAGATGGTAACTAGGAATTACTGGTTAATCCATTTTGGTGACCAGTTAATGGCTAGTCCAGTCCGGAAAACAATTTAATTGCTCGTCCAAAAACATGTTTTTGGACCAGACTTTTTATCCGCTCGTCCAGAAAATTAAAGCACATGTGCGAGCCAGCTGAAATAATTCCAAATTTAGCCTTATGCAACTGATATAACTAGTGAGAATTCTATCGAGCTCTGTTTCTTTCCTTTTTTTTCTTCATCTCAGATCTGAGTTCTCCCGCTCTTTGTTGTTGCTGGTTTTTTATCGTCTCTGTTGTTTCTCGCTCTCAATTGTTAGGTTTATTTCAGAGAAGAACAAGGTACTTCTACTATAATCGACTTCTATGCTGCTGCTTTTTTGTTTGATGTAGTAGTTTTTGAAATCATGATGATCAGATTCTTATCTATGATGTATTTCTGTTTAATTTCTTTATTGATTAGTAACTAATTGTTTAACTATGATGTACATTGTTCAATTCCATGCTCGTTCGTTTTTTTTGGTAATTTTGGTGATTTTTTTAAATCTGATTTTTTAATTGAGATTTGTTTGTTCATTGTTCATCGTTTTTTATTTTCTTGAAACACATGATCATAACAAAGATTTGTTATAGGAAAATACTCTTTTTAAGTAATCTTTGTTTGACTTTTTTTTTTTTGAATCTGAGTGTTGTAATGTAGTTTTTTTTGTTTTGATAGGATCATGTATAGCACATATTCATTCAAAAATAGACGTGACATATGAATATGTATTATGTATGAACTCGATGTTGTAATGGAGTTACTTTTGTTCATTAGACAAATCCTGTAGTATATATTAATACATATCAATATGTACTGCATATATTCATCCAAAAATGTAGTTTTTTTGTTTGTTTTGATATGATCATGTGTAGCACATATTCATTCAAAATAAACGTGACATATCAATATGTTTTATGTATGAACTGTATCAACAGATATACAATGTATTACTTATCCCACGGTACATATCAATACGAACTGCATATAGCATGTTATTTTTTTGATATGATCTCATACTACATATCAATACACATCAAAATGTATAACACATATCGATCTTATAGACACAGTACATATTGACAATAGACATTTTTAAGTTTTAACATATTTTTTTTGGTTTTGTTAATTTTGGATCATTTTTTACAGGGACAACATGTTTGTCGCTAGCAATAATTCAGATATTTCTTGATACTCTCATGTATACCACAAGCAATACCACATTGGCTATTTGGTTACATCATCTTCGACGTTAGAGGATTTGAAGTTTGTCATCTGTAATGCATGGAGCTGGTTAACTCTATCGACTATTGTCGTTAACTATGTCTAGAATGAAGTGATTGTTCCTATTCTTACCGATGTATCACTCCAGAGGGTCGCTGCATTACATTATGCAAAGAAATCGTCTTTCTTTGATTTGCAGGTGGATGTAATTTCAGTTGGCGGATCTAGTTCTTCTAGGCGTATGGATGTTGACAACAATGCAGACTTAGTTGTTAGTGCAAAAAATAGTTATTTGAAAGATGGTAAAGAGGTTCCAAATGTGCTTTTTTCAGATGGTTGGGAGGACATCTTTGAGGAAACAAAACAATTCTATGGTGGTGTTGATGTTGTACGTATAGCTTGCCAAAAATACTGTTTGAGAACTGGGTATAAGGTAGATATGTTGAAGAATGACCTTGAGAGATTCACTGCCATATGCAGCGTGAAAGGTTATTCATGGAGGCTTCATGCAACTGCCATTGGTAGTTCTATTGATATTTTTAAGATAAAGGAATATGTGGGGAGGCGCACCTATGGTGGTGGTTATATGTTGAAGAATCCAACTGTTTCGAGAAAGCTTATGAACAATTTAATTCATGAGCGTGTCATACACAACCCTCTCATAAAGACAGTAGAGATTGTAGATTATGTTAAAGTTGGGGGCGGGATCAACATCAAGTATCACCACGCATATCATGCACTTGGGTTATCACATCAACAGATTTTTGGTAATGATGTCAAGTTTTACACTGATCTTGCGTGGTGGGTGAATGCAGTTAGGGAAACAAATCCCGGATCATATATTGATTTCGACTACAACGATGCAACAAAAAGATTCAATAGACTTTTTATTTTCTTTGGAGCTTGTAAAGAGGGTTATAGATTGTGTCGTCCGATGATATTATGTGATTGTACATTTCTTACTGGTACTTTTAGAGGAGCTCTCATGGCGGCAACATGTCTTAACGACAATCAAGGTAACTATTTTTTTCTTCTTCATATGGTAGATCTAGTATAATATGTACTGTCTACATGTTGATATGTAGTGTATGGTAATTAGATTACTCATTGACTACAATACTGACAATGAGTATACTACTACGTATATATTGACCTTATTGAGTATGAGGTAAACCATACTGCATGTCAATATGTAGTGTCAGCTTTTCATATATGGTAGATCTAGTATAATATGTATCGTCTATTTCTGTAACAATACAAGGACATTTTCTATTGATATGTACCGGTTGTTTTCCTTTTACCAGTTGCTTAGCATAGCAGATAATTCCTTTTGTAGGTTTTTATCCTCTCGCATATGCATAAGTTTCTGCATTAAATAATGACAATTGGGAATGGTTTTTCAAGAATCTTAAGGAAGTTGTGGATGATCGCCCTATCACTTTTATGACTGACCGAGGTGAAGGGTTGGTTAAATATATTCCCAAAGTGTTCCCTAATTCTCATCATAGCTATTTCTACTTCCACTTGGGCCAAAATTTACCTATCGCAAAGTCTGGCGAAAAGCACAAAGAAGTGACTGATTCTTTCCAAAAGGAAACATATGCCCTTTATCCTGCAAGATACGAGGAAGCTCTTAAAGAAATGGTTAATTTGGGAAGGGCCTTGGGTTGCTGACTTCTGCCGCAATATTCCAAGGGAAAAAGTGATCCAGTGCGTTCTTCAAGGGATGTAGGTATGGTCAGACTTCTTCAAGCGTTGCCGAATTTTTTAAAAACTGGATTAACCGCGAGAAGAAGTTACATGTGTGTGTGTTCCTTGACAAGATCAAGTTTGTATTAGTTTCCTTTGTCATAATACAAGCTTATATGTAGTGTTAAGATTTTATTAGTTTTTTTTTTTGTAACAGTACAAGCATGTATGTTCTGTTTTTGAGCATGCTCCACTAATCTAGGTATAATGTAGTATAATAGACTTGTTTTTTCTTGTCGTGCGTATAATGGGGTTAATGTCAAAACGTCGCGAAGAGAATGTCTTGATAAACCCAAAACTGTGAACCCCTGCGTATCAAGCCTTGCTTGAACTACACATTCAAATTGGACGTCCCTGGAAAGTTAGCCAGTCACATGCTAACCTCTTTGAAGTGCATTCTCCAAGGTTAGCATTTACCCCCTAATCTCTATCATCTGAATTTTATTTATTTATTTTTCTTTTATTTCTTTAAGTAGCATGCTCTGTGATGTGATATCCACCAAACTAGTATCAAAGGTGTATTGTAGATAACATATCAATATGTACTGTGTAGATATTCAGTAGATAATATGGTGTGTTTTGTGTGTGCAAGGTGTCTGTAGCAGCAATTTGGTGCAGAATGAATGCTTAAAATTGTAGATGTATGTTAGGTTACTGGTTGTGTAGGAATTGAAGATAAGTGAGGCCGGAATTTGGCCGGGAAAACAACCTAAAAAAAGAGTAAACTCGGCCAATTTTCTGCTCTGGCGAGTCAACTCAGAGTTTCACATGAATCGTAAAATTAACTCGGTGAGTCAGCCAAGTAAGCCAAAGAAGCATGAGTAAGATGCTGACTTGGTGTCTGACTTCCCTTTCTTTGACCCCACTGACTGACGGCGACTGTTAGTTTGACAGTTATTATTAACGAATCGTGACGGAATATTCCGTCGACAGAGAAGAATATTCAGTGATTGGAAGGTGACTTTACCGGCCATATCCCGGTGATCTGACTTTTCCGGTACCCAAATTTACAGAATTTTGTGAGATCTTTTCTCATGGGTGTGAAGACTTGGGTTTGGAATTGGATGAAGAATTGAGCATGGATTGGGAAAGATAAGATGAAGGATTTGATAAAGACTTGAACTTGGAAATTGAATTGCTAAAGGAAAGGGAGCCGATTCCTAAGAGGATTGCAAGCAAATTGAAGCCTATAAATAGAGAAGTTCTCTACTTCTCTATATACACTTTTGCACACTTCTACACGCATAACACTTCTATTTCTTTATTCTTTGTGTGAACTCCTTGGCATGAGTAGCTAATTTTATTATTGATTGGGGATGAATTCCTAGTTCTTGACATGTTTTGAGTTTTGTTTTAAATCTACTTTGAAGTTTTCACATGATTATCGTTTGTTTTTACTAATAGGAATGTTTATACATTCATGATTGATTGATAGGTCGTTTAGGATGCATACTAAATTGATTTGTTAATTGATCTAAAGCTAGTGAAAGTTAGGGGATAAGTGATCGTTTCTTGACTATTTACATAAGTAGAAAACACGAGACCTTGCGGAGGGATTCCGTGGAGCAATTGTGTGTGAAAACAACGTTAGCAAGTAGACCTTGATCTAAGAGTCTAACTACTAATATCAACCTAATAAATTCATGAATCTTAATGCGTTTAACTAAATTACATCTTGAGTGATCTACTACTAGGTGGTTTGGTGAATAGAATCCGGTAGGCGAGAACTTTCGTATCCGGTGATACAATGGATTTAGGGGTTAGCACTGATCTAGCTGCTATATCTACGGTCGGTGATAATCTGTGACTAATAAAAAGTGGAAAAGAACATAACTTGATTCATTGTTTTGCAACGAAGAAGGATTCCTTGATCTAACTTCTCTTATTGATTTCAACTTATACTTTTAATCGCTTTATTTACTCTCTTTTGCTTGTAAAATCTAAAACCAAAACCCCCCCTTTTTTTGTGACAATTTTACAACTAAAACCTCTTGCTCCTCGTGGGAATGAACTTGACTACACTATATTACTTGTTAATTGAGTGGAAAAATATTCACTAATTTGTTGTGGTTACGACACGCATCAGTGATTTCATATCTTCTTTCTTTAATTCTCTAATTCAAACTGAAACCAACTCTTCCCTGGCATTAGAAGTATCAATTCGGCTCAAATCCTCACCTGAACATCATCAAAACTCGCTCTTCCTCTGATTCGACTCTCCAGCAGTAATTCCCATTTGCAGCTCAAGAAGAAATGTTGTCTGAAACAAAAGAGTTTGACATGGCTAGGTCTAATAGTATGGGACATCTATTAACACCCATGGGTGCTTTTAGTAATTCTCACTAGACTCCAAAGGGTTGTCCATTATCTTTGACTGGGCTCCGGGTATCGCTCGCCTACAATGACCAAATTCCGCTCCTTACTCAAAGTGCTTGATATAATTTACAAGCAAATATAAGATATATAATTTACAAGAAAACTCGCAGAGAAAGCATAAACAATAGATAATAATTGAGGTGTTTACAACACCTATCAGTAGGCTAGAGTCTGTAGCGGCTTAATACATTGTGGTGTTCAATCTGGACTAGGTCCCGAGGTTTTTCTGCATTTGCGGTTTCCTCGTTAACAAAATTCTGGTGTCTGTGTTATTTCTTTTCCGCATTATATTTTGTTATATAATTGAAATATCACAAAGGTTGTGCGTTAAGATCAATCAATTAGAATATCCAACCTTTGGTTGTTGATTTACATTGATTGACACTTGAACATTGGTCTTTGGTAGTCTTGTTCAAGTTGTTTCACATAATAATCGAGCTCATGGATTTTATCTGCGTTTGATTTGCTGATTACATTGTGAAACAGAGATATTTATACTCTTTGATATACTTTATTCTAGATTGAGCCTGACTGTCTAGTTAATTCTCTAGAAAGTGTATTGGAGTAAGTCTTCTCGGATTGTCAAACGAATTGTTGGGTGTGGTTGTTAGACCCCCGCATTTTTACTTTTCATACACTGTAAAAACTATATCAGTTGCACGATCTGATCTTGCTGTTTCTATTGTATTTGAGTATTATCTTCTCTAAGATTGGCTTGAGATTTAATCTCCGATATGCAAGATAAAAAGTAGTCACAAACAACTTCGTCTCATCGTTTGTGATTCCACAATATCTTGTTTCGCTACCATATGATTAAGATTATTGTGAGGTGATTGATATTTCTAGGTTGTTATTCGGAAATATAAGTCCGGTATATCAATTGGTTCCTGTTCACCTTGATTTATTAAAAGACGGAACAAAACTCGTAGGTATTTCTGTGGGAGACAGATTTATCTATTCCAATAGACTTTTCTATGTGAGACAGATTTGTTTATCAAGTCTTCGAATTTGGGTCGTAGCAACTCTTGGTTGTGGGTTAGATCAGCTAAGGGAATCAAGTGCGTAGTATCCTGCTGGGATCATAGATGTAAGGAGCGTAATTGTACCTTGAATCAGTATGAGATTGATTAGGGTTCAACTAAAGTCCAGTCTAAAGTTCATTGGTAGTAGGCTAGTGTCTGTAGCGGCTTAATACAGTGTGGTGTTCAAATCTGGACTAGGTCCCGGGGTTTTTTTGCACTTGCGGTTTTCCTCGTTAACAAAATTCTGTTGTCTGTGTTATTTCTTTTTCGCATTATAGTTTGTTATATAATTGAAATATCACAGGTTCTGTGTTAAGATTGATCAATTGGATAATCCAACCTTTGGTTGTTGATTTAAATTGATTGACCCTTGAACATTGGTCTTTGGTACCGTTCAAGTTATTTCACATAATAATCAGGCTCGCGGATTTCTATTTGCTTGATTTGCTGATTACATTGTGAAATAAAGATATAAAACTCTTTGATATACTTTTCTCTAGATTGAGTCTGACTGTCTAGTTGATTCTCTTGAAAGTATATTGGAGTTTGTCTATTCAGATTGCCAAACGAATTGTTGGGTGTGGTTGTTGTACCCCCGCTTTTTCAGTTACTGCTCTGCTTTCTTGTCTATTTAGTCTTGATTAGTTGCTGGGATGCTTTATGTACAAGTGTATGCAATATTATAGGTATGATCATTTCAATCGATTAGTTAGATATCACCGTTTTTATCAAAGGGTATTAGAAAATCACCCTAGTCATCCAATGGCAGGTGAAGCTGACAGATTAGCGGCTGAGGCTGAAGCTGCTAGAATAGCTGCTGAAGCCGCATCCAATGCTAATGGACCTAGAACCCTTAAGGATTATTTGCAGCCGGAAAGGACTTTAACACCAT
This sequence comes from Papaver armeniacum, assembly GCA_023531295.1. Lineage (NCBI taxonomy): Eukaryota > Viridiplantae > Streptophyta > Magnoliopsida > Ranunculales > Papaveraceae > Papaver > Papaver armeniacum. The sequence continues at coordinate 226,624 of JAJJWW010007310.1, forward strand.
CCTATATAGTTCTTCCTGCTAATTCTGGAAATGTGTCGATAAAATATAGGCAGATACAAGCACTGCCTAAGTTTCATGGATTGGACTCTGAGAGTCCATATATACATTTGAAAGAATTTGATGAGGTTGGTACCACTATGCCTTTTGTTGCTGTGACTCAAGATGTCGTAAAACTGAAATTGTTTCCATTTTCTCTAAAGGAGAAAGCTAAGACTTGGCTGCATTCTTTGCAAACAAATACCATTAGAACATGGAATGAAATGACTAGGGAGTTTCTGAAAAAGTTTTTTTGCAACTCACAAAACAATCACTCTTCGAAAAAATATTATGAACTTTTCTCAAAAGGAAAATGAGTCGTTTTTCGAGTGTTGAGAGAGATTTAAAGTCTTGCTTTCTAGCTGCCCTCACCATGGTTATGAGATATGGAGAGTTGTTAACTTCTTTTATGAAGGTTTAAGTTCAGGTATGCGTCAGTTTGTTGAAATGATGTGTAATTACAAAGTAAAGATGTCGACATACTTTGAACATGTGCAGTGATTCTTATCTATGATTGTTCAAAGATATTCCTTAATAACTAAAGGAGAATCCCGGATCGAAATAAATTGAGAATCTTTTAATTAAGGTTTTTAGTTTTATATGCTTTTAATTTCCAGCAATTAAATGCTAATCTTTATAAAATAAAAATTGGTAATGTGCAATTACTAATTAGAGATTTTCTATTGAGATTTCGGTCAATATTTGGATAGAGCATTTCCAGGAATTATGAAAACCGATTTGGGCTTTTATTGCATATGTTTGAGAATATTCGGTTTTGGAAATTCCTTGGTGTCCAAACTTCCTTGGTTTATAAATATTGAAGTTTGCATTTCGAGAAAACCAATCCTCATAGCCAGCAAAACTACCTTGTTGTGTTATTACTGGTGGAGCCGGCTATTCTGAGAGGAAAGTACCTTAATTAGGTGAAATCTCTTACGACCGCTCATTTTAAAGACTTCTTTGGGATTGAGAAGCTCTACGAGTACCGTTGGTGGGAAACTAGATAATTGCAGTTTATTATTAGTTTTTGATTGATTTGATTGACTAACGGTTGTTGAACTTTGATTGCACCTAGTTTGTTTATGCTTGAGAATCTTCTCTTCTGATATAAGATTCACTCAAACTAGATCGAAGTGTCAAAGAGGATCGTTAGACTGTTTGTAGATCTAAAGACGTCTTGTGATAATCCATCGTTAACAGACTCCGTTCTGTGTGTGATTGATCACAAGAAATTCAAGTTGTTTGTGTGCAGGTGTTTATTGAAGATCTAAGAAGATTTGAAGACAAAGAAAATTTCTTATTTGAGTTCATAATCTTTGGTGTGCACAAAACTTGATCGGCTGGGGATCCAACTATAATCGGTATATCTTTTGATAGATTGGATTGATTAGTTGCGTAGATCAGCATCAATATTTAGTATCTTGATCAGATCCTATTATTGATTGCATAGTCTAAACAATTACTTTGGTAGTTGTTGAATAGATTGATCTAAGAACCCGACAAAGGAGTTTATTGGGATAAACGGAAGAGCCTTTTGTCAAACTCATATAACTTGTTTGAAAAGAGTTGTTTGAAAAGAGTTGAATATAAGAGGAGTAACTTGAACGGTACCAAAGACCAATGTTCAAGTGTCAATCAATGTAAATCAACAACCAAAGGTTGGATATTCTAATTGATTGATCTTAACGCACAACCTGTGATATTTTAATTATATAACAAAATATAATGCGGAAAAGAAATAACACGGACACCAGAATTTTGTTAACGAGGAAACAGCAAATGCAGAAAAACCCCGGGACCTAGTCCAGATTGAACACCACACTGTATTAAGCCACTTCAGACTCTAGCCTACTACCAATTAACTTCGGACTGGACTGTAGTTGAACCCTAATCAATCTCACACTGATTCAAGGTACAGTTGCGCTCCTTACGTCTATGATCTCAGCAGGATACTACGCACTTAATTCCCTTAGCTGATCTCACCCACAACTAAGAGTTGCTACGACCCAAAGTCGAAGACTTGATAGACAAATTTGTCTCACACAGAAAAGTCTATATGATTGAATAAATCTGTGTCCCACAGAAATACCCAAGAGTTTTTTGTTCCATCTTTTGATAAATCAAGGTGAACAAGAACCAATTGATAATCTGGACTTATATTCCCGAAGAACATCCTAGAATTATCAATCACCTCACAATAATCTTAATCGACTAGCGAAATAAGATATTATGGAATCACAAACGATGAGACGAAGGTATTCGTGATTACTTTTCTATCTTGCCTATCGGAGATATAAATCTCGAGTCAATTATTTCAATTATACTCAACACGATAGAAACAGCAAGATCAGATCACGCAACTACAAAGATAATAGTTGGGTCTGGCTTCACAATCCCAATGAAGTCTTCAAACCGTTAACCTACAAGGTCTCGAGAAGAAACCTAAGGTTAAAGGATAATCGACTCTAGTTATGAAACTAGTAGCACACAGGAGGTGCAGGGATTAGGTTTCCCAGTTGCTAGATTTATCCTTTATATAGTTTCAAATCGGGGTTTGCAATCCAAGTTACCTTGGGAACAAAGCATTCAATATTCACCGTTAGTTGAAAAACCTGATTAAACCAAGCTAATATCTTTCAACCGTTAGATCGAACTTAGCTTGTTACACACAAATGAAATGTACCCTCATTTAGGTTTATGTAACCGTACCTAAACGTGTACACCATGTTGGTTCACAAATAGTTAACCGAGGTTATCCATATGATTACTCTCATATCAACCTTATTCATCTTAACCATAACTAGTTCAAATGACTCAAATGAAACTAGTTAAAGAGTTGTTCAATTGCTATATTCTCATTGAATTATACAAGAACACAATTGAAGCAAAATCGGTTTGATTCACTCGAATCAGTACATGAACATTATAGCCACGGTTTGCAAAGATTGCATTCCTTATTGATAAATGTTTAGGTTCACGTACAACCGATTTTAGAAAGTAACCCACTTAAGTATACGTACGGGTATGCGTACTTAAGTAACCGGATTTGAGTTTGTTTTAGTTTTCAAACTCAGCAGAAATTCACGGATGTGAACTTTCCTCCAGTATGTGCATGGGTACGCGTACTTTAGGTAATCGTATGAGTTTGGTTTTTTTATTTCAAACTCAGCAAAAATTCACGGACGTGATACTTACCCAGTCTCCTACAACCATTTTGTATACACACAAGTATGCACACTTTAGGTTCCCGGTTTTGGACTTATACACTAATGTGCGCACACACTATGCTTATATCCAAAGGTGGTTACAAGATTCTAAACTCTTTATTTCAATCATTGAAACATTCTTCTATAATGATAATAGTCGTTTTCATACACTATTAGCATCAAAACAATTTTCAAGATATTGAAATAATCATTATCGAAACATTCCAAGCCTACATCAAATGATTGTATCACACAAACCATGTAAGATGTTACTCGGCAATTTTTTCATGATATAAGATGAACTTGGTAGAAGCGAAAGCTTACCAACACATATTTCGAGAAATATGTAAGCGAGATATACTCAGCTCTAAATCTCAAATGTGTATAGAGAAAACTATATCTTAACACGACTTATGTCTCAATATAGAAGATAGTAGAAATATACTTTCCGAGTGATAGATGAGGTCAAGTCTCCACATACCTTTTGTCGAAGAAGTTCCACAAGCTCCCCTTAGTAGTTCTTCGTCTTCAAATGATGAACTCCATGAAAACTAAGCTCAACTGCACAATCTATGTCCTAGTCCGAGACATCTATAAATAGGCTAGAAATCAAGACTTATAGTTTTGATCACTAACATTGACAAACATGCTTGAGATAGCAACGCATGCGATTTCGACCGAGCAGTGCTCTAACAAAACCTATTATCAAGTAATCATACTTCATTGTTGTATTGTCTCGATCTCGTATCCATAGACGATCACACGAAGTGTGAACCAATTCGTTGTATTGTCTCGACTCAGTCCATAGACAATCACTTTCGGAGTAAGGACTTATATGTAAAAAAAAATTATATTGAGGTATATTTGGGTACCCTTGTCTTTTCAATTGGTATCAGAGCAGGCAAACACGAAAATATCTAACAATATGTGTTTGGTGCGATCTAACCTATAAGAAATGAACTCGAGTTCTCATGAATCGACTTCAATTAACGTACCACCAAGATTTTACGGAACAAACTATCTATGGTGGAAATATTCTATGAGATATTTTCTTCAATCACGAGACTTTAATACATGGCTATCAGTAGTCGATGGTTATAATCCCCCGAAAATAGAAAATTCGGAAACTGAGTTTAAACGCTTAGTGGATTTTTCAAACGAAGAAAAGTCTTTTGCTAAGCAGAATTCAGATTGTTTGAATGCTATTATACATGTTGTAAGTCGTGATCTACAACATCATGTATCAACATGTCAAACTTCTAAAGAAGCTTGGGATATTCTTCAGATCGTATTTGAAGGGAATACATCAGAGAAAGAAGCTAGACTTCAAACTCTTATGTCCGATTTGGAAAACCTTCGAATGGATGACAACGACACTTTTGAAGAGTTTCATATTAAACTCTTTGAGATAATTAATGCTTCTTTCTCACTTGGAAAGACTATTTCTGAAAAGGATATAATGTGCAAAATTCTCAGATCGTTGCCATCTAGATACGATTCCAAGAAACATGCAATTATTGAAGCCAATGATCTTTCCTCTTTATCAATAAGTTCTCTTGTTGGAAAACTAAAGATATTTGATCAGGATTATATGTCTAAGAAAAAGGAAAATCTAGCCTACAAAGCCGTAAAAAAGGTTCCGATTCAATGTTTGGAAAACTCCCAAGATCAGGAAGATCAAAATGCTGAATATGAAACTGAACTAAATCCGCATTTGTCTCTTATTACTCAACGATTCAAGAAACTTTTGAGACACCGAAAAAGAGAATCCCATGTGTCTAAAGGAAAACATATTTCTTCACATAAACATGAAGACACTTGGGGTGATGATGATATTATTCCTCAATGCTACAAGTACAGAGGGTTTGGTCATATTTCTCCAGATTGTCCAACTAAGGATATTCAGAGGAAGACAAATGCATATACTGCCACACTTGACTATTGCCCTAATGAGAATTACCAAGTTGGTGTGATAGACCATGTTGCGACTGATAGGTGTTGTAAACACCTTAATTATTATCTATTGTTTATGCTTTCTTTGCGAGTTTTCATGCAAATTATGTGTCTTATGTTTGCTTTTGAGTTTTATAGGTGTTTTGGAGTCATTGGAGCAAAAGGAAGTGTAACTCGTTTAAATCCTGGATTTCATCTCATCATCTTGGGGAGAGCGAAAATACGAAGCCAGTGGCGAAATAATGAGACCGTTCCGACGTCGCATGAGAAAGTTATGAGCAAAATCATTGATTAAGCTTGTTCGTTCCCTAGGACTGACAGTACATGTAAAGGGGTGCCATTTAAGTTGGCCCTTATCCAGTAGTACCTGGGTGGCTGTATCAATCTCTCTTCCTACCACAACCCTAAAATCAAGAGATATTCTTTCTCTTATCATTACACCAGAAATTTAGAGAGGACAGAGAGTGAGAGCCGGCTGCATCATTAACTGGTCGAGATTCTATACAGATGAAGAAATTGATGTTCAGGGAGATGAAATCAACAAATTCAGAGAGAAGAGGGTTTGCTTTTCATTTGTTTTTCATTTTTTTCATTTTATTATTGATTATGATTATGATGAAATCAAAAGCTATGAGTAGCTAAACACATATTATTGGTTATGGGATAAAGTGGATTTCACAACATGATATATGATTCAATGAATTAGTTTTGTCTCAATAATTTATTGTTTATGATTCATTGTTAATATTGTCATATGATTTGAATACTTGTTAGGTTGAGTCCGGAATCAATCCGATTTGCATTCATTTTTAGAGCTATATTAGGGTTTTCAATACGAATTTTTTTTTTTATCCCTGATTCTAAGTAGCATAATTGTGGGTAGTGCTTGTAGTGATATATCCTATTAGTCACAAGTGAATCATAACTTTTGTTAAAACGGATTAGTGCTTTTACACGTTCGTTTGCATTGATTAGTCTTATTCCATAGAACTTATTGCTTTTAGGGAGTTAAACTTGATTGTGCTGTTACACGTTAGGTTGCTTTCTAGGGAGAATTTACATATACATCTTTTAATGTGGTTGTGATGAAATTAGGGAATTAGCGGGATATTCTTGCGATCAAGGTATCCTAGGACTTTTAGTAAATGAGAGATTAAAATACCAATTCTAGTCATTGATGAAAATACATGTTTGTGAATGATACTATCCCGTGACCAATATCTTCTCTTTATTGATTATTCAAATTATTTTATTTGCTTTGCTCTATTTTATTGCTTAGATAAAACAAAAATCCCCCCCTTGGTTACTAAGAAACTGAAATTCTATAATAAGAAAAGCCTCTCTGTGGGAACGAACTCTTTCTTATCACGTACTTCATTTATATTTAGTAGAGTGAGAAAGTGAAATTATTTTTGCTCGGCTGACTACTGATCAAATTTTGGCGCCAGTTCTTGAAAGGAGGCATCTGACTTGTTATTACGTTTTAGTTTCTTATCATCATTTCTGCTTTTATCTTTTCCTTTTTTTTTGTCTTGTTTCTCACTTGTTTGCGATAATTGTTTTCAGGTACCTAATCCCTGGCTTATAAAGATTGGAACTATCCAAGGTGCGAGATAGCTACTCGAAGAGGCACAATACTCCAACCAAGTCAAGACACAATAGAAGATCAAGAGTTAGAAGTGGAAGAAGAGTTACAACTAGAAGGAGAACAAGAGGTTCCATTCGTAGACTAACCACAAGTTGAAGAAGAAGAAGCAATGGGTGATGCAAATCGTACACTCAAGGACTTGGCTTCTCATAGACTTGATGCACAACAATGGTGTATCCAAACTAACTCAACCTTCGAGATCAAGCCGGGGTTGCTTCGAGAGTTACCAAAGTTCCATGGCATGGTGAATGAAGACCCAAACAAGCATCTTATGGACTTCTATACCATTGTCAAGGCCATGCTTCTAGCGGAGATTGATGCCATGGTGCAATGTTGAAAGTTTTTCCGTTTTCTATGGTGGATAGCGCTAAGGATTGGTTGTACTGTTTGCCATCCGGAAGTGTCACTACATGGAACGGGTTGAAGAAAATTTTCTTAGAGAGGTATTTTCCTGCATTGAAGGCTACTCAAATTCGCAAGGAAATTTGTGGGATGAAGCAAAATGTGGGAGAATCTTTGTATGAGTGTTGGGAACGATACAAGAGATTGGTGGCAAGCTACCCTCACCACTAATTTAGTGACGCTATGATTATCCAATACTTTTATGAAGGACTCCAATCAAGTGATAGGAATCTCCTTGATGCTGCATGTGGTGGTGCAATAGTGAACAAGACGGTGGCACAAGCTAGAGAGTTGATTGAAAACATGGCAGCGAACTCACAACAATTCCTGAGTCATGGTTCGGATGTGCTTCTAAGAAGAGTGAATGAAGTGAGCGAGGTCGAGGATCTTCGTCAACAAATGGGTAACATGACAGCAATGATGCAACAAGTTGCAGCCGCGGTTATACCAAGTTCTCCTCGATGTTATGAAGATGAGCAAGCTAATGCGGTCTTTCCAAATCAACAAAGACGGTATGATCCCTACTCCAATACGTATAATCCGGGATGGAGAGATCACCCCAACTTCAGCTATGCTAACAAGCAAGGAGCGGCTCAACAACCCAACTTCAACCAACCGAGTGGATTTCAACCACAACAACAACAATTTCCACAACAACAACAACAACAACAACCTCAAATGGGGTCCAATATGGAAGAGATGCTGAAATCTTTTATGCAAAGAACGGAGAGTACTGTTAAGGATTTGCAAACTCAAGTTGGTTCTATGGATATTTAGTTGAACCAATTGAAGGCACAAAATGATGGGAAACTCCCTTCTCAACCTATCAACCCAAAAGGGGACGTCAACGCCATTACGTTGAGAAGTGGTACACAACTTGTGCAACCCGAAGTTACTGATTCGGGCAAGGTGGAAACACCAAAGGAACCTGTTTTGGAGGAGAAGAATGATGATTCTCCCCAAACTTCTGAGGTACCTATTCCTAACTCTAAAACTCCGGTTTCTACTTATGTTCCTCCTTTACCTTTCCCTCGCAGATTGAAAGTTCCAAGAAGGCGGAACTAGAAAAGGAGATTTTAGACGTTCTTAAAAAGATCCATGTGAACATACCACTCATTGATGCTATTAAGCAAGTTCCAAAGTATGCAAAGGTGTTGAAGGACTTGTGTACCAATAAGCAAAGGCTCAAAGGTAATGAAGTGCTAAGTGTGGGGGAGAATGCTTCGTCAATCTTACAACACAAACTCCCACTTAAGTGCAAGGACCCCAGTAGTTTTGACATTCCCGTCACAATTGGTAAAACTACGGTTAACAAAGCAATGTTAGACTTAGGTGCATCCGTAAATGTCATGCCTGCATCCATGTATAACTCACTTGATTTAGGTCCTCTTAAAAAGGCTGAAATTGTGTTGCAATTAGCCGATCTCTCTAATGTCTACCCAATGGGTATTGTTGAGGATGTTCTTGTGCAGGTTAATCAATTAGTTTTTCCAGCTGACTTTTGCATGTTAGAGATGAATAAAGGGTCACCGGACTCGTCTCTTCCATTGCTACTTGGGCGTCCCTTCATGAAAACGGCGAAAACCATTATTGATATGGACAAGGGAACGCTAACTATGGAGTTTGATGGAGAAACAATATGTTTCAATATTTTCGAGATGATGAGGTATCCTAGTGATGTCCACTCTTGTTTCTCCATTGATGTTATGGATACATTGGCACAACAAGTGTTTGAATTAAATGGTGAAGATGCTTTGGAAACCGTTTTAACTACATCCATGTATAATGGTGTAGAGTGTGGTAATGAAGTCAAGGAAGACCTTGGTGATCTTAATTTACTACAAGGATGTCCGGAAACTCATAATATCTCTTTTATTTTTTTACCATGAAGTGATGAAAAGCTTGTACCTTCTATTGTTAAATCTCCAAAATTAGAATTGAAACCGCTTCCCGATCACCTAAAGTACTTGTATTTGGGTGACAAGGAAGATTTACCTATGATTGTTTCTAACAAGCTTAGTGAATTACATGAGAAAAAACTTCTAAGGGTGCTAAGGAAGTACAAAACGGCCATAGGATGGACAATTGCTGATATCAAGGGTATAATCCCTGTCGTTTGTATGCACAAGATCCGTTTGTAGGATGATGCAAAGCCTACAAGGGAAGCACAACGTCGTTTGAACCCTCCCATGATGGAAGTAGTGAAAAAGGAGATACTCAAGCTTTTGGACGTGGGTGTTATCTACCCCATATCCGATAGTAAGTGGGTGAGCCCGGTACAAGTAGTACCAAAGAAATCAGGTGTGACGGTGGTGGAGAATGATAAGAATGAACTTGTCCCAACTCGTGTGGAAACCGGTTGGAGGATTTGTATAGATTACAGAAAATCGAATGCCACCACTAGAAAAGATCACTTTCCTTTACCATTTATTGATCAAATGCTTGAACGTTTAGCTGGACACTCTTACTATTGATTCCTTGATAGCTATTCAGGTTACAATCAGATTGTGATAGCACAGGAGGATCAAGAGAAAACCACTTTCACTTGTCCTTTCGGTACTTTTGCTTATAGAAGGATTCCTTTTGGCTTGTGTAATGCTCCAGCTACTTTTCAAAGGTGTATGGTAAGTATCTTCTCAGAATATGTTGAAAACATAATCGAAGTGTTCATGGACGATTTTAGTGTCTTTGGTGATTCATTTGACCTTTGCTTGAACAACTTGTCTCTAATCCTTGAACGATGTGTTGAAACAAACCTTGTGCTGAATTGGGAGAAGTGCCATTTTATGGTAACTCATGGCATAGTTTTAGGCCATATAATATCTTCTAAAGGCTTGGAAGTCGATAAATCTAAGATAGACCTTATTCGTCTTTTAACCCCTCCCACTACGGTGAGGGAGATACGCTCTTTTCTTGGTCATGCATGTTTTTATCGTAGATTTATCAAGGATTTTTCCAAGATAGCATCACCACTTTGCGACTTATTGCAAAAAGATGTGGTTTTTAACTTTGATGAAAAGTGTATGGCGGCATTCAATCGTTTGAAAGAACTTTTGATTTCAGCCCCTATCATTAAACCACCGGATTGGAGCAAGCCTTTTGAGCTCATGTGTGATGCAAGTGACTATGCGGTTGGTGCGGTGCTTGGGCAACGTGTGGGAAGATACCTCATGCTATTTATTATGCTTCTAGAACGTTAAATGAGGCCCAACAAAACTACACAACCACTTTGAAAAAGAGTTGTTAGCCATTGTTTTTGCTTTGGAAAAGTTTCGCTCTTATCTAATTGGTACAAAAGTTGTTGTCTTTTCGATAATGCAAAGCACTTAGGTACTTGCTAATGAAGAAAGAAGCGGCAGAGGCTCATACGATGGATTTTACTCTTGCAAGAGTTTGATATTGAAATCAAGGACAAGAAAGGAATTGATAACACCGTTGCGGATCATTTGAGCCGTCTTGATGTGGACAAGGAAGCTATCCCGGATGAGCAACTATTCTCAATTGCCTTCGGAGAACCATGGTATGCCGATATTGTCAAGGGTACATTAATTATATACCCCTAATTTTGACATCCTATAAATATACCCTTTCACAAAATAATTATACCCCTCCCAAATATATTTAAGAGATCCCGAAATATTAAATTACTAAAAGACCCTTTTATACAGTATTGTTTCACCCACACGTTTGTTTTGATGCGTTCTCCTCACACACTCTCTTTCTCTTCCTCTTTCTCTTTTCAACGAAAAAATCCAGGAAACCAGATCCAAAAAATTTCATCAAATCGTACATGATTTTTAGCAAAAATATGATCGTAACACTCTAATAATATCAAGAACTTCAATTAAACAAAGAATCAAAGATGAAATCAAGTTTTTTTCTTAAAAACTAGGGTTTCAAATTGATTTTGAAGGTTCGATTGTTGTCATCTTAAACAACGAAAAGATGAAAGGTAAAACAATGAAAGGTATTTAAATTAATTTCAATTTGGTTTTGGATTTTGATTTATTTTCAATTTGGAACTGATTTTGTACAAATTATTACTAATTTTGTTTCTCATTTTCAATAATGTTTTGTTTCATTTTTACAGGCACATGTAATCGTGGCTCAAAAGAGAAGATGATTCTACTTTTCTATGTTGCTCCCCCAAGTTAAAAAATACATCAAAAATTTAGAGACTCAATTTTGATCTCTATGGATCTCTTAAAAAGTTGGTTTATAAATCACAGGTATTGCCTTGGTATCCACCGTCTTGTTATGAACTTGCTAATTAACTAGATTCTGTTGTAATTATGAAACCTTTGCTCTAGGTGATCAATAGTGGTTTTTGGTAGACAATCAACTTGGCTGACTACAAACCGAAACCAAAAGTCAATGAGAACAGCTAATGTAAAACTTAAATGCTTAATTTACTCAAATCTCTCTTGATATATGGAAACATTTATGTGTTCGAAAAGCAATTTTGTTTTGCATTTTTGTTTGTTTTTGTTTGTTCAACAATAGTGTTTTTAGTTAGTTTTTAAAGGTTAGGGACGAATTTGAGTATCGACTTTCTATCTCTTGTTAACAACAGACAACATTAACCGGGTACTCCTTGTGAATGTACATTTCAGATTCAGTTAGTATTATGTCCATTAGAAGTTTAGTTTTGAAACAAAGCTATGATATGATTTTGGGACAATGAGTCATAGGGTAGTTGGTGGGGCACCATAGAGCATGTTTCTGTAGTTGGGGTTAACTTGAGCATCACAATTTCTGAACAATAGACATAAACCATGAATCTGATTCTAATTTTGTACATGCTTAAGCTAGCTTAATTTATAAAAGATATGTCGACTTGGGTTAGGACAATCAAGGCTTATTCAAGTTGTGGAGAACCAACATTTTGAGTAGAAATTAGATTGAAGCTTGTTTATGCTAGCTCGTTACTGTCAGTTTAATCTTGGCATGTGTAACTTTAGAATCTCATGGAAAACATGATTTTTTTTCTGGCATATAACGTCGTCCAATTAAGTACATTCGTATTGAATTAAAAAAATACTTTAGCTCAAAATATGAACCAGTAAGTTTGCCTGACTGTGTTATTATTAATTAAGTGCATCAATCTCCCATTCACTCATGTTTGAATATCCAATATAATGTTTTAAGTATCTTACAGGTACTTATGGTTCAGGGGAACTTCTCTGCCGGAGATTATTATATCGGAAAGGTACTATTGGTCAGTGAATTCTTGAGCTTGGTCAATTTTGTATGTATGTACATCATTGGAAGTTTGGAAATTTAAAGATAGTCAATTTCGTATGTATGTTCATCATCGGAAGTTTGTAAATTATCGGAAGTTAGTAAATTTAAAGACGGGTCATTTTTGAGTTGTATGAAATGAATGTGGTTGTATAAGATATTGTCTATTGTTGTAAATGAAATGTAGCTACAGATGCACTACAGGTATAAGGCTTATGGAAAATGGCTGAAAAATACAAACAAATCCATGTGATTTTTTTTTTAATTGTGTCGACGACCCAAGTTGATGCGAAATCCAGGAATCCAAAAACATATTATCTCCAAATTTTTGAGTCAACAACCAAAGTTGATGCCAGTGACTCGTGTCAACAACGGAAGTTGATCCCACAAATTGATGTCAACAATTGAAGTTGATACCAAGTGTGAATTTCAGGAACATCTATTTCAAGAGTATTGTGTCAACAACCAAATTTAACAACAAAAAATCTCGTGTCAACAACGGAAGTCGATCCCAACTAAATTTAATAAAAAAAATATCTCGTGTTAACAACGAAAGTTGATCCCACAAATTAATATCAAAAATCGAAATTGACACCAAGTCTGGAATCTAGGAACATCCTTTTGTTAGAGTATCGTGTCAACAACCAAAGTTGATAACGATATGTTGTGTCAATAATGGAAGTTGACCCCAAAAACTGATGTCAACAACCAAATTAACACGGTTTATACTAGTCTCCAGTAAAACCCTGGAGCCTGCAAACTGATATATTTATTAAAAACACAAAAACAAAATGAAATTTGTGTCTTAAAAAAGGTAACACAACTCCAACCAAAAAACATAAGAAAAATAAATAAAATAGCATCTAAGAAAAAAGATGCAAAGAGGATGTTCAAAAAACAAACATCACAAGTTCATAAAAACAATTCAAAACTACATTCTCTTTAAAGAAGTTATACATCCTAGACTGCTTGCAAAAATATTGGTGCACAAGGATCCATTAGAGCTAAGGTTGCAAAACAAAGACCTGCAACAACCATTTTTGTCCCGCAAAAAATAAAAAAGGAGGTTAATCCTTAGAAAAATTTTAACTACAGTAATAGAGTCCATAAATCGAAATAGAAACCAATGCAACAAAAAAAAGATCTAGAAACAGACGTCTACAAGCAAAGTTGATGCCAAATTTAGAATCCAAAAAGTACAATGCTTCCTGATTATGGTGTCAACAAAACAAGTTAACCCCAATTACTGGTGTCAACAACCAAAGTTGACACCAAACTTTATAATAAAGAAACATGTTAGTTGCATATTATGGTCTCAAGAAGCACAATTTAAACAACAAAAATACAAAATGAAAGTGTAACAACCTAAACTAAATGATAACACCATGAAAGAAAAACTAGCGACGCACTTTACGAGGAGGCTCTTGGGAGATTTATTCATTACATAATCTGAAAAAACAAAACCAATGCTACAAAATAGAGTTGTTGCAACATTATGAAAACACCATAACAAAAATGACTGTATAGTCTGAAGCTACAAATAATAGGTTCATTACAAAGTAATGGAATGCATATAAAATGTTCCGTAACTCGAGAAAAAATAGAGATCATTCTTATCCAATCATAAGATCAGTTACCATGGAATGGGCATCAATTTAGTTCATTGTTCATGAACCAGAACAATAAGGTTTAACCATTTTACGACGTTCAGAAATAAAATTAAAACACTCTTTTCGGAATGACTCCACTACATTAAAGATACAAACAAACTGATCTAAGAAGGCAGATTAAGAATGACCAATAAATAAAACGATTGGCTCATTTAACTATACAAATTATATTTTGTCGAAACACCACTAGGTCCACTATTCAAAAATCGAACTTGAGACGAAAATCTAGTGTCAACAACCCAAGTTGGTACCAAAATTATAAATTTAGAAAATGTTCAGATTAGTGTGGTATCAACAACCATAGTTGATCCCAAAAGCTCGTGTCAACAACCAAAGTTGATCACAAAAGCTGGTATCAACAACCAAAGTTGATCCCAAAATTAATGTACTAAAATTAGTGAACCTGACGTGGATCGAACACGCATCTTCTGACATGGAGTCAGTTGTGATACCATTACACCACAAGTTCGTCTATAGATACTCCAATGTGTTTGCAGTTCAATCTCACACTATTCTAACAAATGAAATGACTGACAAATGCATCAAGACTCAAGAGAGTAATGGTTTATCAGCTCCTTCCATTATTCCTGCTAAATTCACTAATACTACTATTACAAAATCAACACCTCCCCATCTAAGTACATGCTCCTTACTTTTGTAAAATTTATAGATCTTAATATAAGCCTAAACGCAAATATGAAATGTTAATCATCAATGATATAATTATCCAATATATAGTTCATAATACGAAGAACCAACCTTTTTGTTGCTCGTTGCATCCTTTGCTTGCTTGACCAAGGTTGTGCCATGGGAAGTAACATGCTGCAACACAACAATCTAAAAATTCCGAACACGCAAACAGTATGTACAAGGAAAGATTTATCATGTAAATGAAAATGTTAAAAGTTTCTATTCTAACCTATATCTACTTGTACATGTACTTTATGTTCGCGCATATGACATACAATGAGAACTATACATATATCTAAGAATCTTACAACATTGTTCATTTCAAACACCTAAAGTTCTTACTTGTTTAACATAAGTAAATTTTCGACTATTTGGAAATGTACCTATGTACACTTAAATCAAACTCGTTTGCGATGAGAAAAATCATGTGGGGGCACGCTCTACTACCTACTCTACTAGTATATTAAGACTAGAGAACATTAAAATTGATTAAAATGATAATGCACTTAGCAAATGATTAAGAAGAAACATGAGCAACTAAAAATAGAAATTAATTTAATACATTAATTTTGATTTACTTGTCCAATATGAACCAGTTGGCTTCAGCTCTCTTTAATTCCAATGCCACCACTCCAGCAGGAGAGTCCGTAACCATCTTAATCTTTCTTCCGACCTACAAAATACAAAAAAAGAGCTAGAATTTGAAAGATATAGTTTAACTAAACACATTTTTCTGTTAAACGAGTTTAATTCTTCATCAATCAATCATCTTAATCTTTATTCCGACCTACTCCTCTTACTGGATCTATTTGCATACTCATTTATGCAAAACTAAAAATGCATATACCTATGAAACCCCTCCTTGTAGAAACCCACTGTCATTAATATCACCACTTTAAAAATAGTCTCGTACAATAATTCTGGTTAGACGTAACAATCAACAACTAAAATGTATATGTCCACTAAGCTTATGTCTCTTTCAAGATGCATTTAAGTTGTCTTATGATGAAGGAGACAGTAACAGGACCAAACACATAAATGTCTTCAAGACTCAATATTCCATCAATCATTCATTTATTAGACTTAAACATAAGAGCGAGAAAACACCATCCCTTCTTTGAATCTTACCGACCAGAATGGTAAAATTCAATTAGTCTCGATTTATAACACTCAAATTGCAACCTTATTAACATGAACACTACAGTTCCATTTCATCATCTTGATTTGAAACAAACAAGACCTAATTAGATGCAATAAGATGTTTCCTAGAAATGAATTGGAGACCTAAAATTGAGTGTATAGCAATTATATCCGAAGTTCAAAATTGAAAATATGCAGTACCTGCTCCATATTACAAATCACCTCCACTGTCTCCAAAACCTGCTCCTAACTACTACAAATCACCACCACCACTACCATCCTCTCCAGTACCCGTGCCATACTACTATAAATTACCTCCTCCACCTTGTTCATATGTTCATATGCGTTACCAACCTGGAAAATTGAAGTGATATGAGCCTAAATTAAGATAAACGAATTGATAGAAATCAGATGAAATCGACACAAAAATTATATGAATTCATTAGTTTTTAAGCTTCAAATAAACCAAACATGCAACCAGTCAAATTGATAAATTGATAAATACCAGAAAACAAAATCGAAAACCTAATCTCTATCTCGATCGTTTGGATCTTCAACCGACATTGAAATAACTTTTAATTTGAGAAGAAGATGAAACTGTTGATGGTGATTATAAAGTTTGATTTCAAAAAATTGATTGATTTCAGACGAAGATATCTCTCCCAGGATTTCAAATCGTCTCTGAAAAATCTCTCTCAAATTAACAAAAGATAAGTATCAACTGGTTCTCTTGGGTGTTAATCTGTTGGCGACCGCAGATGTGGTGGTGATGCCGTAGGTGGTGGTAGTAGCAGAGGTGTTGATGGTGATGTTCGCTGAAAGTGGAGGAGAGTAGGCGATATTTCAAATCTCAGATAAAATGGAGATAAAAATGAAAAAACGATTTTCATTCTTTACTGATTCTTAACTAATATAGAAAGGGTATTTGTGGAACTGAAATTGTCATCTAGAAGGACAGGGGTATAATTATTGTTGGATAGGGATATTAATGAAGCCCCACATGCCAAGCCAAACCGTACCTAGCCAAGCTAGCCACGCCATGCGCCCATGGCAAACCCTTGGCCCCACATGCCATGCCAAACCGCACCTAGCCATGCTAGCCGCCCCATA
The DNA here is from genome assembly GCA_023531295.1 of Papaver armeniacum. NCBI lineage: Eukaryota > Viridiplantae > Streptophyta > Magnoliopsida > Ranunculales > Papaveraceae > Papaver > Papaver armeniacum. The sequence goes on from JAJJWW010007310.1 coordinate 243,720, forward strand.
TGCCAACGGCTTACCAAACCATTGGCCCCACATGCCAAGCCAAACCGCACCTAGCCATGGTAGCCGCACCATATGCCAACGGCTTGCCAAACCCTTGGCCCCACATGCCAAGCCAAGCCACACCTTGCCTTGGCACCTAGCCATGCTAGACGCACCATGTGCCAATGGCTTGACAAACCCTTGGCCCTACATGCCAAGTCAAACCGCACCTAGCCATGCTAGCCACACCATGTGCCAACGGCTTGCCAAACCCTTGGCCCCACATGCCAAGAAAAACCGCACATAGCCATGCTAGCCGCACCATGAGCCAACGGCTTGCCAAACCCTTGGCCCCACATGCCAAACCAAACCGCACCTATTTATGCTAGCAGCCCCATGTGCAAAAGGCTTACCAAACCCTTAGCCCCACATGCCAAACACACCTAGCCGCGCCACCATGATGGCCTTCCCTACGCGGCTACCAAAACGAAGGCGTGCGATAATCGAAGGTCCCCCTTCAATCCCAGGAGAAAATCCTAGCCCTCCAAGGTTACCAGACGATGCATGGTAACCTTTAGCCCGAAAACCTAAGCTTGGCCACGCCAAACCACGCCATGCCAACGACATGCCAACCTAGCCGCGCCTTCATGCCACGCCAATGGCATGCCAACCTAGCTGCGCCAACATGCCATGCCAATGGCATGCTAACCTAGCCGCGCCACCATACTGGCCTTCCCTATGCGGCCACCAACGAACGCAAGCGTGAAAAGATCAACGGCTACCTTTCCTCTTAATATACAAAATCTCGACCGTCGAAGGTCTCCAAGCTACCAAGTCTCCCGAGCTTGACTTGCCAGGCAACAACCCTATGCTACATGTTTTCCACAAAAACATTCGAGACATCAACGCATATCACAAACTGGGGGATCCTCTTTGGGTATTGGTTTGGCGGTTTTAAAGACATGCGGCGTACACTACGCCCGTCATAAGGAAGTGTCATAAGGGTGAGGCGGTTAGTAAATACGGGGAGTTAAAAGTGAAACGTTCATGGGACATCAATTCCATACGTTAATGTTTTAATGGAACATCAATTC
>JAJJWW010007311.1:0-88300 GCA_023531295.1 Papaver armeniacum
AGTGGCTGAATCTAGCAAGTTTTTTATTTTATTTTATTTGAAACGTGAATCTAGCAAGTTGCCTGCTAAGTTAACATTGAAAATGTTATGATGTGACCGGCTAACATACTTCAAATATATTTTGGATGATTTGGTTTTATTCCGCTTCAAATCAACACCGAGATTATGGCGGTGCGTATAACGGTAAAATCATACGATGATGATTTATTGACTGAGTTTGAAACTCACAAAAAAAAAAAAAAAAACTGAGATTTCCATGGCTATTCATTTATCGGCAAGCTGAATAGTTCTTCTACAAGACAGGATAATCTACATATACCTGACTTCGACTCACAAAATTACAACCTGTGCAGAGCGGAAGATATGATTTGATTCTACAGACTCAGGCAGATATGATTCTAGCTCCATTTTGTTTTTGCCACGACCAGAAAAGTTATTCGGCCAAGTTTTCAGAATTCCCTTTTGGGGTGACCCCGGCAGGCAATACCTACTCTAAGACACAAATTTCATCATATTGAATCATTGATTCGTTCCTTTACCAATAATAGGAAAAAAATTAAAAAAAAAAAATCGTTCCTTTTCTGGAAAGGAGAGGTGGAAATTGGATAAATAGTTTTTGTGTGGAGGTACTAAATCTGCGGATAGCATTTAACAATCGACAAGTGGGAACAGTGTTATTTGGTCGCCCATATAGGCATTTAAAATTAGTAGATTCTCTCCCCACTTTGTAAACGGTCTCAAGTCAACTATGAGGTCTCAACAGTTTCACGTGGAAATTTTGGTATTTTGGATGGCCCATCATTTTTTCGTGGAATCAATCTATGTGACCTCCATAAGCCGAAAAATTAATTTTTCGGCTTCAAGAGGTCCCAATGTAAAAAGTTAGTTTGGATATAACATTTCATCTCAGCATGATTCCTAAAAGTAAAAAACTCAACCTTTTTTGAAGCAAAATATTTTTATTTCTAACTTCTGCTTTTAATTTCTAATTCTGAAGAAGGATGCCTTAACCTTTAAAGACTAGGTATAATCCTTAAATTGACACCTATAACGAACGTGGCTTTTTACTATTTTGAAGCATAATATTGTTTGTACCCCTAATATTCTACACAAATAAATGGGCTAACCTAGGCTTACAAAGCTCCTACTACTAGCAAAGGAGGGTTCATTGGGCTTCAGGTGCTTCCCTTGTTTACCCAAGTATGGCTAACTAGGCCTAACAAACACCCCATGTACAAGCCCATGTGCAACAAACTAAGCTAGGCCTCACTAACAAACACCCCATATACAAGCCCATGGGCTAAAAGGTTTCGTCACATGCGCCAGGTCAGCAAAGTGGGTGACACGTCAGCATTGTACAGAGTTCCACAGCGCCACGTCAGAAGAAGTGATGACGCGTCAGATGACGTGTCAGCAAAACATGTGGCACGTCAGCACATGTGATGACATGGCGGGTGCCACGTCAGCGTGACACAGATTCCCATGCTGCCACGTCAGCAAAGTGATGGCCACGTTAGCAGGCAAAATGATGTGGCAGGTGCCACGTCGACAGGTAAGATGATGTGGCATGTGCCATGTCAGCAATCGAGGGCCACGTCAACAAAGTGATGACGTGTCAGTCGCCACGTCAACAGATCGAATGCCACGTCAACGAGCGAGATGGCGTGGCAAGTGCCACGTCGGCAATGTGAGTCCACACGCTGGTGAGTGGCTTGGCGAAGACGTGGCGGTCGTCGGACTTGAGTCGCGGCCCAAGCGGCGGCAATCGCGGCATTAATCGGCGAGTAATTGGAGATCGGCAGCAGAAGAAGTTTCTGTGTACGTCGATGCAACTTAAATTTGTAGTCCCGATTCGGTGTGGCACGACGCAGCTTAATTCCGCGGCCCTTGGATGATTACACCCACTTCTCTAACATCTCTAGTTATCCACACCCCATTGTAATTCCTTAACCATAATGGAAGTTTCTGGAACATTCTGGGAGCCATGCAGGGGATCAATGCCGAGCCATGCAACCATACGGTCATGCGGGAGAATAATGACGGGGAGGCATGCGGGGCCGATTACTACAAGAGGCATGCAAGGGCCGATTATAAATGGCATGCGGGACCATTTCCGCAATTCATGCTCGCATCTAGAACGGAAATTGATAACCTATAAATGGATGGTTTGACAACCAAAAAAGGTATGCAATCTTCCCTACTAAAACTCCTGTGAAAAATCTCTTGCTAACTTAGGCATCGGAGGGTTTTTTGCGGTACCCCGTACTCTACTCAATTGAAGATTGAAGCGGTGATCGATTTCGGCAAAAGCAACATACAAATTCGTGTTTGGGGTAGAAGAAATTTTACCATACAAACAGTGGCATGCGACCAAGGTTTTCGAGAAAAGATAATCGTGTTTTACCAATTCAAGTTATGGCAATAATCAGACAGATGCACGAATGGCCGATTTCGATAGCGATTCCCAACAGCACGGGAGAAGCAATGCTGAAAGGCACTAAATCGAGGTTCAATCAACTCCAGCAATACCCACTAGAAACTGTCAGGGTCAAAATCATTCGCATGACAGAACCCCAGATCGTGATCGAGATCAAGAACATGCTCATAACAGATCACTGGATCGAAGACGAGATCGAGATCGTTTTCGTGACATAACTGCTGATCTAAATCGAAGAAGAGAAAAACAACCAGTGATCGATAATGAAGGAATGTATGTTGATGGGGATAACCCACAAGTTCGAGGAAACAGAGGGCGTGTGTTCGGCAGCCCGTCTAGGAGGAAGAACGATGGACAGGACCTGCGAGATGGACGTATCGCGACTCCTAGTACTGAGTAAGAATCGTTGCGCAATCGGCTGGACGATTTAGAGAAGGAGAACGCACTCCTGAGACTGGAACGTGAGAACCAAACTCGACCTGAGACGGGTAATTTGAACAAACGAAAAGGTCGTTTGGTATGGCAGCGACTTGGAAGTCGCATTAGCCCTCAGGATGCAAACCCAAACAGAGAGGTTATTAATCTCGATCGACCAGAGAGAAATCTACTGCCCACTGGAGATTTGCCTAAACGAAGGCCTCTACGACCGGCCGGCGAGGACCGGCCCACCGCAACTACGTAAAGTGCGGCCGAACTACCTCCCCGTTCAAAACGCCTCGGGAATGACGAAGATGAGGCTCGAGATTGGCACGATGATGAAGAATTTTTGCATGATTACAATGCTCGTTCGGAGAAAGGCAGATCTGGAAAAGAACCTACTGGACCGCAGAGGAAAAGAATGAGATCTAAAACTCATATTCAAGAGGACCAAGATTATGAGCAGGGAGACAGTTCTTCGGAAGGCGATGTGGGCGCAATAACAGAAGCTCGCCTTTGCAAGATGATCGAGAAAGTGATGTCAAAAAAGCAATCCAGAGAAGAAAAGATATACCGGTTGCATCGATCTGCTGGAGCCCCTTTTAAGGTGAATATCAGAAAATTCCGACCGCCAATGAATTTTCAAATTCCAAAACTGCCAGAGTTCGACGAGAAGATAGGTGACCCATATCAAGCATGTTTTGCACTATGAAAGCGCCATGACTACGTGGCAGCAGTGATGAGTTGATGTGCAAAATGTTTCCACGATCCTTTAATTTGGAGGAGCAATAAAGTGGTTCAATAAACTCCCGGCACGGTCGATCGGTACTTACCAAGAATTGGTTGGAGAATTCTGCTCCCACTACAAGTACAACAGACGTGATCAAAAGGGATGCCACGATTTGTTCCTTCTAGGAATTCGGAAGGAGGAAAGCATCAGACAGTTTACTCGACGCTTCAAGCAAGAGTTAGCAGATGTAGATGGTGCCAACGATCAAATCTCCATCGAAGCTTACAAGCAGGCGTACCAGCATGATCAAAGAGGTGTGTACGGTTCCTTAGTCAAGAGACCACCAAAGACTCTAGAAGGACTGTATGATCGAGTGGAAGAATATTCTCGAGTGGAGGATGATTCCAAAGCTCGAGAGACAAGATATGTTAGCAAATCATCCAATCATCCAAATGATGGGAGGAAGGACAAGTCAAAGAACCGATCCAGCGGCCAGCATAATGATCGAGGTGAAGGCCGAGAGAAGAACCAAAGTGAACAAATGGAAACTGGATATCAGAAACTTCATGATATGAAGCTGACACCATTGAACATACAACTTGCAGAGTTGTATGAGAAAATCAGCAAGGATTTTATCCCCCCTCGTCCTTTGCCAGCAGAGACACGTGATAAACGTGAAAGGATCAAATACTGCAAGTTCCATAAAGACCATGGCCACAAGACCAACAATTGTCGCTCCTTACAGATCGAGGTCCAGCGAATGATCGACGCTGGAAAGCTGCAAGAGTACGTGAAAAGGACTTTGGGAAGGGTCCTGGACAGTTTGGCACAGCACATGTGATTAACGCTCATGTGATTAACGTCGGTCACGCCGGGGATCCATTCAATGACCAGGCGGGCATCGGAAGATGAGACCAGGAGAAAGCTCAGACAGTTGAAAGAATGGTACTTGACAAACCACATCGATTTTGTCAGCGGTATTGGAGCAAAAACTAGGGAGCTGGGGTGCACAAAGATCGAGTTCTCTCGGAAGCGGACATGATAGGTGTATATGCTCCACACAATGATGCTATCGTTATAACTGTTTGGATTGGCATGTTTCGTGTACATCGGATTCTAGTGGATACGGGGAAGCTCGGTGAGCGTCTTTGTTTTCAGGAGCTTATTCCTCTATGAATCTCTACACGACTTGATTGAGGAGGATGAAAATCCAATTATCTGGTTCAGCGGCGAAGTTACAAAGGCGATTGGAAAGGTGAAGATACCTATAACACTGGCTGACAATTCCATTTTGGGAACCTTCTTGTTGCTGGATTGCCGAGCACCCTACAATGCGATTGTAGGACGAGACTGGCTGCATGAGATCGGTACAGTCACATCATCTAATCATCAATGCCTGAAGTTTATTACCACAAAAGGAGTCGTGAAAGTTAGAGGCGACCAGATGGCCGCCCATAAGTGTCACGAGAGTGCCATGGATGAGTACAAGAAGTCGAAGTCGGCGGGAACCGAGATCATGCGATTCGGCGAAATAGCAATTACGAATCCTCTCCCTCCCGTAATCGTATAGGGGAGAGGACGCGCTGAACCCCAACGGTCGGCGATCGAGGTCCAGATTGGAGATGAGGAGCACAAAACAACGTTCATAGGGGCAGATTTGCCTGCACGTGAACGGGATGGTTTGATTACATTGCTAAGGGCAAATGTCGACGTTTTCACATGGAGTTTTTTGAGATGCAGGATAGATCCGAATGTAGCACGTCACAGGCTAAATATCGATGAGAAGTTCCATCCTGTTTGACAGAAAATCAGGAATATGGGGAAAAGAAAAAAATATGGAGTTACTACAGAAGTCGAGAAGCTATTGGAAGCAGGCTTTATTCGACCAGTGCAATATCCACGCCCGGTTTGTCAAATGTCGTACCCGTTAGATGAAGAATGGTAAAATTCGTAATCTGTATCGATTTTACCGATTTGAATAAAGCATGTCCAGTGATCCGTACCCGCTGCCACGGATAAGAGATTTGGTGGATGCAACCGCAGGTATGGGAGACTGTCATTCATGGACGGTTTTAAGGTATAACCAAATACCTTTGTTCGAGGACGATCAAGAGCATACTGCGTTCGTGGATCGAAAGAGGATTTTACTGTTATATTGTGATGTCGTTCGGGCTAAAGAACGCAGGGGCGACCTACCAGCACTTGGTGGACCATATGTTCAAGGATCTAATTGGGAAGTCGATGGAAGTATATATCGATGATATGGTAGTGAAATCTGAGCAAAAGGAATCACATTTTTAATCTGCAGAAGACGTTCGATATCTTAAGACAATATCGTATGAAGCTCAATCCGGCAAAATGTTCATTCGGGCTGTCATCGGGAAAGTTCTCGGATACTTGATGACGCACAGGGGAATCGAGGCAAATCCGAAACAAATCAGAGCCATCAGAGAAATGTCATCCCCAAGGAAGAAGAAGGAGGTCCAGAAGCTAGCGGGACGATTAGCAGCTCTAAAACGTTTCATTTCACGCTCGTCGGATTGATTTAAGCCATTATTTGACGTTTTGAAGAAAGCAGTGAATTTTGGTTGGACGGACGAGTGAGAAAAGGCTTTTGATGAGATCAAGCAGTATTTGTCAACTCCCCCAGTTTTGGTGAGTCCAAAAACTGGACAACCTGTCGGAGTTTATCTGGCTGCAATGGAGAACGTTGTGAGTGCAGTGCTGTTTGTTACGGACCCACATGAAAAACCTGTTTACTTCGTCAGTAAATCCTTGACGAAGGCGGAAACACGGTATAAGAAAATTGAGAAGATAGCACTTGCACTTTTCCACGCATCTCGTCGCCTCAAGCCTTATTTCTAAGGGAGGCAGATCGTAGTCCACTCAGAATACCCACTGAAGAGAATCCTAGAACGTGCCGATGATACCAGTCGACTAGCCATATGGTCAAATTTTCTGGGGGCGTATGAGATCAAGTACGAAACCGAAGCTGAGAGAAGGGACACGCCCGGATGCCTTTGCTAGCAGATTTTACGTGTGGACGATATAGAAACGGTTCTTTGGCGAAGAAGAGGAGTTAAAAAAACCCATAGAGCCAGTCACTGATCAGACTGGGGGCGAGTCCGCAATGGAGATCGATACACCAGAACCATTATGGACCGTATTTACTAATGGATCATCAAACGTCGGTGGTGCTGGAGTTGGATGCATCATCCTTACTCCCGAAGGTTCGAGGATCGAGAAAGCGACTAGGCTGGGTTTTCAAGCATCAAACAATGAAGCTGAATATGAAGCTGCAATTATCGGTTTAAAAGCTGTCAAACAGCTAGATACGAAGAACGTAAAGCTGGTGACTGATTCCATGCTAGTAGTTAACCAATTTATGGGGACCTACAGATCCAAGGAAGAGAGAATGGCCCTGTATTTAGATCATATGAGAGAGCTGGCAAATGAGTTCGACCGATTTTCTATTGGGCAGCGACCGCGGTTGGAAAACAGGAACGCAGATGCTTTATCATATCTTTCTATCGCAGTCGAAACTGATACCACCCGTTTCGTTGTAGTAGATTTCCAAGAGTTACCTAGCATCTCCGACAGCCACTTTGTTCTCGCTCTCGAACACACTAGTGGGGGAGAGAGGGCAGCTACATCATCACGGGGAGATACTGAGAACATCGACAGCAATATGGATGTTGACAGTCCAGTGACAGATAATTCAGGCAATCATGTCGAAAACATTGCTGACTGGCGTCAACCTTACATCCAGTATCTGACAACCGGCGAACTACCAGAAGATGAGAAACTAGCTGCAAAGGTGAAAAAGAATTCATGGAGATATTCAATGATTGAGGGTTGTTATTCCGCAAACCTGTAGCTTTGGAGCCATTTTTGCGATGCATATCAGCCAAGGAAGGACAACATATACTGGAAAAGGCTCATGAGGGAATATGTGGCAACCATTCTGGTGGGCGCAGTCTCGTGCACAAGATACTGACCCAGGGATAATTCTGTCCATACATGCAGAAAATGCTAAAGAATACGCGCAGAAATGCGTACCATGCCAAGAGCACGCTCCAATTCCAAAAAGGCCCGCCAACGAATTGCATCCATTTTTTAGTCCTTGGCCATTCTCTATGTGGGGACTAGACATCGTCGGACCACTTCCCAAAGCTCCTGGAGGCGTTAGATTCGTACTAGCCGCCACCCGATTATTTCACCAAATGGTTCAAGCGGTGGCACCTGGTGCACGTTACGGACATGATGTGGAAAGGTTCATATGGGAGAATATCGTCCTGCGATTCGGAATCCCAGCACGCAATAATATCGAGACAATGGGAAGCGGTTCGATTGGGAGTGATCAAAGATTTTTGCAGGAGCCCGAATATTCGCCACAATTTCTCATCTCCTTACTATGCTCGAGCAACGGGCGGCGAAGCGACCAATCGCGTTATTATGGACAATCTCAAGAAACTGCCGGAGAAGGCGAAGGGAAAGTGGATCAAGAATTCCCGGGGTCTTGTGGTCCTATCGAACAACCCCAAAAAGATCCTTTGGATTTTCACCATTTACACCGGCTTATGGGACGAAGCAGTCATACCCACCGAGATACATCTCAAGACAACCAAAACTCGTCTTTGTCAAATGGGAAAACGATGCAAGATATCGGGCTTTAGACAAAGAGTTGCTGGAAGAACAAAGAGAAACAGCCTTGCAGCAGTTAGTCCGATACCAGCATGCAATCAAGCTGAGATATGATCGTAAAGTCATAGAACGGTCATTCAAGACAGGGGAATATGTCTTGAAGAAAACCCGAGCAGCCACAATGGAACCAAATTGTGGGAAGCTCGGAGCAAACTGGGAAGGTCCATACATAGTCGATAGGCCAGCATCTCGTGGATCCTACTACTTAAGGAACCTCGATGGAACTGAGGATTCAAAGCCATGGAAACCGTGGTATTCGTTCCACTTGAAGAAGTTCTATCATTAGAAGTAGTTTAAAATCCTACTGTGCTGCACTCTTTTTCCTTTATGATGGTTTTATCCCATTGGGTTTTCCACGTAAAGGTTTTAACGAGGCAGCTGTTGTCGAAGCAGTAGGTATTTATCTTGTTATTTCTATTCAGAAATTTAATTCATCATTACTTTGGTATTCCATACTTTATCAAAATTGTTCGTGTTAATTATATCTTTGTTGTGGATGATCAAATCGTCGGTGTAAGGTGGCAAAACAATACGGCTCGGGTCTCTTTGTCAAGAACGTCTCGACACCTCGCAGATCGGGTGAGTGCACAGTTCGAGCATTTTTACCTTATCTAAATTTTATCCCCATCGTACGGGCAACAACAAATGTGGTGGACATTTTTCATCTGTCCAGGCACGTGAAAATGTACACATCACAAACTCTGCGCGCATCTTGAATAGAAGGATTGGCCCCCTGCGCGAATTCAAGATAGCAGAAAAACTCAACTTTTCATTCCATGCGGGAGCAAAGTGCAGCAGGGAGGTGCACCCCTGCGCAAGCATTGAGCAGCATGACACATATGTCACCTCAACCATTTGGGGGCGAGACATATAACACTCCCGCGCAATCAACACATCCCTAGGGAGAGTTGCATAACACTCCGAACAACATGTTCGGGGGCGGGTTATGTAACACTCCAGAAAAATACAAATTCAGGGGGAAACCCGAACTTCTTAACCCATAACCTGTTATGGGTTAAGAGGGGGTGATGTTTGTACCCCTAATATTCTACACAAATAAATGGGCTAACCTAGGCCTACAAAGCTCCTACTACTAGCAAAGGAGGGTTCATTGGGCTTAAGGTGCTTCCCTTGTTTACCCAAGTATGGCTAACTAGGCCTAACAAACACCCCATGTACAAGCCCATGTTCAACAAACTAAGCTAGGCCTCACTAACAACACCCCATATATAAGCCCATGGGCTAAAAAGTTTCATCACATGCGCCACGTCAGCAAAGTGGGTGACACGTCAGCATTGTCTGAGTTTCACGGGCGCCACGTCAGAAGAAGTGATGACGTGTCAGCAAAACAGGTGACACATCAGCGTAACACAGACTCCCATGGCGCCACGTCAGCAAATCGAGGGCCACGTCAGTAGGCAAGATGACGTGGCAGGTGCCACGTCAGCAATCGAGGGCCACGTCAGCATGCAAGAAGACGTGGCAGGAGCCATGTCAGCAGATCGAATGCCAGATCAGCGGGCGAGATGACGTGGCAAGTGCCACGTCAGCAATGTGAGTGCCGTGTCAGTGGCAGCTGATGACGTGGCAGCCGGCGGCCCAAGCGAGCGGCAATCCGCGACGATTAATCGGCGAGTAATTGGATACCGGCAATTAATCGGCAACAGAAGAAGTTTCTGTGTACGTCGATGCAACTTAAATCTGTAGTCCCGATTCGGTGTGGCACGACGCAGCTTAATTCTGCGGCCCTTGGATGATTACACCCACTTCTCTAACACCTCTGGTTATCCACACCCCATTGTAATTCCTTAACCATAATGGAAGTTTCGGAATATTCTGGGAGCCATGCAGGGGATCAATGCCAGAGCCATGGAACCATGCAGTCATGCAGAGAATAATGAGAGGGAGGCATGCAGGGCCAGTTACTACAAGAAGCATGCAAGGGCCAGTTATAACAGCTGGCATGCAGGACCATTTACTGCAATTCATGCCTGCATCTAGATAGTAAATTGATAACTTATAAATGGATGGTTTGACAACCAAAAAAGGTATGCAATCTTCCCCACTAAAACTCCTGTAATAAATCTCTTGCTAACTTAGGCATCGGAGGGTTTTTTGCAGGTACCCCCCTCCCTCCCTACTCTGTTCAATTGAAGATTGAAGCGGTGATCGATTTCCAGCAAAAACAACATACAAATTTGTGTTTGGGGTAGAAGAAATTTTACCATACAAACAAATATAATTAGGGTATGAATAGCCAAAAGAAATACTCGTAGTATGTAAGGACGGTTCTTATGGGAATTTGCAAATCATGATATTTGTTTAGCCACGAGCAAATGTCTTTTTCTATTATGAGAAAACTAAATTGGAGACAAAAGAATAGATGTGCAACACAAGTCAGGATGCACGGAATTTTTGTTTTTTGAGTCGCTAGTGGGTGAAATTGAGTTGTGCGCGGTTGAATAAGGGACGTGGAGGGTTGAATAAGGGTCGCCAATGGGTAAGTTGCCAACGAATCTAATTTTGAAACACTATAAATTCACTTGTTTCCAAACATTTTCACTACATCACTCTATTCTCTACTTCCTAAATTTCTAAGCAAAATTTTCTACTTGTTGTACACAGTTCTTAGTAAAAACTAGTTTACAAAATGAAGGGCGTCATAAACACCTTGACGAGAAAAATAAATCGAATAGATGAAAGAATATTGTCGCATGTTACAAATGTCGATGTTACTCAAAATCATGTTTGAAAATGCGGGGTCTAATAACCACACCCAACAATTCGTTTGGCAATCTGAGAGGACTTACTCCAATACACTTTCTAGAGAATCAACTAGAAAGTCAGACTCAATCTAGAGTAAAGTATATCAAAGAGTTTTAATATCTCTGTTTCACAATGTAATCAGCAAATCAAATAGATAGAAATCTGCGAGCCTGATTATTATGTGAAACAACTTGAACGTTACCAAAGACCAATGTTCAAGTGTCAGTCAATGTAAATCAACAACCAAAGGTTGGATATTCTAATTGATTGATCTTATCGCACAACCTGTGATATTTCAATTATATAACAAAATATAATGCGGAAAAGAAATAAAACAGACACCAGAATTTTGTTAACGAGGAAACCACAAATGCAGAAAAACCCGGGGACCTAGTCCAGATTGAACACCACACTGTATTAAGCCGCTACGTACTCTAGCCTATTACTAATTAACTTTGATCGCACCGTAGTTGAACCCTAATCAATATCACACCGATTCAAGGTACAGTTGCGTTCCTTACGTCTCTGATCCCAGCAGGATACTACGCACTTGATCCCTTAGCTGATCTCACCCACAACTAAGAGTTGCTACGACCCAAAGTCGAAGACTTGATAAACAAATCTGTCTCACACAGAAAAGTCTATAGGATTGAATATATTTGTCTCCCACAGAAATACCCAAGAGTTTTTCTTCCGTCGTTTGTTAAATTAAGGTGAACAGGAACCAATTGATAAACCGGTCTTATATTCCTGAAGAACGGCCTAGTATTATCAATCACCTCACAATAATCTAAAGCGTATGATGACGAAACTAGATATTGTGGAATCACAAACGATGAGACGAAGATGTTTGTGATTTCTTTGATCTTGCTTATCGGAGAAATTAATCTCGAGTCAATTATTTCAATTGTACTCAATACGATAGAATCGGGAAAGATCAGAACAAGCAACTACAAAGAAAATAGTTGGGTCTGGCTTCATAATCCCAATGAAGTCTTTGAAGTCGTTAACCTACAGGGTCTCGATTAGAAACCTAAGTTTAAAGGAGAATCGACTCTAGTTATGTAACTAGTAACACACAGGAGGTGTGGGGATTAGGTTTCTCAGTTTATAGAGTTCTCCTTTATATAGTTTTCAAATCAGGGTTTGCAATCTAAGTTACCTTGGTAACAAAGCATTCAATATTCACCGTTAGATGAAAAACCTGATTCAACCAAGCTAATATCTTTCAACCGTTAGATAGAACTTAGCTTGTTACACACAAATGAAATGTACCCTCATTTAGTTTTATGTAACCGTACCTAAACGTGTACACCATGTTTTTCACAAATAGTTAACCGAGGTTAGCCATATGATTACTCTCATATCAACCTTATTCATTTTAACCATAACTAGTTCAAATGATTCAAATGAAACTAGTTGAAGAACCGTTCAATTGCTATATTCTCATAGAATTATACAAGAACACAATTGAAACAAAATTGGTTTGATTCAATCGAATCAATACATGAACATTATAGCCACGGTTTTCAAAGATTGCATTCCTTATTTTATAAATATTTAAGTTCGTGTACATGACCGATTTTAGAAAGTAACCACTTAAGTATGTGTACAGGTATGCGTACTTAAGTAACCGGATTTGAGTTTGTTTTAGTTTTCAAACTCAGCAGAACACGGACGTGAACTTTCAGCCGGTACGCATACTTTGGTAACTGGTTGAGTTGGTTTTTGATTTCCAAACTCAGCAGAAATTCACGGACGTGAACTTCCGCCAGTATGCGTACGAGTACGCATACTTTACCAGTCTCCATCAACCATTTAATTAGTACACACACAAGTGTGTATAGAATTGGTTCCCGGTTTTGGACTTATACACAAATGTGCGAACACACTATATGCTTATATCCAAATATGGTTACATAATTCTAAGCTCTTTATTTCAATCATTGAAACATTCTTAGAGGATGACAATAGCCGTTTTCACACACTATTAGCATCAAAGCAATTTTTAAGATATTGAAATAATCATTATTGAAACATTCCAAGTCTACACCAAATGATTGTATCACACAAACCATATAAGATGTTACTCGGCAATTTTCTCATGATATAAGATGAACTTGGTCGAAGTGAAAGCTTGCCAACACATATTTCGAGAAATATGTAAGCGAGATAAACTCAGCTCGAAATCTCAAATGTGTATATAGAAAACTATATCGTAATACGATTTATGTCTCAATATAGGAGATAGAGTAGAAATAGACTTTCCAAGTGATAGATGAGTTCAAGTCTCCACATACCTTTTGTCGACGAAGTTCCACAAGCTCCCCTTAGTAGTTCTTCGTCTTCAAATGATGAACGCCGTGAAAACTAAGCTCAACTACACAATCTATGTCCTAGTCCGAGACATCTATAAATAGGCTAGAAATCAAGATTTTTAGTTTTGATCACTAATATTGACAAACATGCTTGAGATATATAGCAACGCATGCGAATTCGATCAAGCAGTGCTCTAACAATGTTGTTAAGTTTGGTTCACCAAATGTATATGCTGGTCCATACTTTATTCCAGGTCATATGTTAGGACGTCAAGACCGATTTAGATATAACAGAATGATAGGAGGATATATATAAAATCTTCAACTTTATTTATCTAGCTCTACCCCATCAAGTTCACGAAAGAGTGGATAGATATCTCTGGCGTCGGCTTTATTTTTTAGATAACGTTATTTAGGTTTGTCAACTGAACTTATCGAAACTAAAACTGGCTCAGTTGATTCCGTTACTATAACTTCTATCGGAATTTCGATATCCGATAGCTTCCGACGGAATCCTAAAAATTCTATCTGATTCTGTTTCGTTAAGGTTATCGGATATCGCATATTTTCCCGATAAGTTCCGTCAAAAATTAAAATCAAAGTCCAAAGCACCGGAGTCTATCTAGAATTTTCAAAATTAAGTATACATATGCCAAAACACGTGAGTCTCATGCAGACATCCTTACTTTTTGGTGAAATCGAAACAGCCATCTATATCCTCGGCTCTTTTATCTTTCTCTGTAACTAAAGACCAAATTTTTTAGATTAATTGATGTTTAGTATTTAGGTTTTATCTAGTTTTAGTGTTTGGTCTAACATTTGTCCAATGTTAGTGCTTGGTACATGGACTGTACGTTGACCTGCATTGACTGTTTATGACCAGGCTTTAGTTAAAAAGTTAAAAAGTTAAAAATATTATAAAACACTTAAGCTACAGTCCTGATTTACACCATCAATTATTGTGTTTTTCTTCCTTCATTCTAGCAGTAGTAGCAAAATCAGTTGCAATCACCATTTCAATTCAAAAGCAACCCAAACTTTTGTAACTCGAGCAACCCAAACATATGACATTTTCAGTAATTTCATTTAAATAGGACTTGAGATTCACCTCCATCCTCTCGACAAACCTACTTAAATCAAATCCATCACCCATATCTCAGCACCAACATTTCCACTCTTTGATTCAAGCTCCATCTTCTCTGATTACTTTTTTCTAATTGCACTTGATTTTTCTTGATGGCATATCCCAGTATTCTAGTAAAAGTAAGTTGGATTCAATTCCAGAAGTTTTGAAAGGGACTTGGTCTCGAATTTCAGTAACAAAAAATGTGAAAGCCATTCATCGGTGGTGGTGGTGGTGTTGCTTGTGACTTTGGTGTTAGTTGTGGTGGTTACAGTTGAAGTGGGGAAGCAAAGCGGTGGTTGTGAAAAATAATGAACTGTGGTTTATGGTGCAAATACAAGGAAAATACATTGAGGGTTACTTCAGTGGTAGTGTAATATTCCAATTCTTTTGTATAAAAATTATTGATATCAGAACTTATCGTAATAGAAACTGGCTAAGCCGGTTCCGTTACGATAACCCAATAATCTTGGGTATAACTTCTCGTTTCCGACATCCGGTAATCGTTATGTCGGATAATATCATATAGGATTCCGTATTTTCAGAATTGGCTATCGGATTTCGTATTGGGATTGACATCTCTAACTTTATTGTTCAAATATTGGTAAAAAGGTGGTGTCCTACGACACACACGTTTCATTTCCTAGACTTTGAAATTGGTAAGTTTATTAAACCAATATTAATATTCATTTTTTTAATGGTTAATTGAATGAAAGCAATTAAATGATATCATTGTTGTTATAGAAATTACCCCTTTGATTTGTATTTATTCGTGGAATAGCAAGTGGTGGGGATCCCTAATATTATTCAACCAGAACGAATGAGTGTCAAAGAAAAAGTAGAATATGGTTCTTCCATCGTTTTTGGCATCCAATATACGAAAAGATCATAAATTTTTGAAAGGAAAGCCTAGTTGAAAATACGGGGTACCAAAATACACCACCAACTTTTTCTTAGGAAACCTGTATGGACTAAACTCAATTACAATTCCGATAGCTAAACTCAATCACTCGGGAACTATATAGAGAGTTTATATCTCTTACTCTCACAATCAATATGTATTCAGAATAAGTTTGTGAACCTGATTATACTGTGAGAGTTCTTGGACGATTCCAAAGATCAATCAAGTCGTATCCAACAATTACGATGGACGTATCTTCTTTGATTGATTTACGTACAAGTTGTGATATTTTAATTATAAAGATAAACCATATAATGTGGAAAAAGAAATAACACAGACACTAGAAATTTTGTTAACGAGGAAACCGTAAATGTAGAAAAACCTCAGGACCTTGTCCAGATTTGAACTCCAAACTGTATTAAGCCGCTACATACACTATCCTACTATCAAAACTTCGGACTGGAATGTATTTGAGACCGAATCTACTGTCACGGCGATTCAGTTACGGTTGTGCTCCTTACGCCTCTTGAATCTCGCAAGACTCTGTGCAATTGATTCTCTTAGCTGACGTCCTTTACATCCTAAGAGTTGCTTCAACTCAATTGAAGACTTTAAACCAACATGTTTCCCGCAGACAAGCCTATATGTGATTTCCGTTCATCAAAGATCAAGGTGAGATATGAAATCGATTGCAATAGACAAAGTCTAGCAAACCTCAAAATCTGGTATTTACGACTCCCAAAGAGCAGCCTAGATTATTATTCACCTCACAAGTAATACCTACTTCGATTTCAACAAAGAATCGTTCTCGAGGAATATACCCGTGGAATCACAAAGTCTGAGACGAAAAACTTTGTGATTTCTATCTATCTCGCCTGTTGGAGCTAAAGGCTCAACAAACATTAGCAAGATCATGATACACGAACTATCAAGATAAAGATAGTTGGACATGGATTCACGAATCCCTAGGTGAAGTCTTTTTAGTCTCCAAACCTAAAAAGATTTAAAAGAGAGGACGACTCTAGTTTACAACTAAGACACACAAGAATAGTGTCAGGGATTCAAAGATCTCAGTTGTTTGAGGTTCTCCTTATATAGACTTTCAAAGTCAAGGTTTCTTTAGATTTAAGCTAAGGTAGCTTTGGAATCAAGCAATCAATAATCAATGTAAGATGAAAAAACTTGACTTGAGATTCACATAACCGAATATACACTATGGTTAGGATGAACCGTGTACAATGACTTGTTCATGAAAGGTTAGCTGAAACTAGCCAAACGAACTATAAGCTTAACCATTTTCATATAACACTTTAAGAATATAATCTTGAGTCACAACCATAAGTTATAATGTGATCAAATATGTCTAGATAGTGTTTTTAGAGAGTTTTTCAAATGCCGAATATATCATAGAAATAATTCTGATGCATCTGAAAATATTCGACAGGGTAAATACGTGTACTTCGTACGTGTACCTACATCTAGTTCGTGAAATATTTGTTCATGGTACGTGTAACGGGTTTGGATACCCTTAAGACAAAAAAGAGTACAGGAGTTCACAGAATTTTTTCGGTTTGCATATTGACTATGCGTACAAACCTGAGTTCACGAGTCACATAAATTTTCCGGTTTGTATATCGGGTACGTGTACCATCCCAAGTTCATGAGTCACATAATTTTTTAGTTTTGCATCTAGGGTATGTATACCCTAAAGTCGTTGACGAACTATAGCTACGCCGGTACGTGTACTGGGTACATGTACTTCTAGTATGTAAGTTGGTACGTGTATTTTCATGTATCCAGGTTTACAGTAGTTATATATCTCTCTAATAATCGATTTGAAACATTTCCGAATAATATCAATGACACATATCACTGTTCCAGGCTATTTCAAATGATTAAATCTTGGATAATAATTTAGGTCATAAACAATGAATTGTTCTTAACCAAATTCATCAAGTATGAACGAATGTTCTTAAACTTAGTCAACATATTCCGAGAATGATTAATAAGATAAACTTGACTCGAAATTTTTGTTATGCATGTAATGTCCTATTTAGTCATTCGACATTGTCTCATAGATAGAAAGGTGAAAACTTGAGTAATATGCAGTTCAGTCTTCACGTACTTTTTGTTGATGAAGTTCTCCAAAATCTTCGGTGGATCTTTGTCTTCAAATAGTATAACGCAGTGATGTCTGGTACTCAACTACACACTTCTTTCCTAATCCGAGACTTGACTAAATGTAGACTAGAAATCAAGATATAGTTTTGATCAACTAAATTGGACAAAAGGCTTGATATAGGAACACTTATGAGTTCGACCGAGCGATGCTCTAACACTAGTCCATGTAGGGCAATGGGTCTTTTGCAATATATGACAAATTAAAGGCCGTGCATAACCGATGCTTCCTTTAGTAAGCATCCATGGACAATAGTGCTTTCTCAATGAAAACATCCTCATTTCCTTGTGAAAACATCTTAACTTCCTCAAGGAAACATCCTCAACTTTCTCGACGAAAATTAACCAACTTATTGACATTTTTATAACTTAAATAACGAGATCACTTTTCCACTCACCGAGTACCATATCCTCGAGGAAACTTCCTTGAAGAAGCCTAACCGCATAATGGCGTCGCAACATCATTAATGCTCCACAAGTTTAAGATAAAGCTTCATGTTTCACATCTTCGAGTATGCACCATGAATGGGTATTAAAGTATATATGTCGCAATAATGTGGATGATATCATACTAACATGATCAAATGCTTGGATTATCCAAAAGCTAATTGATAATTTGAGTAATGTATTTGTAGTACATGATACGGGAGACCTAACTTACTTTATGGGTATGAATATGGTGCATCAATGAAAATATATTCATCTCAATCAAACCAAATATATAAGAAACTTATTAAAGTGCCGGGCCAAGTGGCGACAAAAAGGCCAAGAAGGATAAGCAAACTTAGGGGGAAAAGGGCCAAGTGGTGACAAAAAGCCTGATAGGGTTTCATAAAAAATAAAAAATAAAGATGAACTGAAATGTGACTTATATAAATTTCAAGGGATGAAACATAACTTATATAAATAGTTTAACAAAAAGATTTTTAGTTTGTTTCTTCTTCTATCTCCTTGCCTCTTTTTTTTTTCTTCCCCGCCTCACCATCATATACTGATAATACTCACTGTAAGTACACTAATTTATCTCCATTGCCACGTGCGCTAACAGGGTCCACGTGGATGACATCACTCACAGGATGACACATAGGGGCATCCGTGGCACTCAGACAACGTGCCATCTGTCAAGACCAACGGTCAGAAATAAAGGGGCACCCAAGATAGATGAGCCCCGCGTAGCACCCAAGGATGGCCTTAATCCATCACGAGGTAAAACATGATCAACGGTCAGAGGTAGTCCAACTGACATGGACATGACAAGAGGACTGACACCACCTGGGCGTGGATCGGGACGCTCCAACGACCCGCATTTAATGTAGCTCAGAGAATACGTGTCGGACGACCAGCGAGGGAAACAAGGGTTGGTCAGCGTGATGAATCGGGATATAGTCAAAGCCGCGGAGTGACATAGAAGTCCGCGGACCACGCCCGCGGGATAATATTCAAGCCCGCGGACAATGCACAGAACACAAGAAGATAAGATCTCAACAACTCATTGTCAGTAGGACCCACCAAGTTTAGTTATAAATATGTATCCCCCTCCCACTGAGGAGGGGATCAAAAGAAAAACGAGGGAAGAGAGAGAATAGGGAGAAGTAAGTGAGTTTCAGCTCATGTGTTCGATGATCACAAGATCTTGTGATCATCTTTGTAACCATTTATTTTATAGTGAATCTCCTCAGACCCGTGGACGTAGGCCTTAGTGCTGAACCACGTACATCGTTGTCTCTTTTACCTTTTGCACCGATAGTTTCATTTACATACTCGTATTCCAGATCTATCTGGATCCCCGGGAGATGATAATGAGATCATGACAAACTAGAGGGGTTTGGAATCTATGAATTATCATCTACCTATGCTTGTTCCATACTTCTCACACCTCAGTGCACGTATTCAATTTTTATAAAGATTGTTTGTGATCATGTGGAAGCGAAACCCGATTCTCGTGTTCACAATTTGGCGCTAGAAACAGTGGGACCTTGTCCGTAAAAAGATTTATCTTTTCCGTGACTTCACTGACCTCAACCTCAAAAATTTTTATTTAAAAACGCAAACAGATCTATTCATGGATTCGTTTTTCGCACACATCTATGTCTATTGTGTTTTCTACCAACAGATCTCGAGCATTATGTGACTTTTAAACAAACAGATCTGGTTTTAGCTAATGAGATCTGTTCTTAGACTCGGTTCTCATTTTTAGCCAACAGACCTGTTCTTAGACTATTGTGTTTTCTACCAATACATCTAGGTTTTAACTAGAATTTCAAACAAAGTTTCCACCAAAAGATTTGGGCTTTTTTGCAAATAACGACCCATGGATTTTATCTCGGGCAAATCCGCATCCGTCTATGTCTTTCGTGCTGATTCACCAAACTAACAACTCGAATACACTCATTACCGCTAGAAATCTAGTTTATGAAGTCAAAGGTAAACTAACGGCTAACCCGCGGACTTTTGGGTCTCGGATTACCTCTCATGTCCCTTGTGCAGATTATTACAATGGAAAGTAACAAAGATACTGGGAAGACAAAGATAACTCCAAGGGACACTCCAAGGACCACACCAGCAATAACAAGGAGCAGACAAAGGGCGAAGGACGCATAGCCGCGGATAACATGCAGACCGGGGCGGAAAGCACGTGGCTCTTAGATGCGGGAAACATCGCAATGGAGGCAAAAGAAGGTGCGGCCGCAAGAGGAGGCTGCACCAAGCAAGGGGATATCTCAAGTGATTGCTTCCAAAGTAACAGTGCAACTGAGGCCAGCCGAGCCTCAGGAGGCTATAGCCGAATCAGTGATCCAGAACCATCCCTACGGAATGCCGCCGGACAATGAACAAGACGAACAACTACCGGCAGGATCCAACGGAATAATCGAGCCGGGCGTGCCATTGATAGACGAAATCAATACCACGATCCCCGAGGGACAAGCTCAACTACAGGAAGGAATCCCCAATCAAGCATCGAACCAAACAGCGCAAATATTGGCACAACTGGAGGAGCTACAACGGAATCAACTAACGTACGCGGATGCGGTGGCCCTGTTAGCTCAAGAAAACCAGCAACTAAGAGAGAAGATCCTCCGAAGTTCCGAACTAGCGAATCAGCACGACGAAGCCAACTGATGCATGACAGAACAGGGACCGAGGGACGATCTTCGAAAACATCCCTGCAACAACTAACCGAAGAAGGATACCCCAAAGAAATGCGCGGAATAGTAGAAGGTCTGACCCAGACTACCAACAGAAGTTCCAGATTACTATGACACGGAGGAGGCCACGGCGTCGCAACCCACAAGAAAGACACGCTCTTCCATTCAAGACGAGCACTGTTTGGCAATGGAAAACCTCCGCGCGGAAATGCTAGCAGAGATCAATCAACTCAAGACCAGGCAAGGAGGTGGAAGACTAGAACAGATTATGAAGGAAGCCAACACTACCCCCCTGGCACGTCAGTTGGCTACGGCTACCATTCCGCAAAAATGTCTGGTCCCGACCTTTGAGTGCTACGACGGGTCCGCGAATCCCTCAGCTCATCTACGATATTACAACGGGGTAATGGCCGGTGGGATTACGATGAGGCTATACTATGCAGATATTTCCCTTCAAGCCCGAAAGGATCCGCGTTATCTTGGTTTGATAACCTCAATCCAGGTGCATTGATTCATATGATCACCACCGAAAAGTTCCCCGGCCACCTACATGTACAACAAAGTTGTGAACACAGGATGGACAAGCTCTTCTCACTTGCAATTAAGTATGGGGAGTCCGTTCGAGAATACACCGATAGATGGCACAAAGTGTGTCGAGGCCATTGGACATGTGGATCCCGTGGTGAGTATTAACTATTACAAATGGGGGCTTGATAGGATGAGCCCATTTGTTTGTCGAAATCACGGTACCTCCCCAACCACCGAGGGAGATTTAAGGATAATCATTGAAAAACATGCGAGGTTGGAAGAAATTCAAAAAGATAACCCCGAGCGCAGGCACAACGAACCCCACGGACAAATTCCGCGGAACTAGTAGACAGGCCCAGCCACACCAAAAGGATCGAAAAGACGATCACAAAAGGAGGGCGAAGAAAGTTTGAAGACCGGGTCTATACGAAACTCAACACCAGCTATCCACGCATACGAAGGAGATCAAGGATCGCGAAGACTTAGATTGGCCCCTGGTCTAAAGGGAAACAACCACCGGCCTCGGCGCGAGAATCCAAAGAGTATCGCGATTTCCCACCGCTTCTACGGACATACAATGCGAGAGAAATGCAAAAATCTCAAGATAGCAAAGTACAAAAGCCGATAGATGCGGGGGATCTCAAAAAATATGTGGAAAAGGTGGAATGGAAGATGAGCCAAACGCAGCAAGGTGTCCAACTACCCGAGGGTAACCGCACATTGAACTCTATATCCGCTTTCGAGAAAGCATAGAGCCAACCCTAACCGCACAAATAGGAAAACGACCGAGAAAACAATTTGAAGATTACTTGTGAGCTTTACAAAGATAAACGGGAAGGAAGTAGAAGAGCACGAGGAGTGGATGAACGCGCCTCGATTTTGAAACCGACGATATTGAGGACGACATGGAAGATCACAATGACCCGTTAATCCTCACATTGCCAATCGCGAGGATGCAACATAAGAAAAATCCTCATCGATGGAGGGAGCTCCGTAAATGTATTGTTTTACGATACATTCAAACGCATGGAGCTTAACGATGAGCAACTCCCCGACTTCACACTACACCATCTACGGGTTCAATGGCACGGCCACGAAGCCCCTGGGGATATTGTCTTACAAGTGGATGCAGCCCCATGAAAGTCGACACTCGCTTTAGCGTGGTAAACACGCCTTCACCTTACAATGCCATTATTGGACGAAGATGGGTCCACAAGCTCAAGGGAGTCGCAGCCTACCTACCATCAATACCTTAGATTTCCCACTCCCCTAGGAGTAATGGAGATAAAGGGTGACCAAGCCTCCGTAAAAGAGTGCCACGCGATGCAAATACAACTCAACAACGAAGAAGATGAGAAAAGGAAAACCCGCAAGGCTCGTAGCAAGGCGATATCCAAAGACAAAGCCATCGACGAATATCTGGAGGAAATCTCGGGAAAAAGCTTGTCTAAAGGGAACTCTGTAGGAAGCACGGAGGCCTCCACATCAAAGGTTAATCGGGGCGAAGAACCGAGGCTACCAAATAGCAATTAAAGAAAATTCCCCACGGGGGAACCAAAGCCCACTTTCACATCCTTGGAGGCAAGTGAAAGAGATCAACATAGGGACGGAGCAGAATCCAAGAAAGATCAAAATAGGAACTCTAATGGACGAAGAACGCGAAGCTTCGCTGATAACACCGCTAAAGGAATACGCGGACATCTTCGCATGGAAACTATCCGATATGCCGGGAATAGACCCAAAGATGCATGTACGACATGAGCTGCGCATTAAACCCGGCACACCCCTGCACGACAAAAGATACGAAAGGTGGCCACAGAGCATCACAAAGCAAGTAGAAACGGAGCTACGAAAGCTATTGGAGGCCGGTTTTATAAAAGAAGTCAAATACCCACGTGGATCTCCAACATGGTAATAGTACCAAAGAAAAATGGAGGGGTCGAGGAACCGCATCGACTTCACCAACCCGAACAAAGCGTGCCCAAAGGATAGTTATCCATTACCAAAGCATTGACCAGCTAGTCGACGCAGTAGAAGGATATGAAGAGTTGTCATTCATGGACGGATATTCCGGTACAACCAACTATTTTTGGCGTAAGAAGACCAAACAACATGCATTTTACACACCCCATGGTCTTTATTGTTACGTAAGAATGCCTTTCGGGCTCAAACGCGGGGAGCAACGTACCAAAGGATGGTCGATGCTATTTTCAAGCCATGGATCAGCAGGACTTTAGAGGTTTACGTCGACGATATGCTCATAAAAAGCAAAGTAAGAAAGAACCACCACCGGGACTCAAGGACATCTTCGGAGCTATGAGAGAGCATAACATGAAGGTAAACCCGGAAAAATGCACTTTCGGGGTGACCTCAGGAAAATTCCTTGGATACCTAGTGACAAAAAGGGGCATTGAAGTAGATCCCGAAAAAATCCGAGCCATAACAAACATGCCATCTCCGAAGAACCTAAAAGAGGTACAAAAGCTCAATGGATCCCTAGCGACTCACGGGAAGATTCATATCACGATCCTCGGATAGTGCAAACTCTTCTTCAACATCTTGAAAAAAGGACTAAATTTGAATGGACGACAGAATGCGAAGAAGCTTTTTGGGCATTAAACAATACCTAGCGTAAAATCCCCATCCTTCGAAACCAGGACCCGAGGAGGTCTTGGCACTCTACATTGCGGAACAGACGACGCAGAAGCGCAAAGACTCGCCGGGAACCCATACGAAGGAGGAGCAACCGATCTACTATGTCAAGCCAAGACCCCGAATTCCGCAGAACGAAACTACACGAGAATTGAACAGCCTAATCCTAGCCGTCGTATGGTCTACTTTAAAGCCGAGGACGTACTTTTAACGCATGACATACGTATCCCATGTCGGGCACCGTTAGATACCATCCTCAAAGGGGCGGGAAAGGTAGGACGAATAGCAAAATGGAGCACATACCTCGACCAATTCAACATCCACTATGAGCTCCAACACTCCCTGCAAATCGCAGTATTAGCACTTTCTAAAGACCGCCTTTGGACAACGAAGAAGAAGTACGCATACAAGGATGGAAGGCTATGGGCGCCCTGAGAAATAGAAAAACCAGAGCCAAATAATATTCTTGAGCCAGTGAACCCACGGCAATGGGAGGTCTTCGTTGATGGCTCCAAAAATAGAGAGGGCGCGGGGATAGGCATCGTCATCACCACACCCACAGGAGACAGAATCGTGCACGCATTCAGATTGGAATTCGAAGGCCATACCAATAACATCGTAGAATATGAAGGAGTGATCCATGCTCTCCGCTTGATAATTGAATTGGGCATACAAGAAGTGCGGGTAACAAGCGACTCACAACTGATCATACGGCAGATAGGCTACGAATACAATGTGTACGATGAAACACTAGTGGTATACATGGCTCTAGTGCAAACATTGGCCTCCCAAATACCAAAATCGGTTTCGACATCTCTGCGCTGAGAAAGGAGCTTAGACACGCGGATGCTTTGGCTTATATATCATCCATGCTTAAAAACGAAGATGTCAAAGCAATCAAGGTAACAAGAGTGTACGAACCATCCATCAAACTCCCGAAACGTGCACGGCTAACCAACGCAAATCTAAGGAGAAAGATATCTCTGACGAGGATGTCGGAGAATACATATTCGACGATTTCCAGAACGAGGACATTACACGGCAAGCGGAGGAAGACGACGATTATAGTCAGGAAACGGATTGGAGAACAGAAATCCACTCTTTCCTCAAAGAAGGAAAACTCCCCCAGGACACCAAACAGGCTAGGAAGGTGCAGTCAAGAGCAGGGATGTACGAGCTAAGAGACCAAGCCTTATACCGAAAATCATTCCTCGGACCACTTCGTCGATGCCTATCCCGATCGTAGGGACATGTCGTTTTGAAAGATATACACAGAGGAGACGCAGGGAATCACGGTGGAATGAGATCCCTAGCAGAGATAAGGCAAAGACGCAGGCTATTCATCGCCAACCATGATCCGAGATGCAACGAGAATGGCGAAAAGATGCGAAGAATGTCAAAGATTTGGTAAACGAATCCACGCCCCACCCACAAAGTTGAACTCGGTCGATAGTCCGTGGCCCTTCGGGGAAATGGGGTATCGACATAGTAGGGCCCACTCGTATCGGGGACGGGAAAAGAAGATTCCTAATCGTGGCAACGGATTATTTCAAAGCAAATGGGTAGAAGCAAAGGCACTTCGGCAAGAATTCGGGATTCGGACGTCTTCACTTTTATTTTTCAAAATATCATCCGCAGTTTGGCATCCCCGCAGAGATAGTCTCCGACTTGGAAACAGTACTACAAGGAAAGAATATTGACTTGCTGTTCGACACCTTCAAGATTCGGAAAAACAAATCCACCCCCATATACCCACAAAGCAACGGACAAGCGTAAGCCACAAACAAAACTTTGGCACTCATTCTTAAAAACAAACTAGATGAGTACAAAGGACGATGGTGTGAACAACCGCATAACGTTCTATGGGCATATAGGACGACTCGAAGATCGCCCACGGAGAATCCCCATTTCTACTCACCTACGGAGTCTGAAGCATCATCCTGCTGGAAATTCTACTTCCAACTACAAAGACGAAGCACGGGAAAAGAATCTCACCACGGACATGATGTTGGAAAGGCTCGACGACCTCGAAGAAAGAAGAGAAGCAAAGACTTCGCAAAGAATGGAAAACTACCAACGCAGCTGGCGAGAGAATATAACAAGAAAGTGAAATTTAGGAATTTTGTAGAAGGGCGGTATGTGTTGAGGACCATTCCCCAATACCCGGCGAGAAAAGAAGTGGGGAAAATTAGCACCAACTTGGGGAGGACCCTACATAATACATGACATCGCAGGAAATGGCTCTTACTATCTGCGTAATATGAAAGGGGAAATCCTCATGCATCCATGGAATGCCAAATACCTCAAGCCATACTACCCATGATCAATCACTTGCGTGCGCATTTCAGAAGAAGAAAATGGACTCGCTAATCCACATGTTTCTATCTCTGACAAAGGAGTAACGCACCTTAATTTTTCAATCAATCCATGTTTTCATTTTCAAATATCATATCCCGTTCATTACCCACGCACATTTCAATTTATTCAAAACCCACAACCTATATACAATACATCATATGAACCACATGTATATACTACTTACACAATGTACATTGAAAACCATGTCACATCATAATAAAATATCGATGCAATTATTACCCCGTGGATGTAGGCCTTAAGGCCGAACCACGTAAATCGTTGTACAATTAATATTATTAGGAATTGACGTTATACTTAGAAAGAGGGATATCCGGCACAAAGCATGGATCACACCCACTACAATATACCGGGCAATATCCCGTGCAAAACACACACACGCAATATATCGGAGCATACACATGCAATCTCTCGTAACTCCTCCGTAAATGTCTATAAGTGTATGACCAGGAGGCGACTTCTTACGAGAATGAGATATCCGTGCAATATTACAAGCCGCGAACTTAATGGAGTACATCCTTAAACGTCGGCGGGACCCCACCGTCCGGTGACCCTCGGCCAAGGAGTCGGTGGATTTGGGGTGCAAGGTCACAAGACGATTCGGGGGATACCAACCTACGGAGTTGCACGAACAATACACTTTATCAAACTCAAAGATTGATATCCGCGGGTTACAATAACTACGGAATTTTCCATTATAGTTAAAGATGATAGACATAAATTCAACAAAATTCAAAATCGATTTAAACACCAAAGTTTGATCTAATACATGCGATTGATTACAAGCCCAAAGCAGCAAAATCACAAAAACGCCAAAAAGGATAAGCAACCGAGATCAATCCCTAGCATACTAACTACGGCCTACCGAGTAGGAGTGTTATCTGCAGAGTTTGTCCTTCAAACGATGAAGGAACGCTACCACCCGAGGAGGGCCCGGAAGAACTTGATGGGAGCGCGGAGACGGAGGGCCGAGTATAATTCTTGGTTAACCCATGGTTCTTCTTAAGGTCCAGCTCAATCTCACCAAGAATCTTATTAATCTCTTGGCCGATTGTTTGCGGGCCAGTAGACCTATGGCTACGCTCCTCATCTCACTTGATTTAAGGAAGTACAAAGGCTGGTCTATCCTTTGGTTAGCTTGCTTGCTGCGTTTCGTCCCGAGACGAGGCCAGACCACGATGGTAGCTAACTTGACCCTCCGTTGAACTACCTTAGCCTCGAGCTTGGCAAACTTTCCATCTGCGGCTTTAAGTTTGTACTTGGAGCTCGCGAAGGCGATAAAGAAAAAGATGAGTTATGACATACAATTCCACAAGCACACTCGATGACGAAGACGTATACCTTCACAATGATCAACCGCGGAATCCTCGCCTCGCGGCGTAATCATATTCATTTGATAACTTATCATAATCTACTGCAGCAGATTATGAGCATACCGACTTGCGCTCGGGTCATTTGAAGCATCGAGCCCAAATGACGATGTCGATTAACTTCATCATTCTTCAATTCCAACCCCTTGTTGAGACGATACATAGTCACCTCTAAGTCTCTCTCACGCTCCACTGACGAGCCACATCAGCTCGAGACGCGGACAGCAGCACTACCGAGAGCACTACATTACGCCCTAGCATCGTCTCTCTCCTTCGCCAAACGCTGCATATACTCCGCACATCCGAGGGATGAGAATACCGCGCTTGCCGCAGCCGCCTTCAGAACGTTAAGTTTAATCTCTAAAGAGGAAATCTGCCCGCGGGCTTGCTCAAGATTATCCCGCGTCCATAAAAGAGCCCCGTTGAACAAATGGCGGTCATGGTTATTTCGATTTTGCAAATCTACCAAGCAGTACTTTTTCTTACGCCATTCTTCGACCATCGCGTTATGAACATCCGCGCGGGCATTCCATTTAGCCGACTCACTCTTAAGTTTTTCAACTAACTCAGCAATGCGACCCTTTTGACGAGCCCTCTCACCCGAAGCCACAATAATTCGGGGACTCCACCCTTTGAAGATAATACATGAGGAGGAGGAAAGAAGAAAACTCGAGAATAAATAAGGAGCAGGAAACTACCAAAGAAGAGGGAACGCAGACCTGAAATGGATGAGGAATTTTCCTCAGCAACAGCTAACTTTGCCTTAACCAGAGCCAACTCAGAACGTAGCTGAGCCTCTTCCGTGCCCTGCTGCTCCTTGTGCTTAAGCAAACTCTTTAGCTCGGTTATTTCTTCATCCTTGGCGGAGACCGAAGCCTCGACACTCGAAAGCGTCTCCTCACAATGCCGAAGCTTCCCCTCTAGCTTGAGAGATTTGGCCCTAAAGAGCCGGTAAAGTTGGTGATTACAATACTCACTTCTCATCATCTATCAGCAAAATGAGGAAAGTTAGCTCACATCATATACGAACGAAATCAGGGATAAAAAGAGCGGGACAAACCTCCAATAACAGCTCTTGGGTAATCTGTGCGATACCCATCGGCAATAGCCATCATTTCAAGAACGGTAGGGGGAGGATCCACCACAAGATCAAGCCGCCTAGGCTACGAGATTTTACCCCATCCTCGATCTACCGCTTCCTCGGGGTTAATTCCATGGACCTACGAGTAAAAGCATCCGAACTCTTTTCCCCTTCAATCACGGGGCGGGATGAGGAACAACAAAGCAAAAGTTTTTCTTTCGCAGCCATGCCAAAAACAGACATCATCGCCATCCGCAGCTAAGGATCGCGAGAAATCATCTAAAGGAGAGTCCGAGGTATTCTCACCATGAGCGGCACCAACATTACCTTGCACCAAGGCCCCACCTGTGATAGAGGAGGTACCGGCAAAACCCTCGGAAGGCACTATCAAAACCCCAAAGATCGACACCGCGGATGGGCCACCAACGCGGCTATCCTCGAGAACACTCCAATCATCACCAGCTGGAAGCAGAGTGAAATCCGAAACAAGCCCCATAACCGTGGACATGTCAAATGACTGTTCCCCAGATAAAACCTTACCAAAGGAGAACTCATAACAAGCACCCCCATCCTTGTCACCACTACTAAGAGCAAGTCCCTTACCTTTATCCATAACATTCACACTAGACTTAGTGACCCCCTCGGTGTGATCTCCACCACCACCAATAGACAAGTGGCCATCACCAATACCACCAGCACCCGAATCACCTTTACCATCACCAGTGGTAGTGGCCGGGTCTCTTTGATCACCACCAGTGGCCGAATCACCTTGACCATCACCCTGACCACCACCAATAGCCGGATCCCCCTGACCACCACCAGTGGCCGGATCATCACCTCCACCGTCCAACCGCTTGATCACCATCACCTTCTTGAACGAGGCGGAGAAGTCTCAATCCGCTCTTCCCTGTCGGAAGAATCCTCATCACCACACACGGGACTATTTACATCCTCGAAATGAGAGGAACCCTCGGTGGGAGAGTTCGATGATTGCTTGGGATTAATCTTCTTACCTCTACACACCTACAACACGTAATGATGAAAGAACCATTGGCATCACCTTTCCTTGGCATAATCAACATTATTTAAGAAAACGTAGGGGCATACATACGAAGAAAACAAACAACGCACCTTAATGACATCGGTATTCCGCGGAGGAAGATTAGCATCGGGGACATCTTCGTCTTCGCATCATCAACATCACGGCTATAAACAAAATCCATCTGGCAAAACTCATACGCCGGGGGCGTAATGCGCGTAACGAGCGGGAGAAGCTTCGCGAGGAAGACATCAACGTGTGAGGCTGCCAACCACGGGGACCGGGGACCCAACCATAGGCCCACGGGCCAACAACTTCAAGAACAGTGGCGAGACCACTCGTAGTCATGATCACGCTTGATTCTCTCCTCGGCGGGAATAGGAAGACCTTCGGCACCGGGAATCCTCGCCATCTTGGAATCACTTACCTCGCTCAAAAGGCGAACTTCCCCCTTACTTAAGTAATGTTAGTAGACTCATGAGACCACGGCTTACGAGTATTCCTGTTAACAT
Source organism: Papaver armeniacum (assembly GCA_023531295.1). Lineage (NCBI taxonomy): Eukaryota > Viridiplantae > Streptophyta > Magnoliopsida > Ranunculales > Papaveraceae > Papaver > Papaver armeniacum. Next base: position 30,279 of record JAJJWW010007311.1, read on the forward strand.
AATCTCCAAAGGATTTATTGAAATTCTCAGGAGTATACCACCCTTTCTCCTTTTCTAATCTAGGGGCATAGCAAGTCATCATCGTTTTCCCCTTACTACGAAGGTAGCATTCACGAAGATGGCGAAGATAGTTTCGGTCAAGCTGTTGCACCCGCGATTATGACTTTTCTTGGCGATATCGCGGCTAGACGGGACCCGATAGTAGAAATCATCACTGACTTTATACAAGGGTAACATCAAACCAGCCTCGAAAGCACCCACGGTTGTCAGCAAATGAAAGGCATCGTACTTATAATTGGTAACCATCTCATAAGTTATGTCTTTATCAGCGGCATAAAAACGAACCTGAAAATGTTGAAGACCATGCTTCACCTTGAAGGCCTCGAGATCAATGTGTCGAAAGGTAAACTTCTTATTACCCGAGAGATAAAGGACGGAAAGTAACAGGCGAGTCGTCATCGAAATCTTCTTCGCAGCATCCTCCACGAGAACCCATGGCCTTCCTCTTAGGAGGAACTAAGTCTCCCGAAGACTCTATCTCCGTAGCCTTTCTCTTGAAGTAAGAGTTTTAGTCGACTTACTTGAACCAGGCACGGACGGGTTAGTCCGCGTTGGAGGCTGAGTGCGGAGGGGCTGCACATCCAAAGGTTCATTGCGAGGATTCGGCTGCTTCTTAGGAGACCCACCTCTAGAACGAGTCGCGGCATATCTCGATCTCTGCGGAGGATCACCCCTTCTAAGTGAAGTTCTTTGACCGGAGGATGAGGATGTTCGTCCATCCCGAAGATTACCCTGAGTAGGTGGGGGCGAAGCTCCACCCTTTACATTAGGATCATCCCGGGGAGATCGATGAGGACTTGACGGAGGAGTCTGATAAGAGACCCGCGGATGGTCAGACATGTCTCTGCGGGCACAAACACGAATAGGAACTCAAATCAGAGGCAGAGAAGATCAAAAATCGGGAAAATCTCAAGAACAGTAGTACAAAAGAAGAAAACCCTAAATTGCATCTAACAGTTCATCTAACAGTTGCCTAAACTCTCAGATCATTATCCGAACTCAAAAGAAGAAATAAAATCTAAGCATGACCAATGGAGCGCCCAACTCAGTAGCGTCAACTCTCAGGGTACATTAAAATTTAAAACTCATCATCAAATCACTACGGAAGATCGAAACTCAAAAGCTTAAGCGAGGTGATTAAACGGAATAAAAGGTCATACACGAATCACGAAGAATCAAGCAACAAGTAACAACCACGGCGACGCAGCCACGAAACCACGATGGCAATGGCGTGATAGAAAGAAGCGATGGTGTCGAGAGGAAGTTAAGAAGATGAAGACAAGAACAAAGAATAAAAAAGAGAATGTGAATTAAAGTCACATTCTCTCACTCCTCTTATATAGAACCGAAGGAACCGTCCACTACCCAAAGGGCGATTTATGGCCGGACGTGGGAAACGTGCACAATAAATGCGGGTAGCACCTTTTTAGGAGAAGTTATGAGGGAGATAAAAACGTACCACGGTTCTTCTTCCAACGAAAGCCAAACTTGATCGCAAGAAGAGGGCAAATTGTAAGTACACTAATTTATCTCCATTGCCACGTGCGCTAACTTGAGGTCCACGTGGATGACATCACTCACGAGGATGACACATAGGGGCATCCGTGGCACTCAGACAACGTGCCATCTGTCAAGACCAACGGTCAGAAATAAAGGGGCACCCAAGATAGATGAGCCCCGCGTAGCACCCAAGGATGGCCTTAATCCATCACGAGGTAAAACATGATCAACGGTCAGAGGTAGTCCAACTGACATGGACATGACAAGAGGACTGACACCACCCAGCGTGGACTGGGACGCTCCAACCACCCGCATTTAATGTAGCTCAGAGAATACGTGTCGGACGACCAGCGAGGGAAACAAGGGTTGGTCAGCGTGATGAATCGGGATATAGTCAAAGCCGCGGAGTGACATAGAAGTCCGCGGACCACGCCCGCGGGATAATATTCAAGCCCGCGGACAATGCACAGAACACAAGAAGATAAGATCTCAACAACTCATTGTCAGTAGGACCCACCAAGTTTAGTTATAAATATGTATCCCCCTCCCACTGAGGAGGGGATCAAAAGAAAAACGAGGAAGAGAGAATAGGGAGAAGTAAGTGAGTTTCGAGCTCATGTGTTCGATGATCACAAGATCTTGTGATCATCTTTGTAACCATTTATTTTATAGTGAATCTCCTCGGACCGTGGACGTAGGCCTTAGTCTTTGAACCACGTACATCGTTGTCTCTTTTACCTTTTGCACCGATAGTTTCACTTAGGTACTCGTATTCCAGATTTATATGGATCCCCGGGAGATGATAATGAGATCATGACAAACTAGAGGGGTTTGGAATCTATGAATTATCATCTACCTATGCTTGTTCCATACTTCTCACACCTCAGTGCACGTATTCAATTTTTATAAAGATTGTTTGTGATCATGTGGAAGCGAAACCCGATTCTCGTGTTCACACTCACCACCATGGTCACCGCAGAGAAAATTTTTTCCAAATTAAATTTTAATCAAATCCTATCTTCGGTCTTCAGTGTTACAAAAAAGATTGAATGGCTTAGCTGTCATAGTTATTGAAATAACCATAGTTGAATAAATAAATACCCTATAAATATTTATGTCTCCACCCATACGTGGAGTGTGGAATATCTTAAACCTACTAATTTTAGTCTTGATTTCGGGATCTCGGACATCTTATGGTATTAGAGTTACGCCCATACGTGAGTAATTAATATTCACACGTATACGAACCACGTGTTAGAGGCTTAAAAGTGCGAACCCCGTGAAGGGAATGTTGGGATTAATACTTTTGTATAACCTATAACTCTAGCCTCTGTACATGAAAGAGCCACTTCAGATGGAGTAAAATATGCATAATAATGAGGTCTGATTTTATAATTATTGTAGTTGATCTTTCTTGCAATAATTTGCGTTGGATTGTTTGACAACGTTGGTTTTTAGCCTCTGTACGTTGATTTTATGATACTATTAATTATACATATTTATTTAGAGAAGTTCATTTTTCTAGCGATCTTTAGCTAAACGGGGTTGTTTTTTACATGAGGGCTTTATAAATGGGTTACCGGTAGCCCTGATTGTTAGTCACTCTGTAAAATGGTCCAGAATAGTGTATTATTGTATTTAAATAGTTTTACAAGTTGTGGGAGGTCATTTTGACCCTCTTTTCTTGTAAGACTTTTTGGTATAGGTATATCTTGTATTTATTTTTTTGGTTTTAATAAATTTTTTGAGTGAGCAAGAAAAAAACAATCACTTCACAATTGGTTCCGAGTTGGAAGTATGGACATCCCAAAATTGACTTTAAATTCTGACCCAAATTCAATTATGTGAATCAAATTTTGAATTTCATCCCATTCTTTGCCCGATCAACCTAGAAGTTACAAAACTACCATACATAATATTAAATTGGATGATTCAGAAGAACCTAAACTGCAACCCAAGAGTGAATATTTTTTTCGTTTTCTTTATGTTTAATAAGAAAATTAAGTTTAAGGCTAATTGGAGGTGGCAGATTGTAGAGGTGCTCTATCCAAGAGATAAACCTCCGGTGATTACCCTTTCAGTTTACCTAGAGCTCGAACATACATAAAAGAGTTATTGTACGAAAAGGAAAGTAAAAGACAAACAAAAGACAATAAATGGTAAAATCACCGATATCACTAAAGGAATGGACATAAAATGGTGTTGGACACTAGTCAGCGGATATACTGAAAAGAAAGAAAAATGATAGTTTGTTCAGACCTCGAATTACTCCTAAGAATAACGACTATGAACGAAGATAATTGTTTAGACCTCGGTTTCCCGACTATAAATAAAAATCAGAATTAAACTTGAACAAGCTCAATAAAATAATCATATTAATCAAATTCAACTGTCTCGAATAATAACTTTGCAGACTCTTAAATAGACTTGGGAAAAAACCCTAACTTGTGCAACAAGAAATGATGAAAACAACCCAAAACCGACTCAAACCCTAATTTGTTATTTTTGGAAAATTTTAGGTTATCTAAAATAATGAAAGTACTTGCTAAATAAAACTATAAGCCACAAACGGCGACCAAAACGGACTCCTAATGAAGAAGTTAATAAGAAAACAAAAACTTTTTCTAAAAACGACAAAAACGGCCTTTTGAGGCCCTAACTATCGACCTTGGCTAAAATTCCAAGACTCGTGATGCTTAGATCACGTCTTGATCGTTGGGCCATTTCCAATCAATTTAGACCTGTCTTGAGCTAAATTACGACACTCGTATTTTTAGCCTCCAGATAGGCTTGTTTGTGGGTGAAAACTGTTTCTGCTGATTTTGGTAATTTTGGGTGTGTGGATGAGAAACGAATCTAAACCTTAAACAATGCACTGCACAGGAGTATTTTTGATTCGAGAGATCAATTGTATAATCCTGTCCTAAACCAAGAAATTGTCGTTTCGGGCTTGCTTCGGTCACAAAGTGAAGGAGAAGTGTTGGTCTTAGGGAGGGATGCGAAGAGAGTGTTGAGACCAGAATGGTTAATTAGAAGATGTGGCTTGTTTTATGACTTGTATCGGAAAGTGGAACCGGCTTGCGAGTGAAAAGCTATCGGTTCTTGGTGATTTCTAGATACTATGTTGTTGCCGACCAAAAACTTGTTGTTTGGTAGAAATAGGTGAAGCATATTTATACAAGTCATATTAAAACGTACCCTGGTCTCGTAGGAAGTGGAAACGATTGAGTGGTGGAAGAATGGAGTAACGTATAACCGCCAGAAACCCATGCTTCCATGATGAAGGAAGTGGATCCGTTTACACCTGTTACTTCTTTCCGCCATTAATTGTCCTACTTCATGAAACTTTCCTATAACGGGCGTATTGCACGCCGCACGCTGTAAACCGCCAGACCAATACCCTCATGAGTATCCCCCAGTTTGTGACATATTTGATATCTCGAGTGTTTTCATGGAAAACATGTAGCATTTTGCTACGTGTGGCACGTTAAAATCAAGAGGCTTGCCGTAGGAAAATAACATGTGATGCTATTAGGCTCGTCTTGGACGGTCACCTAAAACTTGCCACAAATATGTTAGTTCGGTGGCTGAGATCGCATCTCATGAGGAAGGGTAGCCGTTGATTATGGCTACCTTATGTTAGCGCGATAATGGCACAGTGGCGTTTTGGTGTACGCCAGTGGAAATGTGGCATGGATGGCATGGCTCATGCATGCCAGTGGCATGGTGGTGTAAGTGGCGCCTGGCGTATCCATGGCCACTATATTTAAGCGGCTGGTCGCCTAAAACTTGACAAGTCTGTCAGCTCGGTGGCAAATTTGGATGGCTTAGATTGCATCTCATGAGAAAGGATGGCCATTGATTATAGACATATATTGTTGTATAGCAAAGTGGCGCCTGGCGTAGCCATGACATAGCGACATGCTAGTGGCGTAGCCGTGGCAGCTGTTTTGGCATATTGGTGTTAGACCCAAATGTGACGTGGCAACACTGGCCCTGTTGCCACAACAATCCCAATGCTCTGGGAAACGTTACTTGGCTTGGTTGGCGTAGCAACTTTGCCTGAATTAGGGTTTGGTATGCCAAAACCCTAATTAGTGCATGCGGCATGTGGCCGTGGCGCATCGACGTTTTGTGCAAATGGTGTCATAGCCATACCGAAAGAACCATAGCCAGGCCGTCATGTGGAAACGACTACAGGAGTAAGAATTTCCATGGGTGGTTATGATATGGCGTCTTTATTAAGGTTTCTTGGGTCCTGCACGACTCGTGGCATGTTGTGGGGCCCGAAGTGGCATAATTTGTGCCACGACTGGAAATTAGGGTTTCAACCATGCAAGGTCGTGTCTCTGGTTAGGATAACCACATTGAAGTCTGTTATGGCGTTGGCCACAAACATAAGATGGGTTGGCACGTAAGTGCACTATTTATGGTATGTTGCCACATTCTTCATGCTTCTGTGGTAAAGTGTCACGTTTAGCATGCTTGGCATGCCAATTAGCGTATTGGCGCAACCTTGCCTCTTTTGATGCTTTGGAAGGTTTAGGACGACCTGATTGGTTGATTAAAAGAGGGGCCGATCAAGCATGGATGTGGCCACACTTCTAGTGTGCGTGTGGTAAGTTTAGAGCGACCTGATTGGTCGATGGGAAGGGGTCCGGTAAACAACATGGGCCCGCCCTCATTCTAAATGTGTATGGCGCATTTAGAGCGACCTGATTGGTCGATGGAAAGGGGTCCCGTCAAGCAAGGGCGTGGCCACACTTCCAGCGTGCCGTGGCGGATTTAAGGCGACCTGATTGGTCGATGGAAAGGGGGCCGACAAGCAACATGGGCCCGACCTCATTCTAAATGCGTCCTAATTAGTCGATGGAAAGGTGGCCGGCAAGCAAGGGCGTGGCCACACTTCCAGCGCGCCGTGGCGGATTTAAAGCGACATGATTGGTCGATGGAAAGGGGGGCCGATTGAGCAGCATGGGCCCGGCCTCATTCTAAATGCGTGTGGCGCATTTAGAGCGACCTGATTGGTCGATGGAAAGGGGGGCGGCAAGCAAGGGCGTGGCCACACTTCCAGCACGCCATGAAGGATTTAAAGCGACCTGATTGGTCGATGAAAAAGGGGATCGGTTGAGCAGCATGGGTGTGGCCACTTGCAAGTGGCGCCAGCTGGCCTATGGCATGGCCACACCTCCCTTTGTTGCTGCTCCCATTCCGCGACTCCTTGTTTTATGATTTTGGGTAGGATTTTGCACCTACTAATCCATGGTGATTAATTACCTAGTTCGCCTAGGCTTAATTTCGACAGGCAAGGTCTAATATCTTTTGCAGTACGCGAAAACCTAATTTTTGCAAATTAGTCGGGTAATATCCGAATCTTGTGAATTATCACAAAATTGATTGAATTCTATGTGTTGCCACGAGTTCTTTAAGTTCATTGCCGCAGAGCGGTATGCTTTCCGATTGAATACTCATGCAAGGACCTTATCCTTGATACTTGGAAATTCGTGCTACTCTGCTGCGAGTGAACACAAATTGTCATGTCATATCAACATTAAGGGTTCAGCAGGGAACATAGCACAGAAAGCATTCAAAGAAATTTATATTAATTAAATAATATAGGCGGGAGTCTTTTGAAATTTACAAAATATCTGGGATTGTTGCTACATGCATCATTCTGGTTAAATTTCATGTGGATATATGTTGCTCAATAAATGCGCCACTGAAGAGGTTGGGCACTCATCACTTTTACATGACTCTGTTTCTTTGCAGAGTGACGGCACATTAAATGTAGGGTTTTAAAAATTTAACCCTGAACTAAAAACCACCATCAACAAGGCTATAGCTTGCTCATCTGCATAAGACACACAAAATATGCACAGTTAAAATCTTGACAGAGCCAAGCCCGAAACCGTGCAACCGCACATGGTCCAGCTATGTTGTGGACCCAAAATTCACATATCCTCTTATTGTTACAAAAAAAAGTTCTACTATCATCTACAAATATTTCTTTGCCGAGTTTCGAACATACGATCTTAGATCTTAGGTGCTACTAAAGAACTCTATCCACTGAGAAGTGAGAACTACTCGTTACTCGTTATTCATTGCTTTCGGTTCATATATTATCTCAATTAATTCTATTTGTAAAAGTAAAAATCATAACTGACTCACGGCTAATACCTGCATGCTTTGACTGGCCCGACTTTAAGTGTAAAAATTTGTATAATCAATGGCTATAATTTTTTATTCTTTTTTAACGTGTCTTTGTTCTTGTTAGTGGACATCAACCAAAAATCCTTATTTTATACTTTCTTTTATTCTCTGGAGTATGCGTTACCTTCGTTTATGGTCAGTTACTTCAAGAAAAATATTTACAAATAAACGTTAATAACTGACATTATAGTTGTTACAAAATTATCCGAGAAAAGAAATTGGACCTTTGGAAAGGCCACAAAAAGAATTCGCACAGGGCCCTCATGGACTCAGGATCGGCTCTGAACCTCGACATGGAAAACCCCATTTTACTCCCATTCACACACCCAAGCAATGTAGTTAATTTCGGCCGAGATACCGCCGATAATATCGGTATCAGTGTTTTACCGAGATGCCAATATTGCCGGTAATGACCGATATTCACCGAAATATCGTGTCTCGGTACTCGACCGATATTCACCGAAATCCGATATTAACTACATTGCACCCAAGTGTAATCAAGGTGTAAGACCAAGTAAGGTTTTATACCACTTTTGTTCCTTCTCTCACACACTCCCACACGAGTCACGAATATTTACCTAACATTTCCCGCGCAAGGTAAAGCAAAGTTGCAGAGAAACCATGGCTGCTGCTGCCACCACCGCCATGAATCTACAAACCCTCTCCGACACTGATATCATCCGCCTAGCTCAACAACAACATCAAACCACCGCATCAGCACCACCACCTTTCTTACTCTCAGCAGCATCTCATTCAACACTAATCTCCTTCCTCACCTCCCGTTCCAAATCTTCATCTCCTTCATCATCAGTTACCGAATACATCTCTTCATTAATCTCTGTAATCTCTCAATCACTCCAGAACCCTAATATCTCATCTCTATTCTCATCTCTATTACAGACTTACTTAAACCTCTTCCATTCTCACAAAATCCCTCACGATTCAAACTCATCTAAAATCATCAATCTCTTTGCTCTTTACATCGATAGTCTCCCTAAAAACAAACTTATATCAACAGTTGATTTGATTGTTTCTGATTTCCCTAAAATTGTTGATCCTGATGATACTCAACCTCTAGATCTCCTCCCTCGATTACTTGACCTAATTCGAGACGAAATCGATAGTGGAAGAGATCATGTTAACAAAATTCTCGATCAGGTTTTGGAAATCGAATGGTCGAAGAGTTTATTAGTTAAGATTGTCTCGATTCTTCGAGATTTTACAGTTCTCGATAAGATTAGGTCGAGAGAATTTCTAGATAAAGTTTTTATTGGAATGAGAGAAGTTGATTTACAGGAATTGCCTTCATTGATTTATCAACTCTTGATTTTAGCTTCGAATGATTTTAGTAAACGAGAAGTTATTGATGGAATTATTGGATTTCTTGGAGGATTAAGTAAAGTGAGTTCAATTGTTAGACAAGTTGAAGGAACTGTATTGTTACATTTCAATTTTGCTGTGAAACAAGATCCATCATTAGGTCAAGAGATATTAGGATTGGTAAAAAATGATTTAAGAGCTTGTAATCATTTCACTGTTGCTGTTTTACTGTCTATTTGTCGGGTTCGTAAATTTAATGAAAGCGCGATTGGTGTTCTTAGAATGGCTGTTGTTAGATCTTATAAGGAGTATAAATACGCAAGGTAATCGATTTGATACAACACTATATATGAAGTATTGTTTTCTGTTTTTTTTTTCACAGTGTAGTATTTGTTTGTTGAATTTGGTGTTAAACTTGCAGAGATTGTAAATGGTTGCCGCATACTTTTAAGGATGAATGCTTACAAACTGTTAAAAGAGTAGAGAAGGCTGTGATTAGAGCGGTAATTGATTACTTTTTTGTTCTTTGTTGCACTTATGTCATGTCTGTTGCATATAGCAGCTTTACTGTTTGTACCACATTTGGACTTGCGTGTACAATCTTGTTTTTAATTGGGTGTGAATACAGCTTGTTTGTAATATTGGAGTGGTTGAGAATGTTATTTGATTTTGTTGTAGATTAACGAGAGCAACTTCGGAAGGGAACATCTTGTACCTAGCATTGTGCAATTTGGGCTTGTTCTGCTAGAATCAGCAGAAGAGTGTAAGGAAGTTGGATTTGATGATTTGATGGGCATTGAGGAGCTTGGTATTCATGTACTGAAGATACTGTTTGATGTTTATGAAATGGCACGGAATGAGGTATCAGTTTTACTTATTGTTCGTCTCACTTGTGGATGTTAAGCTTGTCAGGTATTTACTAGTAACATGCTAATCTTCTGATTTTTTTTTTTTTGATGATTTGTAGATTGTCGAGCAGTGTAAATATCGCATCCTTTCTACTAAACATCAACAGAGTCTGCCTATTATCAAGTAACTGCAGCTTTCCTAAAAAAGGTCTATGACTTGCATTTTATGCTAGTTGATACTTACCTTGTATCTGTTCTCTTCAGGCTTCTTGCAGTTCTGGTTCAGAGGTATCCGTATCTCATGTTGGAACATGTTGGACGCCTAAAAGAACTGTTGGATTATTTCACTTTCATGAATGCCCAAACTGCTAGTTCTCTTGTCACTGCTCTGTTGCCTCTTGTCAAACTAAGTCGTGATCTTCAGGTATTGATTCTTACTCGGTATATTTGAATGATTGCCAATACAATTCCCTGTTGGAAGAGACTTTTTTGACTTGCCAATTCTATCTGTATATGTGGCAAACAAAGAAATTAGTTCCACATTGCAGCGGTTTAGCTAAATTGTAACTGCATTATGAATCTAAGCCATATAATCATGTTGCTTAACAATGTTTAGTCTTGCCTTAACTTTACCTCTATCTATCTCTGCAGGATTATATTATTTTAGTTGTGAGGAAAGCTATGTTTAGAAGAGAAGAAACTGTTAGGCTCGCTGCGACTAATGCTATAATCGACCTGATTCTGGTGGAAAATGAATGCAAAAGAGATCGGCTGAACCTTTTACAAGAGTCCTCTAGCCAAGCTAGTTGCAGCCAACAGGCAGATATACAATACGAGAAACGACCAGGACTCTTTCATGAGATGAGTGGTTTGATGAAGAGATGTCTCTCTCAGCAGGTAAATGTTCTCTTGAACTTTTATAATCATTCTTGATTGGTTCTTTCCTCCCAATTGTATCTTACAAACGACTTTCTTGTTATCAGGCAAGAGTTAAAGAGAGCATGTATGAAGGGCTTATGAAACTTGTCGTGGTGGACCCATTGACTATCGGCCCTGCACTCGATTTTCTCTTACCTCACTTCCTTCGCTTTTATACAGAGGTATTAATTTGTATGAGAAGCGCTAATGTAATTTGCAGCAAAATATCTTTCTTCAATTTGCCCTTTTTCAGAAAATAAAATTGAAAATAGTTCAAGTTTTTCGATTTTCATTGGAAAATTAAATGATTTTCATAGGAAAATATAAGTTTTCTTACAGTTACTAAATCACAAGCTCGAGACTGAAGCATTGTTTTGTCAGGATGCAGATATACCACTCAATCTGAGCTGTTGTTTTAAATCTGAGAGTGGCAAAGTTTGTCTAGAGGAACCTTTGGATTGTCTTCTATCTTGTGTCTCCTGGATTCTTCTTCTCCAGACACATGGTAAAGCTGATCACCCCTCTGACTACTCATTGGCATGTTTTGGTTTCTCCCTTACACAGGCAAATGAGGTATCTCTATCACTCCTTCAATAGAGTTATAAAATGCAAGTTACAGAAAAATTCGTATAAAATCTGATAGCTCTGATCATTGAAACTACTGCAGGCTGGTAGAGTTTCAGCTGGTGAGGTATTCTCCAATGCATTGTTAAAGATACGGAAACTTTTGACAACTGAAAATTTGGAAGGTAAGTTGAGTCTTCCACCCAGAGTTATCCTTTCGGATGAGTAACTCAAACTATCATGGTATTAATGTTAACATGATTTCCCTGACTATCAATTTCAGGGAAACCCGTGCTTGCGGTTTTCTTAATTCTTTTTGCCTTAAATGTGAAAGCAGGTATTACAGGTTCATATGAGGTTTCTGGGTCTTCTGGCTCTCGATCTTCGGGAACTGAGAAGGGAAACTACTGTGCTTCAATTTTGTCCGGGATTGTTGAGGTATTGCTAAACTCAGTCGCAACGGAACTGGAGAAAGCAACCGATTTGGCCAAGGTGGATCTTGAAAAGGAACTTATTGAGCTCAGTGATATGCATGATTCGCTACAGAAGAAAATATCTAGAACTAAACAAGTTAGTGGTATCAAAAGAGGGACTCAGAGAGCGACTTCTCATGACATACCTGGTAGTACTGATCCATGCAGTAAGGACCGCTCTCATGTTGATGCTGGGTCCCTAAAATTGCCTCATGCAAGAAAATCGTTCTTGGCATCATCAAGTATCTGTCAGTTATTACAAATGGCACTAAAATTATATAGTTTTAACGATTCTAATGGCTGTACAGATTCACAGAATCACAGCCAGCCATCTCTCAGCGGCAAATCACCTAACTGTGGTAAACTGATATCTTTTGCTTTGAAGGCTTCTCTTGATCAAATAAGATCTTTCCCATCCATAGCAAAGGGTGATCCGCTAAAATCTTTACTTTATGGAGAGATCAAATTGTTGGGTCCTCCTTTGCTTAAATTGGTCTCTATGCTAAAGTCTGGGCCGAAGTTATCAACAGATCAGAAGAAAAATCAGTCAAAGGCAGGAAAGTTGTGGAGGAAAGAGGGAGCAGATTCTTTCATCTCTAATTTGCTTGAGTGAATTGGTTTTATTGAGTGTGCATTCTGCTGACTTGACCGGGCTGATTGGAGATTTGTTATCAGTGTCTTTACCTGGGTATAGTTTAGGAAGTTGCACAAATGGTGTTGGAGATGAGAATGACAACGAACTAGTCTCGGATATTGAAGATCAGCATATACAACATATAGAATTATTTCTGCGAAAAATCATTAAGCCACTGCTCTCTGAATTTCTACAACTTTCACTTTATCGGCAATCCGAGGTAATCATACGAGTTTTTCCCCTTGTTGCTGTTATTCATTACTACTTACTAGTTAGTTCATTGTTGCAGCTATTTATGGTTTTGTTGATTGTTGCTGTTATTTATTAAAGGTCTAACAGATACCTTTTTAACTGCTTTCCCTCCTAGGTTCTGTCTGATTTGATGTTGGTGATTGGCAGAAAATTGCCTCACAGTCTAAGGAATGTTCATGGAGCTTGGGCTATTGGTATCTGCAGAAACATTGAAGTTGAAAAACCCAAGCCTACGAAAAGCTTGGTAGCACTGGCTGTGTATTTGTGCTCAGCTCCAGATGATCTAAGGGTAGCCCATGACATGGCTTCAGAACTTGTGAAAGTTATTGGTACAGAGACTACTGGTCCGGTCGAGAAGTCTGAAACTTATCCTATCATAAACAGTTCAACAGGGACTGGAATAGCTTCTACACTACTGCAGTTAATTGAGTCGACTATAGTTGATGTTGATTGGGCCGTAACAAAATTGAAGACCCTCTGTACAACAAGCTATGGAAGTTCTGTCCATGATCAGCATCAAGAAGGGGAAAAGACCCCTGGACTAGTACTAGAAGAAGATCTTTACTCAAGGTGTAAAGCTCTGGTGAACTTGTTATCTTGTTTTGCAGAAATGAACCTTAATGGTAAGGCTACACAAACAGGCTTATTTGCATCTGATATTTAAGCTCATTTTTTTTTCTTCTTATAACAGTATCTTGAATTCTGGATCACTTGTTCAACATGCAGATGTTCTAGCAGAGCAATTTTTAAAGTTAACTTCAAGATTTTACAAGTACTTGGCTCTTATGACAAAGCTAAGAATTGCTCCGAAGGGTTGCAAACAGCAATTACCTGGTGCTAAGTTCGAGAAGCTTGCAGAAGTAACTTGCAAAAGTCTCACAGTTCCGCTGTACAAATTTATGGCTCTGATGCAAAGTGTATGCATATGTTTGTTCACATATTCTTCCTTCTACTGGCATTACTTACTTATGCAAGGGTTTGTAAATAGTTACTCAATTATGATATTTTCCTAATTAACTGTGCAGAATCAACAAGAAAATGCGCAAAGCAAAGGAATTCTCAATAAGATCAAAAGGGAAAATCGATCTATTCCTGATCTGATATTCCAAGTAGAAGACTACGAGAAATATCTCATCCAACTTAGCAAGGTCAGCAAAGTCAATTTGTTGAGGCATGCAAAACGAAGCACGGCAAGAGATTTTAAGATAATCGATGCAAAGAAGATGGATACTGTGGAAGAAGAACCTGAACCTGAATCCAGTCCTGTTCAATCTGTTGCATCACATAATGAATCCAATGAGGAATCTGAAGGTGACGAAGGACATGGGTCTACGAAGGTTGCGTCACCTGAGTATAGTAATCCTGAAGTAGCGGCTGAAGACTCGGGATCTGATGATGGAGATCAAGATTCCAATATCAGAACTAAGAGGGCCAAGATGAGCAAGGTTGTGCAGGACTCAGAAGATGAATCATAGCTACAGCATCAAACTGGTACGTTTATAAGAAAATTATTGGCAATTTTATTTTGAAAGTATAAATGCTCGTAATTATTTCTATAACATCTTTAGTCACCCCTGCCTACTTATTCATTTTGCAAATCAGTGATCTGAAGAATAACCATGGCACTGTTAAACCACATAGAAATCGGAAGTTTGATGGCCATTCAGAACCATGTTAGTCTTTAAAGCTTTAATGACAAGTTTGTTCTTCTGCTTTTTAGTGTAGGGAGCTTTTTAATTACTTTAAGCTGTGTCACGCTTTGCCTCTTTTATTTTTCCCTTGGGTTCCATGTTTGTTTGGTGGTTTCATTACTTCTCCCATGGCCACACTCTGACATTGTGTTTTTTATGGCAGTCAAAGATGAAGCTCAAACTAGGTTGGTCTAGTTCAGTTCAGCATTGCTCGAAAGGCGGATATTAACTCACAGTAACAGGTTAGTTTTTTGTGAATGATATATGTAAAATGTTGCTAGTTCAACTGAACAACTTGTTTTGTCCTGTAAAAAAGCAGTGGATAGTCGGTCTGTCCATATTTAAGTCATTATTTTAGAGCAATTTTTTTTTTCTCCCTTCTAGACACATAGAGAAGCAACTGCACCTTATAAGCAAACAGTGTTATGACTTATTTATAACCAAACATAACAATTTTTAGAAATCATATGTTATATATGATCGTGAACCCTGATAGAAATTATAAAATACCAAGCAAGATACTTTTATTTGCAATACCATCATACCACTAGTATATAATATAGGAGGAAGTGCCAGTAATTTTCCAGGAGTACTATATTGAAGTAGAGAGAAATAAACTTATGATTTTACGTAGTGAGAATTGGAGGAAGAAGAATTGATTGGGCACCAAGAACACGACCATTGGTGTCAGGGAAGAACTCAAAACCTGGCAACTCTGTCACGTTTCCATCACTAGTGATTCCAATGGGGTACCTAAGAAGGTGTCCAGGTAGGTCACGGTCAAGAGAATCACTCGAGTATAAGTCCCAGTATCCATCAGCAATCTTGTTCACCTTTTTTACACATTCTTTGCTGTTGGGTTGGAGGAAAACTTGGTCAAGCATGCCAAGATGTTCATACCATAATGCCATGCGGAATCCATGGATTTGACCTTCCGCTGGCTCTCTGCTAGCGAGGTGATGAGGTTGGTAAGCTCCCATGGCAATTTCAGTATCCCTTCCTCCATCCATTGATCGCTGGTTTATGTTGGCTGATCCGACGATTATGTATTCATCGTCAACTATCATCATCTTGCTGTGAACATAAATCATGAATCGTCTAGCCTCCTGAGCTCTGATATAATCTGTATCAGGTTCTGGTTGTTCTGTTGGTGTATACTCTCCTTCTTTCTTAACCTCCCGATTACCGAGACAGAAGAATGTTAGGTAGTCTCTGGGGTCTGCTTCAAGCCCTTTAGCTTTAAGAGCCCGAGTAATGTCAGTGTACATCATCTCCAGAGTTCTCCTCTGCCAATCCAATATTGCCTGAACTGAATCACTATCTGCTTCACCCTCTGGCCACATAGGAACCACGACATAAACAGTAAATCTCTCACCAGCTTCAATCTTGCTCACAATTTTTAGCGAGACTTCTTTTGGGATAAGATGCAAGCAGTCGATTGCCTCGGGCGTAATGTCATCTGCCTTCCAACAGTATGAACTTCCAAGGAAATACTGATTCTCGATGTAAATGAAGTCCTTTTGCTCTTCGAATGGCATTAATATACGCGTCCTGAATGCTTCGATCAATGATGTTGCCTTTTCCACTAATAAGCCCAACTTTGGCTGCATCCTCAGGGGAATGAGGGAATCCAAAGGCAGCCCCACCGTCGATAGATCTGAATAACTGAACACTCCATGTTTCTGGGTCTTCGCCGAGCGTGACTGGAGAGGGAGGATTAACAATAGCAGAAATCTCTCCCAAATTAAGAAGAATGTTTTTCCCACCTTGTTTCTTCCACCTCTGTTCAAAATTGTGAAGGACATCCCAAGCAATGGGTCCTTCTAGACGGGAGTGGATATCATGCCAAGGCTCCCTCGGACCACCTTTAGTAAGTTCACTACCAGGGAAGCAATGCTGATAGAAATCATCATGGTGGGCAGTGTTTAAGGTTCTAAACAGGGAATGGAATTGGGTGTCATATCTTCCATCACATAGATCAATACCCCCAATAAAACTCACAATTCGCCTCTTTTCCGATCCTCCACTGGGCACCTCACTATCTGCAACGACAGTCTTCTGGTGATGAGTGAACATAGTTTGGATCTCTATATCCTGAATAATGCTGCTCCCAATATCAGGATCACGGGGGCACAATACGCAGTTCACCTGCGTACCATCGAAGTAATTAAATGTGTCCTCATCATGCACATCCATAATATCAAAAGTGTCATCCCACAAAAGCAGCAGAACCCTGACACCTTCCTCTGCTTTTTTCTTCAGCAGCTCTCCAAGAGTGAAATTCCCCCCAGGTTTCTGCCTTCTAGAGTCCCTTATCAAAGTGATCTCAGTGTACACAGACCAGCCGGTAATGTAAATCAAATGCTTGGCATTACTAATCGTGTCAAATATATCCTCCCAGCATCTGGCGGGCTCGTAATTCCTTTCTCCCGCGAGAGAGATTTTTGGAATGAAGTTATCCGGGACATGAGCATCTTGATATAGAGTAACTTTGCATCCTTGTCTCTGGGAAAAGTATGTATAAGGGACTCCAGGAAACTCACGGCTTCTAATTCCCCGTCCCCAGTCCTCATCTTGGCTAACATCGAAATATTGCAGCTTCACGTGTATCTTACAACCACCATGCACAGGATTCCGCTCTTCATCAACTATCTCTACCCATTTCTCAACTGCTTCCCCATTCAGAATTTCTTCAACAGGTACATAAGCTCTTCCGATCAAGGTTGCATCAATTAAATCATCAGCTTTTATGGTGAAGATGACGTCAGAAGCCATATGAGCACAGTATATATGAAAAGACTCGTTCCACTTGGGATTGACTGGTTCATCTTGTATAATTCTTGTCCTTCCAACTCTAGCCTTTTCGAGATCAATTGTGGCGTAGAGTTTTGTAGCTCCCTTGCCTATTCCGACAGTCTCCTCGATGGTTTCCACAATCTTCCTAAAGAAGTCTGGTGCATCACCTGTTTTTCTGTCAGGATTAGGAGTTGAGTTGGCTTCAAAAATTGTAGCATGTAAAGTTCCATAAAGTAATTTCATTCCCATTTTTTAATTTTTAGCGGGAGGAGATATTAAGCTCAAGAGAGAAATGAGAATGAAGTTTGATCTTGTATCCACAATATATAGTATAGAATCCCGCTGGAAGATTTATAGAGTCCCTCTGGAAGATTTACTTTTTCATTTTCCAGTAAAAGAGAGAGGTAATGGGGCTCGAACCCATTTTCCAGTAAAAGAGTAAAAAAGACAGCGCCCACCGTGGGGCTCGAACCCACGACCACAAGGTTAAGAGCCTTGCGCTCTACCAACTGAGCTAGACGGGCAGTTGAACTTACTGGTCAATTCACTGGATAAGATCAAATAGATAGATCATTCTATGGCGGGAATCATATGATCCAATTCCAGATCACTGCTGAAACATCGATGTGATCAGTCATTCATTTGGGTACTAATCAGAGTAGTGGAGAATGGGTCCATTTGAAACCTTTAAAGCAAGTGAAAAAAAGTAGTGGGGAGTGAAAAATTCTAACGTGGCCAGGTGTTATCCAATGAACTAGACGGGCGGTTGAACTTACTCGCCAGTTGAACTTACTGGCCAGTTCACGGGCATTTGAACTTACGGGCAGTCGAATGAGATAGTCGGATGAGATATCACAGGACTTTCTGAATTTTCAAATTTACTGTTGTTAGTCCATAATGTCTCTCGTTATAGGTTAAACACTTTCTTTTTTTTAAGTATTTAAGTTCTTATTGGTCAAATTTATTGTTATTAGATTTTATAAGAGTCACTTTAACACTCTATTATTCGAAAGAGAACCGAAAGTCATTGGTTTGTTATTTTCAGAGATTTGTGGAGACTTTTTTAGGAAAATGGGCATGGTAGAAGTCTCCTTACTTCCTTGTTTCTTCCACCTCTATTCAAAATTGCGAAGGACATCCCAAGCAATGAGTTCTTCTAGACAGGAGGGAATATCATGCCAAGGCTCCCTCAGACCACCTTTAGTAAGTTCAATATCATTGAAGTAATGCTGATAGAAATCATCATGGTGGGAAGTGTCTAAGGTTTTAAACAAGGAATGGAAGTGGGTGTCATATCTTCCATCATGGAGATCAATACCACCAACAAAACTAACAATTTGCCTTTTTTCCGACTTATCAAAGTGATCTCAGTGTACACAAACCAACCTGTAATGTGAATCAAATGCTTCGCATTACTAATCGTGTCAAAGATGTCCTCCCAGCATCTGGCGGACTCGTAATAGTTGTGGAGAGAACAACAGATTTCATTAACTGAGAAATGAGAGAGTACAAACTCTTTATACACAGACTATCCAGAGAGGAAGTTAATGGTAACGCAAGAATCTGTTACCAGCTGTTAACAACTCAAATGATACTAATACATACCAATAGAAAGGTGATAGATGTAAACTGTCAGAACAGTGAAAAACAGAAAACTGTAAAGAAATATTACAGTACTAGTGTTACTACCCTTCCTCAAGCAAATAGGCCTTTAGCACATGTAGCTTGTGCTTCAAGAATTCAAATCTGGGAGCTGAGAGACCTTTGGAAAGAACATCAGCCACTTGAGCATCTATTGAAATGTACTCAACCTGCAAAGTTTTGTTATGCACTAGTTCCCTGACAAAATGAAAGTCTATAGCTAAGTGTTTCATTCTGCTCTGAAACACAGGATTTGAAGCTAAAGCTATAGAGCTTTTATTGTCACGGAGAATGAGAGGAGGATCAAAAACAAAAATATGTAAGTCCCTAAGTAAAGAATACAACCAAACAACGTCATTTTCAGTAGATGCAAGAGATATGTACTCAGCTTCTGTACTGGATCTGGCAATAGTAGCTTGCTTCTTAGAAGCCCAAGAAATTTGATTTCCTCCAAAAAACACACAATATCCACTGATAGACCTTCTGCTATTAGGATCTCCAGCCCAATTAGCATCAATGTATCCCTGAAGAGCTTGAAAACCTTTACCAAAGTTATACCATGACCAAGTGTGCCTTTGATATATCTAAGAATCCTTTTGGTAGCCTGAAAATGAGAGGTAGTAGGTTATTGCATAAACTGACAAACTTGATTATCTGCAAAGCAGAGTTCTGGTCTTTTCCAAGTCAGATACTGTAAGGCCCCTACAATAGACCTATACTCAGTAGGATTGGACAATAATTCCCCTACATCCTTGGTGAGTTTAAAAGAGGCAGGACATGGTGTGGAACAGGGTTTAAGACCAACCAAATTAGTCTTCTCAAGTAGCTCAAGAACATACTTAGTTTGAGATAGAAAAAGACCTTCATTAGATCTTTTGACCTCTAAACCAAGAAAATAATGAAGATCCCCTAAGTCCTTGAGAGGAAATTGAGCTTGCAGTTGAGTAATGATGTAATCACAAAAAGAAGATAAACTACCAGTAATAATGATATCATCAACATACACAAGAATCATAGTGAGTTGAGAATCAATATAGCGAATGAATAGTGATGAATCAGCCAGAGAAGGTTTGAAATCAAGTGCAATAAGAGCATCAACTAACCTCTCATACCATGCCCTTTGCCACAAGTCTAGCTTTGAATTTATCAAGAGATTCATCTGCATGTTGTTTGATTATAAAGACCCACTGCATTCTGAGAAGGATGAGGAGGAACCAAAATCCAAGTACCAGCTTCATCAAGAGCAATTTTCTCATTTTTCAAGGCTGTCTGCCAGTTAGGATTTTTGTTTGCCTGAGCAAATGTCTTTGAAATATTCAAAGGAACATCAGTAAGATAAGCTTCAGGGATTGGATGTTTGGTTGCAAGAAATACCTTAGGTTTGTAGATACCATGTTGAGATCTTGTTGTCATGCTGTGAGAAGGACTAGTAGAAGTTGGTAGTAAAGTGGATGCAGGTAGTGAAACAGGTGTATCTGAAGCAGTAGAAGTATGAAGATGAGATTCAATAGATGCAGCTGGAGCAGAAATATCAGATGAAGTAACATGTGATGGAAGAAGAATATCATTAGAAGTATTTGTATTAGATATAGCAGAATGGAACATTTCCAGTGTGCAGGGGTGATGATAATCCAAAGTCTTGAGGAATGAAAAATTCTCGCTCGTTAAATTCAACATGTCTAGACACATAAATTCTGCAAGTA
Source organism: Papaver armeniacum (assembly GCA_023531295.1). NCBI lineage: Eukaryota > Viridiplantae > Streptophyta > Magnoliopsida > Ranunculales > Papaveraceae > Papaver > Papaver armeniacum. The sequence goes on from JAJJWW010007311.1 coordinate 50,889, forward strand.
GTTGTATCAAGACACATGTAACCTTTGTGATGATTGCTATAACTAAGAAAAACAAAAGCTTTGCTCCTTGGTTCAAGTTTGTTCTTTGTATAAGGCTACAGCCAAGGAAAGCATAAACAACCAAAAGTCCTTAGAAAGTTGTAATCAAGAGTCTTCTTAAACAACAATTCAAAAACGTAAATCATATTCAATGATCACGGCGGGAGTACATTAATAACATAGTTAGTTTGCATGTAAAGCTTCAACCCAATATTTACCAGGAACTCCAGATTGAATCAAAAAAGCTCTTGTGATTTCTATAAGATGCTTATACTTGGATTCTGTAACACCATTTTATTCTGGTGTATGAGGAAAGGTAAGTTCATGACCAATACCATGTTCTAAAACTAATGAGCCTATTTCATTGTTTACAAACTCTCCACCACCATCAGTTCTGAGCATTTTAATTTTGACTGAGAATAAGTTTTCAACAAAGGCCTTGAAATGATGAAATATAACTTTGAAGTCTGATTTGGCAGAAATTGGGTAGACCCAACAAAATTTAATAAAATCATCAACAATGTTTACATAAAATCTGTAACCAGAGACAGATAAAGTTGGTGCAGAACCCCACACATCAAGATGAAGTAACTCCAAAGGAGCAGCACTAATGGAACTAGATATCACAAAAGGTTGCTCATGATTCCTAGCTAGTTTACAATCATTGCAAAATAAAGGTTCATAAAGAGAAACAGGTGATGACAAGTTTCTACATACTTTATTTAGAGTTTGAAAAGAAAGATGCCCCAATCTCTTGTGCCAGGTTGTTGTAGAAAGTTTGGTGCAAGAGAAAGCAGTTGGCGAAGATGCTGAGGGATATGATTTGTTAACATGACAATGTAGAGGATAAAGGCCTCCCTTACTCAGTCCCTTGAATAATATCTTCTAAGAGAGAAGATCCTTTGCAATATAATCATAAGGAGTGAAAGTAAGAGAACAATGATTGTCTCTAGTAAATTGATTAACTGATATCAAATTTTGTTCACATTTGGGAACATGAAGAACATTTCGTAATTCAAAAGATTTATCCTGAAGAACAAAATTAGAATCACTAATGTGAGATATTGCCATACCTTCACCATTAGCAGTAGCCACTTGAGCTGAACCATCATAAGAAGTAGAAGTATGATAATCCTCCATATTGTAGGTTAGATAATTTGTAGCTCCAGCATCATATACCAAGGATTTTCTCTTAAAATATTAGCACTTGCAAGCATGAAAGAAAGGTTGTGTGGAGGTTCACGACCTTGATAAGCAAAATTCATCCTTTGATAACATTCAATAGCTCCATGACTAGGTTTGGCACAAATTTGATAGATAATACGATGTTAGAGCATAGCTCAGTTGAACCCACCAAGCATTGGTATGTCAAGTTTGGTTGTCATATTTTAGTGAATCAAAACTCATTTAAGAGTCGCTTGATTATGTACGAGAGACAACTTCGTATAGGTTAGACTAGAAAGTCTAGGAATATTGATACATACAAGTATTACTCGAAGACCTGGAGAACGTGAAGAAGTAACGAGCTACAACCCACGACATCATCCTTCCTCTTGAGGTTAGTAATATTGACTTGAACCGTTTTATTCCTAACGTATCTTTCAAGTGGTGCTATATTGAAAACATAAGCGTGAAGGCGTAAATGAATACGTTACTCTAGTAGTGAGACATGATCATATGGTCATGGTATTAAGGAATAAGACTACGAAGTATAACACTTATCTTTTGAACTTCGTAGATTTGACATCGACATAATCTTATGAATGTTGTTGTGATTGTGAATGGGTAAAGGTGACGATTTCATCCCAGGAAACAATGTTTTACATTTGTTTAAAAGAAGTACATTCATGAACTTGTTTAATGAATCGAAAGGGAAATCGCTAGGCTTATTGGTATGGCTATTCATTGCAAATATTTGGATTACCAATATGTGTGAGATGGTAGAACCGATCGTAACTTGTTATGTATCTTGGTACAACTAATCACAATGCCTGACTTATGATTTGGTATGACTAGTTTTGATTAATTAGTTTAACCGATTCTAAGTAATCACCTGAGATGGTATGATCGATATTTGTAATTGGTGTGACCGATCCTAATGCTGGTGTGACCGATCACAAAGAGTTGTGTAATCGATCCTTGTAATTGGTGTAACCGGTCCTAGTTCGGGTGTGTGACCGATCACAAGCAATACCATGTGTATATGGTAACCGGTCTTGGTAATTGATGTAACCGATCGGTAGTGATGTAAGGTCCTATTAACTTGTGTGACCGATCACAAGTGTTCCATATTAGGGTATAACCGATCCTAGTGATTGGTAGAACCGATTGAACCCATAGTTGTCTTGGAATACAGATGAACCGATTCTAAACTTGTTTGGAAGTGTGGTATAATCGATTCCAAGATTGTAATTATGAAAGAGGATTTACAAAGAAAAGATGCCAACATACTTTGAACACGAACAGTAACTCTTATCATTTATTGTTCAAAGATATTCCTTAAGTACTCAAGGAGATCCTGTTCCGAAATAAATTAAGAATCTTTTAATTAAGGTTGTTAGTTTTATATGCTTTAATTACCAGCAATTGAATGCATATCTCTAGAGAATAAAAATTAGTAATGTGCATTTACTAATTTGAGATTTTTTATTGAGAGATTTCGGAAAATATTGGACAAAGAATTTCCCGGAATTATGAAAACCGATTGGGCGTTTGTTGCATATCTTGAGAATCTTTCGGTTTTTGGAAATTCCTTGGTGTCCAAACATCCTTGGTCTATAAATACTTAAGTTTGCATTTCTAGCAAACTATCCCGAGAGCCAGGGCAACCTTCATCTTTTTGTTGTTTCGGTGGAGTAGTCTATTTGGAGAGGAAAGTACCTAATTAGGCGAAATCTCTTACGACCGCTCGTTTAAATACTTCTGTGAGATCATGAAGCTCTACGAGTACCGTTGGTGGGAAACTAGATAATTACAGTGTTATTAGTTTTCGATTGATTTGATTGACTAACGGTTTTTGAAACTTTGATTGTACCTAGTTTGTTTATTCTTGAGAATCTTCTCTTCTGATATAAGATTCAGTCAAACTAGATCGAAGTATCAACGGGATCTTTAAAACTGTTTGTATATAAAGACATCTTGTGATAATCCATTGTTAACAGACTCCGTTCTGTGCGTGATTGATCACAAGAGATTCAAGTGGTGTTGTGCAGGTTTAATTGAAGATTAAAAGACGAAGAAGATTTCGTATTGGTGTCTCATACCTTTGTGTAGCACAAACTTGATCGGCTGGGATCCAACTAGAATTGGATTTATTCGATTGATTAGTTGCGTGAGATCGGTAAAGCATAATAGTTCTCTTGAAATATATTTTGGTTGTGACAAATCCGAATCTTATTACTTAGGTAGGATTGATCTAACCAGGCAAAGGAGTTTATTAGTTTAAACGGAAGAGCCTTTGCATATGACTTGAGATACCTTTATCTGGAAAGAATCAATAGAGTTGTTACCAAACAGATTTGTTGTTCCTTTACTGTGTGGAATACGATCCAAAGGAATTGTTCCGGTGCGTGCACTTATCGAAGTCGGAAGCGCAGGGATACTAAAGAAACTAAGTGAACTAGGGTTAGTTTCTTGGTCTCAACTATATGAATTTGGTTTAGATTTTGTATAGCGGCTTAATTCTAAGAGTATTCAATTCTGGACTAGGCCCCGAGGTTTTTCTGCATTTGCGGTTTCCTCGTTAACAAAATCATGTTGTGTCCTTTACTTTTCTATTTCCGCAACTATAATTGTTTATTATAATTAGAAGTAAAATACACAAACGTTAACTCCGTACATACTTGATAGTGATCCTATAGAGTTTGGTTAAGTCTGAACCTATTATCAAGTATCATACTTCGTTGTTGTTATTGTCTCGATCTTGTATCCATAGTCAATCACACAAGTTTTCTTGTTGTCGTATTGTCTCGATCTTGTATCCATAGACAATTGTAGGATCAGAATATCGCGACATCAATACTTCGCGAGATTAATAAATGACGACATTGCGAGGGAGTCACAGGGAAGTAAAATAAATGACGCAATGAATGACGACATCCAAAACATGAGAAAGATATGAAGATTCAGCGAAATTTAGGAATGTCGCAAGAATTGATATATGTACACTTGCGATATTTCGCAAGACATTCCCGAAAATAAATGACAACTTAGCTGTCATCCACTATGTACTACCCTATATAAAGGGTTGAGTAAACATGTTGTGGGAGAGTTCTTTTTGAATTGTTAAGCAAGTCTTTAGGAGAGAGAAATTTTTAGAGTGATTGTAATTCTATTACTCATTTCTATTTCATATTGTAAAGATTCAAGTATTCAATCAATAGAAATCATAATCATTCATCTTAAAATGACTTAATTGTGTATATTCTAGTGAGGGTGTAGTGTAGGATTTCTGCCCAACTACATAATGGCGCTAGAAACAGGGAGTGAGTAGAGATCAACCTTGTGAATCGAAAGAATCAGGAGTAACAAGAAAGAAATTTCATATAATTTTCAACAACTTACTGAAATTGAGAAATGGCTAGAAGAAGGAATGCATCAGAACAACCAACAACTGTTAGAAGAAGCAGGAGATTAGCTGGAGAAAGGAGAAATGAAGTAGGTGAACCATCAAGAATAAACGCAAGAAATAGAGAAGAAGGTCAAATTCAACCACCAATTCAACCAAAGACCGAATAGAGTAATAGATTATGATAGGGTGAGTGTGCATACATGGAGATCAGATTCTACGGAAGAAAGAGAAGAAGTGCAACAATTGATAAATAATGGACAAGAGGAGAGAAATCGAGAAGAGATGGGAGAAACAATTCATGGAAATGAAGAAATCGCAACATTAGAAGCTTTGAGACAAACAATACATGAAGAAAGCCGGTTAGAAGCGGAAGAGCGTGCAAATTTAACAAGGCAAAACCATGAGCTAAGAATGGAAAATATGAGGTTGCAGAATAGAAGGTCGAGAAGTAATACCAGGTCAAGATCAGGATCGGTTAGAGATGATACGAGGAGAACATTACCTGTAGAAAATGTTAATGAAGAAAATCTAGAAAGAGAGCCAAATCTCGGCGAAGGATGCTGCGAAAGAAGGAAAGTGGTGTGTATTCCACGTCCTAAGATTTTACAGAATGGCCAAAATGACGGAAATCAAGAAAAAAGGCAGCAGAATAATCCAATTGGCGAAGAAAATCAAGAAGAAGGAAGAAGAATACTACATGGGAGAGAAACACGGAGGAAACAAAAGGAGATTGAAGATGACATCGAAAGACATTATATTGAACAAGCGCGTATAGCTTGCGAAAGGGAAAGATTAAGAGTAGAAATGGAAGAACGGGAATTGGAGGAATCAATTCGACAGAACAATCATGACAATCGAGAAAGAAGGCGCGAGCAAAATCGCAACAATGGAAATATCAATGAAGAATATGAAAGAGTACAAAGGAGAACTGATAGACAACCAAGAAGAGAAAATGATAGATATAATGGTGTGCGAATTCGTGAACGAGATGAAGGAGAAAGTCGCAGAGAAAGAAGAGAAGAAAATGTTGAACAAGAAAATTAAAGCAAACATGAACACAGAAGGAGAGAGGCAGAGCTAAAAAGACCAATAAATTCGAATCCTGATGTAAATGAACAAATCTTAAGAGAGTTAGCAGAAATGAGAGGAATGTTGAACAATAGAAGGGGAGGAGGAAGAAGACAATTGGATGAGGCCATCGAAGAAGCTGCGAAAACCCCCTTTACACTAGAGGTGCAGTTAGGAGGAATACCCCAAAGTGCAATTTACCCGCATTAACCAGCATTTTTGATGGAACAACTTGCAATACAACACATCAAAGCGTATGTAAGATGTATGCTACGATGGGAAAATCATGACGCCATATTGTGCAAATATTTTGCATCTAGTTTAACAGGAGAAGCATTGAAATGTTTTGAGGGTTTACCAAGAAACACAATCACGTCATTCAACCATTTACAAGCTATATTCTTAGGGGCATATATAAGTAACAACTCCTCGCGACCCGGGAATTGAAGATGTATTTGGGAGTGAAACAAAGAGTTGGCGAAAGTTTGAGACACTTAACTGTGAGGTGGAAGACAATCTGTAGCGAAATGGCTGGACGAGTGGATGAAAGATATCTTATTCTATCATTCATAAACGCTATGTTCGCAACCAATTTGTTATATATTCAAATTTTTAGAGTCAAGAATACAATTACAATGACTGAGTTGCGAGAACTTCAGGAGGAATATATTGCTCTAGAGGAAAGGCAAAATGAGATGGAATCATACCCGATTGCGAATACAAATTCAAATCTGCGAATGCAAGCTTATTACCCAAATTGATAAACACAGTAGCGAGCACTTCGCAAGGGCAACAAGAAAGGACAATAGATGAGGGACATCCAAAGATAGTATATATGGGAAGCCGTGATCAGGAAGAATTTGAAAGAGAAAGGAGTTACTACAACCGTGGCGGCAATAACAAAATTGATAGGTGTAGAATACACCGTATTTACTATATAGTAGTTTATGCTTTCTTTGCTATTTTTTCGTGTAAATTATGTATTTTACGCTTGTTTTGAGTTTTGTAGCTACTTTGGAGTCGCACGGAGGAAAAGAAGAAGAAACCACCTAATTTGAGCCAAAAGGGCAAAAAGGTCATTTCACGGGCGAGCACTATCTGGAGCCCAGTCAATGTTAAGGGGCATCTCTGTTTTGGAGGGTTTTTAAAGACAGACTAGCTGTGGTTAAGGGGCTGCCATCTGGCTAGCCCTTATCAGAAGTAACCATTTATATAAGCACCCAATCTGTGGGTGTAGTTAATAGTGGTGCAAATAGCCGCCCACATCTAAAACCTAAATTGGGTTCAATTATCTTCATTACTGTAACACCTGAAATCAAGAAAAGAACAAATACTACTGCTATTATCAGAACAGATCGAGAAACTCGATCGAGAAAGAGGAAGAGAAGCGTTTTGTGAGATTGAGAGATGAATTAATGAGTGGGTGTGATTATGTGACAGATGCGGGTGTTGAATTGCTAACGATAAGTGTAAAAATAGATCGAAGAATCGGGGGTATGAGGTTCGGTGGATGTATACATTTGCTATGAAGAAAGGGGATCCGAAAATGATGAAAGAGAGATGGGGTTTGGACCTAGTCGATTAATGAAAGAGTTTTTGGTCTTTGAATTTGTGTTTAAATTGATTAAGGAAATGAAGAAGAACAACGGGTTTTGAGCAGAGTGAGATTGTTCTCGAGTTCGAGCAGATCGAGGATTGAAATCGGTGTTAGCTGAGATAAAGAATTAGTGAAGCTGCTATTGTGATTAGAGACAGGTCTTTGAAATTGACTCTGCCATCGATTGATGAAGACTGGGTGTTGGTATAATTCAGAGAGATAAGCTTAAAATGGGATCTGTGAGATTGAAATCAAAGCAACTTATAGCCGACGGGTGCAATGAAGTGTTAGTGTCTTGCTCAAAGGGATTTGATAACGACCGAGAATTGGTGATCTTTGGTGAAGTTGAGTTTCGGTGCAAGTAAGCTAGTGAGGCTAGAAAATGGGTATTGCACATTTGTGGAGTTTAGGTCGAGTTAAAGCGGTGAAAGAAGGTGGACTAGGAGGTCTTTGTTATAATGGGTCTGTGGAATTGATGGTGGCTCGATGAAGATTGTTACTAGTTCGTGTTGGTGGAATCGCAGTGCGGGCTCGTTGAAGATGCCATGATTTCACCGGTGTGTGCGTAGCGAGGGAGTGCTAGGGAATGTGCGAGGCTTGCCGGAGGAAATGGAGGCGATGTTCGTCTTGGCCTAGGAATGAAGTAATGGCGGTGGCGGCTGGGGTGTTGATGCTTTACTTGGTGGTGCTTGCTGTGGCGGTATGTAGCGAGGAATCAATTGAGTTTGCCGGAATGAGCAAGAGTGAAGTTATTAATGCTCTTGACAATGGAGTGGAGCAAGCATTGAATGGAAGCCATGGTTCTGGTGCAAATTGGTTATGGAGCTGCGGGTGATAGGCCTGGTGGATGCAATGTAACATAGAGATGAATCGAGATTCAGCCGGTATAATCGAGATTGAGCTTCTTTGTTAATGTGATAGAGAGGCATGCTAGGCGGCATTTGTGGTCTTGAGCTTGGGAGGTACAATGGTTGAAATGAACATGAGATGCAGTGCAAAGATGAGAAGTGTTGCTTACATTCTGGGGGTAGAAAAAGGGCACCGAGAATTAGATGAATGTGTTAGGCTCTTAACGGGTGAAGAAATGCCCGAATTTGGCTGTGCAAATCCGGCAAACAAATAGAACTCGGCTGGTTTTCCGCTCCGACGAGTTGGCTCGATGATTTGACCGATCCAAGCCGGTCCAACTCACTCCAATAAGACGAGTCGCCCGATCAAGACAACGACTCATAGCCGACTCACTCATCCGACTTGACCCGATTGACCGACGACAACCGTTAAGTTTGACCTTTGACCGTTAGTCCTAACGGAGGACCGGACGGAATATTCGTCGAATATTCTCTCGACGACAAAATTTTCGAGGCGGCCCGTGGCGAGCGTTTTCCGCCAAATTCCGGCCATAATCCCGATTTTCGTGAGCAAAAATCAGAATTTTCTATGGACCTCTCTCATGGGTGTGAAGACTTGGGCTAGGAATTGGATGGAGAATTGGACTCAAATTTGGAAAGAGAAGGTGGAAGAGTTGAGAAAAGCTTGGAATTGGAAATTAAATTGCAAAAGGAAAAGGATTCTAATCCTTGGAAGAATTGGAGAATATTGAAGCCTATAAATAGAGAAGTTTTCTACAACTTCTACACACATCTCTACACACACAATTCTTTTCTTTTCTTATTCTTTGTGTGAACTCTTTTAACATGAGTAGTTAATTTTATTGATTGAGGATGAATTCCTAGTTTTTAAACATATGATTTGAGTTTTTGTTTCAATTCTATCTTGAAGTTTTTCACACGATTATCGTTTGTTTTTACTAATAGGAGTGATCTTAAAGACATTCATGATTGATTGATAGATTGTTTAGGTGGCCAACTAAATCGATTTGTTAATTTGATCTAAAGCTAGTGAAAGTTAGGAGATAAGTAATCGTTTCTTGACTCTTTACATAAGTAGCAAACACGAGACCTTGCGGAGGGATTCCGTGGAGCAATTGTGTGTAGAAACAACGCTAGAAAGTGAACCAAGCGAACCGAGTTTAACTACTAGTACTAAACCTAAATTCATAAATCTTAATGCATTCGGGAATTACATCTTGTAAGCGGACCTCAAGGTGGTTCTTTTGAATAGAATCGATAACTAAGCGGACTTGTTACTCGGTGAAATTAGGGATTTTGGGGCTAGCTAAGCGGACCTGCTATCCTACGGTTGGTGATAATCTGTGACTAATAACAAGTGGAAAAGAACATAACTTGATTCATTGTTTCGTAACGAAGAAGGATTCCTTGATCTCGTCTCTCTTATTGCTTTCAACTTTACCTTTTAATTGTTTTGTTTATTTTCTTTTGCTTTTTACACCCCCCTTTCGTGACATCTTTTACAACTAGAATCTCGTGCTCCTCGTGGGATCGACCTTGACTACCCTATATTACTAGTTAATTAGGTAGTAAAGTATTAATTAATTTGATTGCACCTACGACACGCATCAAATTTTGGCGCCGTTGCCGGGGAAGCAGCGGATGATTTTAGTTGTTTTTATTTTTCTTTTTGCTTTATTCTTGCTTTGTTGGATTCTATTCCGTATCTAACTTAAGTTTTTGAATCGTATTTCAGGTGCCGGTTTTCAATGTATGGTGGACAAGAGCAAGCATATTACAACAATCAATACGGTTTTCAACCTCAACATTATGACAACTTCCAACCATCCTTAGGATACAATCAAAACCAATATTTTGGCTATGATAAATTTCCTATAGAACCTTATGGATATTCTCATACATATCAACAACCTTATGACGGGTATGTAAGTGGACAAACACACGGATGGAAGGATAGTTATGCATCTAACAATTTGTTTTCTAGTAATGTGTGATAAGAACAGAGAATTTGGAATATACTCCTCTTCATCGTGTTTTTCCTTCACTTTTTCCAAAAGAGGAGATGTCGTCTAGAAACTCTATCAACGGTGGTAAGCGTGTGAACGTCAGAAACTTGCACTTAGAATTTGAAATTATACAAATTGGAAGATGATGGAGACTCGGAAGAGCTTGTCGCGGAAATTAGTAGGACTATTCATATGGAACTTAAACGACGTCGGGATAAAGGTTATGAAACCGATGAAGATTCTTATTATGGTGAGTCCGAAAATGAAGATGATTGTGTTGAAAAGGACAAACCTTTGGAGACTTTTGATGACGATAGTGTAGCTTACTCGAGCCTTGATCTTAATAATGATCAATCACCTATTCAAAAGGAAGAGCTTGAGGAAGATGCATTTATTGCTTGGCAAAATTTTCTTAAGGAAAGATGGGAGTCCGCGGAAGTGTATGAATGTTCCGACAATGAGGAAGTTATTCCAACTCCGGATCATAATAACGATCCTTCACCTATTCAAAAGGAGGAGATTGGGTGTGACTTACCTATTGTTGTAAACGAAGTAACACCCGCACAAGAAGATCTTACAATCTATACCGATGAGAATCACTTTAGTGAATGGCCCGATTCGATGATGAGAATGTTGAAGAGATGATTATAGAGGATGAAACCACATTCATTGATTTTGTGGAAGACCCAATTGAACTTGCTAATGATTATGATGATACGAGACTATGGTTAAGGTAGAAAACGACGAAGAATGGTTGCAAGGTTTAATAGAGGACCACGATATACAAGAGGTAAGTAATTCACTTGAATTTTTTAAGGATGAAGAGGATTCTATAATACAAGAATTTTTGAAAGGTTTGTCTAACCCTTTGTCTATTGATTCTTCTCCTTTACCTCTTATTGGTTTGAATGTATGTGCTTCGAAAGTATTTTTGGATGATTTTGTTTCTAAATATCCACCATTGGAAACACTTGATGCTAACACTATGCAGGTTTGCCAAGAGGAATACATGGAAGTTCCCGAATTCTATGTTCTTTATACATTTCCGAGTGTGGACGAGAATAAGTGTGGGGGAAATTTCTATCGAGCGATAATTTCACTATTGTTTTCTTGTGCTAATATTTGTATGGAGTTATTGTTTGCAAAACAGGTATTATGGGTGGATCCTCAAATTTTCAGATTGTTAGTATATGGGGAATGAATCATACAAGAGCCAAGTCGGGCCGTCGACTTTAAAACAAGCGCTTAATGGGAGGCAACCCATCGGTTTTGTATTTCTTATCTTTTGTTTTTTGTTATTTCTTTTTCTTGTTTCTTATCATGTTAAAATTTCCCACCTTGACTTTACTAGGAGGATTCAATTACATTGAGGACAATGTAAGGTTTAAGTGTGGGGGAGTGGTTAAGCATGTTTTTAAAACAAAAATTACAAAAAAATGAAAAAATTTGAAAAAAAAATAAAATAAAGTTTTACTTAAAACTTTCAACTTTTAAAGATTTTAGAGTCACTAGCATACTTCTAGGTATGTTTACATAGAGATTTTGAGTAGACATAATTGAACTTGGAAATGTTAGAGAACTACATTCGGATTTCTTGTTTGTTTGAGTGTTAAATAATGGATTTAATCATGCCGGTGATGCGAATTTGGTGCAGGGAGAAATGCGTTATTAGAGTTGCTGATCAATCATTAGTGGAGACTACCCGTATTCATATCATGAGAGGCACCGACCAGAATTCTTCCATTTACTAAAGAGCTTCTTTTGAGTGTGTGTCACCGTACGTAAATTCCGGGTAGAATGGTGAGCTACCCAACTTCCCACCACTAAAAGCACTACTCTTTGATCTCTTGAGTGCTAATTTTGTCAATCATGAGGGTGACGTCCATAGATGAAAGCTTCCTTCTTGTAGTTCGATTTGCAGTTAGCACCATTCTCTCTCTCGACAACAACGGATCCATAGAAACACATTCATCATCAACAAGGAGCGACATCAAAATCTACAAGGAAAGTTGGAAAAGTTTAAGGTTTATAAGCAACGAACGAGAAAAAGAGCAAATTTCAAATTCAAGTAAAGCAACATACAAAGGGCAGATTTCACATATATGTTGAAGACTTACAATACAATGAGGTAATTTTATATTCAAGTATGAAGACTTATTCATGAAAGCGAAGAAAAGTAAAAAGGTGAGAATTTTTGAAATTTATGATTTCAAGACGATACAAGTTGTGAAGAATCAAGCGGTAAAATACTTCTCCCACGGCCATGGTTTATTTTGTATTTAAATTTCTCGTGTTCAAAAAAAAAGAAAAAAAAAAAGAAGATAAAAAAAAAAAAAAAAGGGAGAAAAACACAAGAGAAATATTTGTTTTGTTAATAAGCCGTGGGGAAGGAAAATATATAAGGAAGTTTCAAGCGACAAGGATTTTTAAGGTAAAAGTGTTATAAATTGTTAAGGATTTATGAAATTCAAGGGTTTATCATCAATAGTTGAAACCGAAGACGAAGATCAAGACGAGGAGCGGAAGACGTTTCTATTGGATGCCGTGAGAGTGGTGTTATCATAATTGGCGATCGGATGTGAAGGTAAGTAAGTAATCTCATCCTCGATATAAATGGTTGATTTCCTTTCGTAGAGATCGTCAGAAAAAATGGTTTTTCAAAATATTAAAAGATGTGGGTTTTTAAAATATTTCGGAAGTTATCCTTCCCACCATTCAACGTGTTGCAGGATTTCTCGCTTCATTCCTACTCGCACACATGTGAGAACCATAAAAAAAGCGATCTTTTGAGTGCAATTATCATAAAATCTTATTTGGTGAGGCGTGAAGTCGAGGCGAAATGCTTATTGATCGTTTCTCAAACACGCGTTCTCTCATTATGGTGTGGTTATTTCTCACTCAACAATTAAGAATGAGAATATGTTCTTTGGTATTTCTAACTTCTTATTACTAGCATGCAGAAATTCTATGTCCTCATAACTTTCTGGATGCTTGTGACGCTTGAACGCTTTGAAGTTGTGAGTTTTTAGTTTGATTTGCTCGAGGACTAGCAAAGTCTAAGTGTGGGGGAATTTGATAGGTGTAGAATACACCGTATTTACTATATAGTAGTTTATGCTTTCTTTGCTATTTTTTCGTGTAAATTATGTATTTTACGCTTGTTTTGAGTTTTGTAGCTACTTTGGAGTCGCACGGAGGAAAGAAGAAGAAACCACCTAATTTGAGCCAAAAGGGCAAAAAGGTCATTTCACGGGCGAGCACTATCTCGGAGCCCATGTCAATGTTAAGGGGCATCTCTGTTTTGGAGGGTTTTTAAAGACAGACTAGCTGTGGTTAAGGGGCTGCCATCTGGCTAGCCCTTATCAGAAGTAACCATTTATATAAGCACCCAATCTGTGGGTGTAGTTAATAGTGGGTGCAAATAGCCGCCCCACATCTAAAACCTAAATTGGGTTCGTTATCTTCATTACAGAACACCTGAAATCAAGAAAAGAAAAATGCATCGTCGCTATCAAGAAATGTATCGAGAAACTCGATCGAGAAAGAGGAAGAGAAGCGGCTAGGAGATTGAGAGATGAATTAACAGAGTGGGTGTGATTATGTGACAGATGCGGGTGTTGAATTGCTAACGATAAGTGTAAAAATAGATCGAAGAATCAGGGTATGAGGTTCGGTGGATGTATCTGTTGCTATGAAGAAAGGGGATCTGAAAATGATGAAAGAGAGATGGGGTTTGGACCTAGTCGATTAATGAAAGAGTTTTGGTCCTGAATTTGTGTTTAAATTGATTAAGGAAATGAAGAAGAACAACGGGTTTTGAGCAGAGTGAGATTGTTCTCGAGTTCGAGCAGATCGAGGATTGAAATCGGTGTTAGCTGAGATAAAGAATTAGTGAAGCTGCTATTGTGATTAGAGACAGTCTTTGAAATTGACTCTGCCATCGATTGATGAAGACCGGGTGTTGGTATAATTCGAGAGATAAGCTTAAAATGGGATCTCGTGAGATTGAAATCAAAGCAACTTATAGTGACAGGTGCAATGAAGTGTTAGTCTTGCTTTCAAAGGGATTTGATAACGACCGAGAATTGGTGATCTTTGGTGAAGTTGAGTTTCGGTGCAAGTAAGCTAGTGAGGCTAGAAAATGGGTATTGCAGTATTTGTGGAGTTTAGGTCAGTTCCGCGGTGAGAAAGAAGGTGGACTAGAGGTTTGTTATAATGGGTCTGTGGAATTGATGGTGGCTCGATGAAGATTGTTACTAGTTCTGTGTTGGTGGAATCGCGGGTGCAGGGCTGTTGAAGATGCCGCAGTTTCACCGGTGTGTGCGTAGCCAAGGGAGTGCTAGGGAATGTGCGGGCTTCTTTGGAGGAAATGGAGCCGATGTTCGTCTTTGGCCTAGGAATGAAGTAATGGCGGTGGCCGGGGTGTTGATGCTTTACCGGTGGTGCTTGTGCCGGTATGTAGCAGGAATCAATTGAGTTTGCTGGAATGAGCAAGAGTCAAGTTATTAATGCGCTGACAATGGAGCTTGAGCGACATTGAATGGAAGCCATGGTTCGGTGCAAATTGGTTATGGAGCTGCAGTGATAGGCCCAGTGGATGCAATGTAACATAGAGATGAATCTCGAGATTCAGTGGTATAACTGAGATTGAGCTGTCGTGTTAATGTGATAGAGAGGCATGCTAGGCAAAGATTTGTGGTGCCGAGCTTGAGAGGCTGCAATGAGCCGAAATGAACATGAGATGCGAGGTGCAAAGATGAGAAGTGTTGCTTCATTACGGGGTAGAAAAAGGGCACGAGAATTAGATGAATGTGTTAGGCTCTTAACAGTGAAGAAATGCCGATTTGGCCTGTGCAAATCCAAAGAAACAAATAGAACTTCGGCTGGTTTTCCTCGCTCTCCGACGAGTTGGCCTGATTCGACCGATCGTGCTTCGGTCCAACTCACTCAAAGTAAGGCAGAGTCACCCGATCAAGACACCGACTCATAGCCGACTCACTCATCGACTTGACCCGATTGACCGGCGGCGACCGTTAAGTTTGACCTTTGACCGTTAGTCCCAACGGAGGACCGGACGGGAATATTCCGTCGAATATTCTCTCGGCGACAAAATTTTCAGGCGGCCGTGGCGACGTTTCCAGCCAAATTAGGCCATAATCCCGAGTTTTCCGAGCAAAAATCCAGAATTTTCTATGGACCTCTCATGGGTGTGAAGACTTGGGCTAGGAATTGGATGGAGAATTGGACTCAAATTTGGAAAGAGAAGGTGGAAGAGTTGAGAAAAGCTTGGAATTGGAAATTAAATTGCAAAAGGAAAAGGATTCTAATCCTTGGAAGAATTGGAGAATATTGAAGCCTATAAATAGAGAAGTTTTCTACAACTTCTACACACATCTCTACACACACAATTCTTTTCTTTTCTTATTCTTTGTGTGAACTCTTTTTAACATGAGTAGTTAATTTTATTGATTGAGGATGAATTCCTAGTTTTTAAACATATGATTTGAGTTTTTGTTTCAATTCTATCTTGAAGTTTTTCACACGATTATCGTTTGTTTTTACTAATAGGAGTGATCTTAAAGACATTCATGATTGATTGATAGATTGTTTAGGTGGCCAACTAAATCGATTTGTTAATTTGATCTAAAGCTAGTGAAAGTTAGGAGATAAGTAATCGTTTCTTGACTCTTTACATAAGTAGCAAACACGAGACCTTGCGGAGGGATTAGTGGAGCAATTGTGTGTAGAAACAACGCTAGAAAGTGAACCAAGCGAACCGAGTTTAACTACTAGTACTAAACCTAAATTCATAAATCTTAATGCATTCGGGAATTACATCTTGTAAGCGGACCTCAAGGTGGTTCTTTTGAATAGAATCGATAACTAAGCGGACACATTACTCGGTGAAATTAGGGATTTTGGGGCTAGCTAAGCGGACCTGCTATCCTACGGTTGGTGATAATCGTGACTAATAACAAGTGGAAAAGAACATAACTTGATTCATTGTTTCGTAACGAAGAAGGATTCCTTGATCTCGTCTCTCTTATTGCTTTCAACTTTACCTTTTAATTGTTTTGTTTATTTTCTTTTGCTTTTTACACCCCCCTTTCGTGACATCTTTTACAACTAGAATCTCGTGCTCCTCGTGGGATCGACCTTGACTACCCTATATTACTAGTTAATTAGGTAGTAAAGTATTAATTAATTTGATTGCACCTACGACACGCATCAAATTTTGGCGCCGTTGCCGGGGAGCAACGGATGATTTTAGTTGTTTTTATTTTTCTTTTGCTTTATTCTTGCTTTGTTGGATTCTATTCCGTATCTAACTTAAGTTTTTGAATCGTATTTCAGGTGCCGGTTTTCAATGTATGGTGGACAAGAGCAAGCATATTACAACAATCAATACGGTTTTCAACCTCAACATTATGACAACTTTCAACCGTTACCACCACCGCCAGAAATGCACAGGACAAACTCAGCAAAGGGGAAAGAAACATTCGTAATAGAAGTTGGAACGAAAGCCAAAAATTTGTTTTGCAACTCCATTATACATTCATATCGAGCAATTGAAGATTTTCATGATAATGTTCTCAGTAGGGTTTTTGCGAGGGATTCTGATAATAGAGAAGTGATGAACATCGCGAAGGCGTCGCGCAGTTAAAAAAGAATGGCAAATGCAGATTATTTCTTTCTTTGCAGAAGATATTCTGAAGGCAGAGAGACGCATGATAGCCCATTGGTCGTAAAATTGGAAATTAATCCAAAACCTATAGATGGCGAAGATGATGAAGCAGAAAATTCTTGGGCGATCAATAGAATCTTAATTGATACGGGGAGCTCAGTAGAACATTCTCTTTTACCATACTTACAAGACTATGGGTGGGAAGGATGAAGAGTTGATACCTTCGACATATAAAATATACGGTTTCAATGGCACGGCGAATAAGCCTAAAGGAGAAGTTCATATGAGAATACCCTTGCAAGGATTATCAGGCGAAATTTTGTTGTGTAGTCGATGTGGAGTCCCCTTATAATGCATTGATCGGAAGGCCATGGTTGCACGAAATTCAGGCGTAGCGTCGACTTATCATCGGTGTATAAAGTTTCCTCATCCTAGCGGTGTTGGAGTTATAAAGGGAGACTGGATGGAAGGACAAAAATGCTATGAGATTGATGTGGAGAGTTGCGAGGAAAGAGTCTGCAAAAAGAAAAATTTGGAAGCAAAATATAAAAGATGAACAAAAGAAGAAAGGTTGATGGTGGATACCATAGATACAAGAGGTGAAGATACATCGCGAATCAAGTGCATGAAAACGATTTGAAAATCATGATGGAAAGGAATCATTAAGAGGTTTGAATGGTGCGAGGCAAAGAGAGCGCGGGAATAAAAAGTGTAAGAAATGAATAATCATTATTATCAAAATCAATGATAAAGGCATATCAAGAGTAAGAGGAAGAAACAATAATTGAAGAAGAAATACTGCGAGAATCTCGCCATCAAGAATGTATGAAAATTTAATTGAAGAATTGAAAACCAAAAATGAATAAACAATGCAAGATTGTGCGATAGCTTCGCAAACAAAATAACAAGAGAAAACCAAAAATGAATGATTGAATGAATTAACAAAAATGAAAGAGTGAGTGAATGGGACGAACCTTTATGGCGTACACCCTAGTTCGCGAATGATATTTCGCAAGAGGCAAATATAAGACCTAAAGTGCGTCATATAAGGGGGTATCTCTTGACATGGCTCGGGAAAAGGTTACACCGCCCCGGAACCGAGTCATAAAATTTGGGGCCCATGAAAGCCTATCCGGAGAGATACCTTGGATTTCCAACTATATATATAAGGTTATACCCCGGTTGGACGTCCGAGGGTCTCTTCCCAAGGAGTCGGTGTATGCTCAAGGCGCCGAGGTACACGGTTGAGCCAAGAGTGCACCGGGACATTTGAAGTGTCTCGGCCATTCTTGGCAAGTCTTGGCACATCTTTTCGGCCCGAAGAAAACTCCACTTAGGGTGCAGCCTCGTAACCATAAACCCTATAGGTATAAGGGATAAGAGGTCAAAGAAAACAACTGGTTGTTGTTAAGACCGGATGGGAGGAGCTAGTCTTGTATGGCCGATGTACGCCTCCTTGAAGGGGCAACCGGGAGATGATAAGGGCGGCACCCTCCATTAGGGAGTGATAAGTGTCACAAGACAAGCAATATCATGAGGCTTTATATTCACAAGAACATTTAGGCTGTCATATTGTCGCAAATGAAATATCTTGCGAGAGGAAAAATACTAAATAAATGATAAGACAAGATCAATGGGTCATTACATGAAAGTGTAAGGACGTCCTGCGATCTTGTCGCAAGACGTCAATGTCATGGGATTTTATGTTCGCAAGAATATTTAGACCTGTCATATTGATGCAAAATGAGGGGTGGCAAAATAAGACCTTTAACTAGGAAGGAAAAATAAGACCACACAAAAACAATGATAAGGCAAGATCAATGGGTCATTACATGAAAATGTAACGACGTCCTGCGATTTTGTCGCAATGATGAATTTCAACATAAATGATGATAAGATAACACAAGAAATTGAGTAAGCAAACAAGCTTGCGAATACGATTATATTTCTTCATTTATTTGTGGAGAATCAGCAACATCAGTTGCAAAATTAAGAAGTATCATTACTTAAAGATTGTCGACTTAATTTCTCTCATGTGAAAATAAATAACAGAGGCAAGTATGGGAATGACTAGAATAAAAACTTGTTATTTATTTTCATATGATAGATTTACATTAAGAAATTACAAAATGGAAGGTTAGAAGGATAAATGTACAAGTATCACAAGAAGAGAAAGGAAAATGGAACAATCTAGCAACTTATTCTTCTTCATCAGATTCTTTATCAGATTCTTCTTCTTCGCTTACATCACTATCTGAAACATCTGAGCAAGGCATATTTTCAGGAATTTCATCGAGAAGACAAGGATATGAAGAAAGAGGAATATTGTGATCATTGCAAATCTGTTCAATAGTTTGGTTGCGAAAACGAACAACATCATTATTGAAATTATGTGATGGTTTGTAGTTGCCTCTTCATCTTAGAATATTTGTCATTGCGGAGAGAGAAGTTTCTTGCGAGTTGTGCTTTCTCAGATTCAAGTTCCTTGATTCTAGTTTGAAACCTCTTCTCAGATTCTGCGAACAAATGACAATGAGTTAGCAGCTTAATAACAGTTTTGTAAAAAATAAGCGGAAAAATAATGAAGAATAGTAAAACAACCTTCTCTGTCAGAAATCATATCTTTAACTAAGGCATTATGCTCAGCATGAAGACTGACGTTAACACCTAAGTTATTTCTGGCATTATCTAGAACCTTCACAGCCGAAGCGAATTCATCATCATTATTTATGACAAGAAGTGAACGAATTTGATTTTCTCGCTCATTAAGTATGGCATTTTGGCGAAGAGATTCATCGTTCAATTTGGACTTCAAGAATAGTTTTTTGGAATTTTGCTAATGCTTGTGCACCTTGATTAGAATTGCGATCCTTATCATCTATGAGGCTGCTAATCTTTTTCCTTAGAATATTATTACTCTCCTGGGAGTCAAGATATAAAAATTTAAATCGGTTGGCTAAACCTAAACTAGACCTATGTTCAATTTCTAAAAGATGAAATTTGGTTCGAAGTTCATTTAATGAGAGAGAATTAATCTTGTTTGAAGAACTACTTAAAGATTCATTAAGGTGAGCGAGAAGAGCATCATCATCCATAGGTTCAGGGAATGAATAGAGAAGGATGGCTTCTTCCGAAAGATTATAAATGTCAGCGAAAATGATGAGTCAGGCAAAGAAAAATAAATGGCAAAGTGGAAATGAAGAAAAGAGGAGGGTGTTATACCATAAAGTTCTTTGATTAGCACTTTGAAGAGTAGATATTTTGTCTTTTTGGGAAAAAGACTCAAATTCCAAGCGTTGAATTTTTCATCCTTCTCATGCGAGATGACGCAACTTCAATTTCTAGTTCTTTGATCTTCTCTTTAAGTTGAAGATTTTTCTTTTCAAGATTGTTGCGTCTTTTCTCGAGGTTTATGAGTGCCAAATATTGCATATTTATACACCTTTTTATTGGCATTTAACTCATCTTTTGTGCTCAGAAATCAGATATTATCCCAGATTCTGTATTTTCTTTGTTTTCAAGAATAAATATTTGTACTAATTAATTTTGTGTTTTTAGGTAGTGAATAAAGCTAGGAGAATCGAGGAGCCAAAAAGAGAGAAAATTGGAGAAGAGCGTCTATGGAACAAAAATCCAAAGCCCGCGCGCATCAGTTGCAACCCAACAAGTAGCAACTCATTAACAATACATGGGCCCAAGCTATCAAGACCCGCAACCGGATCGAGCACGTCCACTCCAGCCGTTGAGATCTCGCCCACTGCATCCTACGGTCGCTCCATCACTCACATCATTTCTCGATGCCTCCGCTCAACACCAAATCACCCCAATCCCCCTCGGCCGTTTAGATCTCACTCGCCACATCCAACGCCGCTTCTGACTTCCTCATCGTCCGTCGCTGCGCCTGCTTTACAACGAAACCTCCTACACCTATACCCTATCGAGCAAAGCATTTTCTCCTCCATCTTCTCTTTCTTCTTCCCCCCATACCTCTGCAGATCTCCACCCTCTCCTCCTTCACCAGACCAGCAGCCATCACCACCACCTCCATACCCCGGGAGCCCACCAGCAAGGCCGCCTCGGCCACCTTCACCTCTCCTCAGTTCGAGCTATCTCTCTTTTAGCTTCTCCATAACCCTAGAAGCTAAATCGCAGATAACTAGAACTAGGGTTTGTACAACAATCAATCAATAGAGTTCTTTGAGACGAATTGTGAGAGGGAGACAAGATGATTGAGCGACGTGGGTGAGAGGGTTTTCTCTTACTTTTCTATTTTTTAAGTAAATTAGGGTTTTGCTCTGCATGTATAAATAGGATTGAGAATTGTGTGTTAAAACTTATGCCTGGGCTAGCCAGAGCACCAATTTAGGTTTAATTGCAGTTTGATTTGTATTTAACCATGTTTTAATTCAATTTGCTAGGGTTGAGATGAAACCCATAATCTTTGTTGCTAATTTTGGTTCATGTTTTGATAATTGTTATTGATTGTGCTATATGGTTTATGATACATATAATCAGAACACATCTGCATTTTACTTTCACAATGTATGCCATGTATGCATTGTAGTCAGGTCATTTCTATGTTGAATGTGTTGCAATTCATGCTTCATTGACCATTATTGATCCTTAGACTAGTTGTGCCTGAGAAGACGGCTAGTGCTTGAGAAAAATACCTTAATTGCGATTAGAATATCTATCTTAGGATAGGTTTAGTCATCTAAGTAATGAAATTAATCTGTGATTAGTTGTCTTTGTGACAAGACTGACTAATACTAGGGTTATTTAGTTGCCTTAGTTGATAGGAAACTATCCATTGAAACCCTGGATAACTAAGCTGGACTTACATCTTAGTTGTCCATTACAAGGGACAAGAACATTATTGAATGTGGATGACTTAGCTAAGATTAGGTGGTGGATTCGACACCCTAGTGTTTTAGAATCTAGTTGCACTTTAGTTTGAATCTCAACTACAAGTCACCGATCGACAAACACTCAAACCAACATTTATGTTACACTTACTTGAAAATCAGTAGAGCAAGCCTTTAGATCAACTTTCAGCACTACAAGTCTCGTGGTTCGACTCAGTATTTGCCTTGTCTTACGAGACTAGACACCGTGCACTTGCGGTTATAACATGTAGGCATAAAACAGACCATCTTCTCGGCCTACCAAGTTTTTGGCGCATTGCCGGGACTTTGGCGTGTCTTGTGCTGATTTTTGACTTGCACTTCTTGATTTTCATTGCACCAACACATATTTACTTTGAGTTCTTTGTTTTTAGCCTTGCATTGTTCTAACTTAGTTGTAACCCTTTATCATTCTTTTCTCACCTACATTTTTACTTTGAATTGCATCTCTAATCTGTAGTTTCTAACTTTCTTTGTGCTCAAGCTTGTTTAGTCCATTGGTCCTTACAACATGTAGCTTAGTAGCTTAGTTAATCCATCTTTCTCTTTTTGCATTTTATAGCTTTCACTATTTATAGCCACTTGCATCTTAGTGTCACTTGTAACTTGTGATCCCAGTCAGTCCAAATCTCTCACTTGTAGTTTCACTTGTAGTTTCACTATTACTTTTCCCCTGTGTCAGTCCAAATCTCTCTCAGGCTTATACTAGTATCAATACGATCTCTTTGCCTTAACATGCACTTGTCTTGGAACTAAAACTTCTTTGTTGAGATAAGCGGTACCTCTGTGCCTTTGTCTTCTTGAAAGCAAACCCAAGGAAGACAAAAAGAGCGAGAACAATACAACCATTGTGGTTAAAACGGGTTGGTCACTCTCAATTCCTTTTACACTTTATATATGCATGAATGATCTCGTGAATACGTGAACCATACCAAGCATATTGTTTTGCCTGTCACAAGTGATTTTGAGATTAGCCTTGTATTGCCTCGTGAATGAGCTGCCGCACTTTGTTAGCCTCACCGATCTCAAAGCAGGTGAAATTGTGTTGAACATATTTGTTTATGCACCAGTGAGCCATCACTCCCTGAATGAATGCATGACTTGTCATTTGACCAACTTATGTTGAATGGTAGACCTTGTTCACCTGATAATCTTTAGTCTGTGCATCTGCCCTGAGTTTAACTCCGGCCCCCTGGAGCTGTGAGTTTGAGCCACTGTTGAGATACCCTAGTCTGCTGCATCAACCGGGTTTGGTTGATATCAACTACGATTGACTCCAACAATCCTGAGTGATGCGTGTCGTAACCACAACAAATTAATTTATACTTTACTACCTAATTAACAAGTAATATAGGGCAGTCAAGGTCGATCCCACGAGGAGCACGAGATTCTAGTTGTAAAAGTTGTCACGAAAGGGGGTGTAAAAAGCAAAAGAAAATAAACAAAACAATTAAAAGGTAAAGTTGAAAGCAATAAGAGAGACAAGATCAAGGAATCCTTCTTCGTTTGAAATAATGAATCAAGTTATGTTCTTTTCCACTTGTTATTAGTCACAGATTATCACCAACCGTAGGATAGCAGTCAGCTTAGCTAGCCCCAAAATCCCTAATTTCACTTGTAACGAGTCCGCTTAGTTATCGATTCTATTCAAAAGAACCACCTTGAGTCCGCTTACAAGATGTAATTCCCCAGAATGCTTTAAGATTTATGAATTTAGGTTTAGTACTAGTAGTTAAACCTCGGTTCGCTTGGTTCACTTTCTAGCGTTGTTTTACACACAATTGCTCCACGGAATCCCTCGCAAGGTCTCGTGTTTGCTACTTATGTAAAGAGTCAAGAAACGATTACTTATCTCCTAACTTTCACTAGCTTTAGATTAAACTAACAAATCAATTTAGCATGCATTCTAAACAATCTATCAATCAATCATGAATGTCTTTAAGATCATTCCTATTAGTAAAAACAAACGATAATCATGTGAAGAACTTCAAGATAGAATTAAAAACAAAAACTCAAATCATATTAAGAACTAGGAATTCATCCTCAATCAATAAAATTAACTACTCATGTTAAAAAGTTCACACAAAGAATAAGAAAAGAAAAGTGTTGTGTGTGTAGAGATGTGTCTAGAAGTTGTAGAAAACTTCTCTATTTATAGGCTTCATTATTCTCCAAATCTTTAAGATTAGAATCCTTTTCCTTTTGCAATTCAATTTCCAAATCCAAGCTTTTCTCAACTCTTCACCTTCTCTTTCCAAATTTGAGTCCAATTCTCCATCCAATTCCTAGCCCAAGTCTTCATACCCATGAGAGAAGTCCATAGAAAATTGGAATTTTGGCTCGCCGGAAAAGCGGGATTGTGGCGAATTTGGCCGGAATGTATCGCCACGGCCGCCTTTGAAAATTTCTGTCCGTCGAGAGAATATTCGATGGAATATTCCGTCCGGTCCTCCGTTAAGACTAACGGTCAAATGGGTCAACTGGTCGGTCAACTGTTAGTCACGAGGTCAAGGGGATAGAGTCGGTGGGTCAAACAGAGTCAAGTCAGAGTCAAAGATTCGAGTCAGCCTAACTGGCCGACTCGGCTAAATTGCCATGGCATAAGCCATTGCTTTCGGCGGAAGCGTGTTGTTGCACGATGATTGTGCTTCACGCCTCGGCCATCATGGCTATTCCTTCTTCACTTGTGCGGCTTGATTCATCTCTCAGGCGGGATTCTCTCTTGACTACCAAAGTCCTTTCAAACTGCCTCGCATCACCATCACCTTAGCACATCCTCTTCCATCTCACATTCATCCAACTTCGGCTCTTCTCGAGTCATACCACCAATTTCGGTTCATGCCCTGTCATGCCAGCTCGATTGCAACAATGACTTCACTTAAATCACTCATACTTTCACTGGCCTTCAATCCCGCACTTCACACAACCATCTTTCACTAATTGCACATTCCCAGCTCATTCCTGCAATGTCTCCATTCACATCCTATGAGCTTAGCTTCATGCCAATCCCCGTTTAGCAACACCATAACAAACCCATACTACACTTCTTCAGCAGCACCAATTGAAGTACCAGCACCATCTCATGCCACAGTTTCAGCTTAGACCATTGCAATATCACCACAGCATCTCCCAGGCCAAATCTGACTTTGCCATTCCCTGTAATCCAGTTCACAAATAAACCACCAAAGCTAACCACAACACAACACCACCTCTTCCACCTGCCATGAACCACAATGTCTGAGTTGCATTTGCCACAGCCAACCCAACGGTACAACTAATTGTAGCAAGCTCAAACCTCCATCAACCTACACTCCATCTTGCCATTTGCTTTGCATATTAAAGAGCATTCCCATTTCGATCAGTGTAGCTTCAACTCCACCTCATTGCACATTCATCCTCTCGAATCATCACGAGGCAACATCTATCACATACCATTTTCTTCCCTGTCCGAATTCTACCTTATTGACTCCATCGATTTAGCACAGACCCATATAATAAAGCTGATCATTCACATCGATTCTTCTCACATCAAATCTTCAATCGAACCCATTTCTGTTCTCGGCTCACGAGACCCGAGATCTTCTTCCATTCCGATCTTCACAACGGTGATTAAACATATCGGCTTTCGGACCAATGGCGAGCTTCTTCAACATCTCGGTTCGACCACAGATTCATCTCCTGAGCTTCACACATCGGCAACCAAACCCATTTGCTCTCACAATCTGACGATTATCGTAAACCGTTTCCTTCTATCATCTCTTGTAGCGGCTCGTTCTTCCTCTTGCTTCACAAACCCCATTTCTCAACACCCAACATCGAGACCACCACCATCTCCTTCCTAGTATCGATTCGGTCGAGAAAAGTTCATTAATCTCTCAACCTCTCTATCCGTTTCTCGATCTGTTCTTCAATTTCGCATCTCGATCTCTTTCGAATCGAATCGATTGCGGCATCTCATTCAACAGAACCACCTTCATCGACAACTCGGCTCAACCATTACATATCCCAGCGCCACCTTCAATTCCATTATCAACGCCATCATCTCTCGATTTCTTCTATAGAGCTTGCCAATCACTGGCGTCGCTTGTGCAGTTTCGTTTGGTGTAGAAATGATTGAATGAGTAAATGAGTGTGAGAAGCTCGATTAGGGTTGTCTGACTGGGTTGGATATTGGTACTCCATCATATGAGATAAGGGTTACCCAGTGATAAGGACCACCCTCGATGATTGATAAGGGTACCTTTGAATGAGAGCCCCTTAACCCTCTTTGGGCTCAGGATAGTGTTCGCTTAGTAAAATGACCTTTTTGCCCTTTTTACTTAAATTGGGTGATTTCTTCTTCTTTTCCTCCTCCGTGCGACTCCAAAGTAGCTATAAAACTCAAAACAAGCGTAAAATACATAATTTACAAGAAAAATAGCAAAGAAAGCATAAACTACTAGATAGTAAATTAGGTGTATTCTACACCTATCACTGAGCATAACCAATCTGCCCTGAAATTTTTGTGCATGCTTCTGTGAAATTGAGGTCAACTGACCCTGTTGCTACCTTTCTTAGCTAATTGCCATGATAGCATAGCTCTGAAGTGGTGATGTGAGCACAAAACCCTGCTGACATTTGCATGCTTATGTATAATCTCTGAGAATTGAAATCTGTTAACTTAACACCCTGTGGCATTTGATCTGACGAGTTTTAAGCTCAAGCGTGACCCTTTTGAGCCAAGTTGAAAAATGCTAGCTCGATTATGTCCGATTCATTTGCCACAATTGTGAAGTTCATATACGCAATGTCTTGAGCTATAAACCTCATGGTGTTTTGAACCAATTATGCAATATCGTGGTGACTATAATCGTGATCGTGTATGAGCATGTGTTGTTGGAGTGAATGATTGAAGGTGCGGGGTTGCATTAGCATCTCACTTGTGCACCTTTCTAGCATTCTGTGTATAAGTTTTACTCAAGCTGTGTACTTGCTCAGCTGTGCTGTGCAAAACCAACCAGCTTATTACTTGTCCTGTGTTGTGCACAAGTTGTGTGCTCTGCCCATATAAACTGAGCTGTGATGTGTACAACTTTTGCTTGACCTTGCCGACCAAGGCATATACCTGTCTTTGTACAACCATTGCATTTGCACATAACCACTAGACCTTCCACCGAGCTGCACCACCCGGTCTTGCATAGTTAAAACCCACACAAGCTGGGTGTAAGCGACCAAGCTGTCTTTTGCAATCTTGGGCTGCACATAAACTGAAGCCCAATCACTGGGCTCTGCTTCTGCCAACTGCTGGGCTGAAGCAAATAAACATAAAGCCCAATCACTGGGCTGTGCCTTTTCACTACAAGCTGGGTTTGCATAAACCGGGCTCGTTCCCACGACAATCTCTGCACAACCTGAGCCCACAAACAACTAGGTTTTGCACATAACCTGAGGCCTGCTGTGCAACAACCCAAAGCCCGCCTAAACCAAACATAAACCAAAACCCACACAAACCAAACAAAGCCCTCATAAACCAAATCCCACATAAACCAATCAAATAAACCAAACTGAGCCCACTACAACTGGGCTTTTGCATAACCTTTGGGCTGTGCATTTGCATCACTTGGGCTTAGCTTCCCTGTTTTGAGACATCATTGGTTATACATGCTTGATATGTGCTAGGCTATGGGTGTTTCTTTTTGAGTTCAATTTGAGTTGCTAGATCATGTCAGGATTCTGGTCTGCAACTGAGGATGGAAACAAATCCATCAGAGAGCTTGCTTACGGGCATGCTTCATAATATGAACCCCCCACATACCATAGTGATTTTAGGGAATATTATGAGCCTTCTCGAGCCCCGACCTTGAATACTCATACCTAACCATCATGAGCACATGTATCGGTCACCACGGTGGGGAGTTGAACAATTTTATACTCCCCCGACTCCTTGTTTACAATCACTAATGGAAACGCTCATGGAACAAAATGCTAGGCTTGAACGAATGCAATACATGACCATCCATATAGCAACATGTCTGAATTTCCCTTCTCTAGTGAACCTCATGCTCAACCATGTAAGTGATCATTCATATGAAACATGCATACCCACTATTGAAGACTCTCCTTCCATTGAACAATGTCACATGTTCTTAAAGATGAACCCGATTCATTTAGAAAACGAAGAATGGAGGGAAGTTCATGATAGGATGATTGTTGTCCCTAATAAAGAAAATTTTGAAAATAGTGTTTCTATTCCTACTCATGCAACTAACACTTTGAATATGAACCTAATCTAGAGGTAGATGAGTACACTAGAAATGCTCAAATTTTGAATGGGAGATGAATTTTTGCTATGATGATGATGATGAATATGAAGAGCATGTGTATTTTGAAAATGTAGTGGAATCTTTAGTTCGAGAGACGTTAAGCATCTCTTACGTAGAACCCTATGAATGATACTTCTTAACATTCATCCATGCGATTTTGACTACGAGTTTGGGTTTGTGAAATTCTTGGTGAAAGTGAGCATGCTACACAACTTGTTTGTGACTTAGGAAAGGATGAATCTTCGTTGACACTAATGTTCTTTTGGATCATGATATTATTTTTGTGTCGATTCCTACCCATGTCACAATATGTTGCCTCCTCCGATGATTATGACATGGAGATTGATGAATTGTTCTATGCGGTGAACATGATTTACCTTCTTCGACCTTAGGAAAGTGTGTGATGGTACAAATGATCTTATACATGAAAACAACTTAGATGTACCTAATCTCTCTCTAAGGAGCAGATTGAATCCCTTCCACCAAACCTAGATGTAGTTTGTAACAAAATTGCAAAACCAACTTTTAAAGAAAATGCCTAATTTAGGCCTAGAGCTTTGTGCTTCCCAAGTCCTCTTGGACTATTTTGCATCAAAATATAACACTTTTAAGGAGCCACAGTTGGAATGTGTATATCTGCCTGTTCTTAGCAAAACTCATTTTGAGTTGGCCCTTTTGCATGATGTACCTTTAATTTTGCAAGATTTTGTGCTCTCAAACACACCTGTTCACAAGTTTAGGTTTGGGGGGGGAAACTCATTCTCATATGCAGTCTTACTTGCACTCTCATATTATATTTGTGTAAGGCTGTTGATGTTTGTACATAATTTCTTTTGGGTTGATCCTCAACTCTTTAGATTGTTGGTTTATGGTGAATTTTCATTGTATATAATACAGTAGGACTTGTTAAATTTTCTTTCTTGCATCGGTTGAGTCTTCTTGTGCATATATTGTGCTAATCCGATATGCTCTCCACTGAGAATGTTGGATTCTAGCCTCGACAAATGAAGCTCTAACCTTGCTTCCGCCGACATCCGATAATCTCTTCCCTTTTCTCTACTCAACATAGTTCTCATGGTATGTGACTTTTTGAATTCTTATTATCTGTTGACACATTGAGGACAATGTTTGATTTAGGTTTGGGGGGTGTGATTTGCATATAGAGTTTTAGTCTTTTTGTTTTACTTCATTCCAAAAAAAAAAAAAACAAAAAAATTCAAAAAACAAAAAAACAAAAAAATTCAAAAAATTCAAAAATTTGCATAAAAACCTCCAACTTTTAGAGATTTTAGAGTCACTAGCATGCTTCTAGCTATGTTTACATAGAGAGTCGGCAGAAATAACGAACTTGGAAGTACTTGGAGAAGAATCGGGTTTCTTAGTTGATTAGAGCGTTAAAGTTGGATTTAACCATATCGGAGGCGAATTAGTTTGTTTTTAGATATTCGGTAGTAGAATTGTGATCACCCATAGTGGAGACTACCCATTTTACATCAAGTGAGGCACCAACCTTCAATTTTTTGCAACTTTCTAGAAAAGCTGTTAGAGTGTGTGTCACATAATCGTCAATTCGGGTAGGAATGGTGAGCTACCCAACCGTACCACTTTCAACACAATTTTGATCTCTTGAGTGCTATTTTTGTCAATCATGAGGGTGACGTCTAAAGATGAAAACTCCTTCTAAATACCGATTTGCGTGTTAGCATCATTCTCTCCCTCTCAACAACATCAACACATTCATAGAAACACATCATCGTCGGCACAGCGGAGCATCATCGAATATTTGAAGAAAAGTTGATATAGTCCAAGGTTTATGTGCAACAAAGAAAAGGAAATAGGATGAGAATTAATGAAGTTTGTGAAATCAAGACAAGTGTGAAAAATTGAGTTTTATTGTTTTATTGTTATTCCAAGTTAAAAAAAAAAAATGTTTGTCAAGTTTTTGTGAAGTTCAGAAGTTCGTCATCAACATTTGAAGACCGAAGACCGAAGATTGAAGACGTTTCTATGAATCTTTGAGAGAGTGATATTAATTGCCGATCGGGTGAGAAGGTAAGTGAGTACTCCCATCCTTGCTAATGGTTGATTTCCTTTCTTAGAGATCGAGAAAAAGATTATTTTTGTCCACACTTCGTGGAATCTTAAATTATTTCGGAAGGTTATCCTTCTTACCTACAACGTGTGCGTGATTTTCTCTTTATTTCTGCAGACATGAGAGACTAAAAGCGATCTTTTTGAGTGCAATTATCATAAAACCTATTAGTGAGGCGAAGTCGAGGCTTATGATCTGTCAGAACCGAATTCTTTCATATGGTATGGTTACTTCTCGCTCAAGACTTAAGGATGAGAATGCGTTCTTTGGTAGTTCTAACTTCGTGTTACTAGCATGCAGAAACTCTATGTCCTCATAGCTCCTTGGATGCTTGAGACTCTTTTACACTCTGAAGTTGGAGAAGGTTTTGTGGGTACACCTCTGGTAAACCCTCACGAGACTACAACTCGTTTTGTGGGTACCACTTTGCATCATCATCCATAGGTTCGTGGAATGAATAGAGAAGGATGGCTTCTTCCGAAAGATTATAAATGTCGGCGAAAATGATGAGTCGAGGCAAAGAAAAATAAATGGCAAAGTGGAAATGAAGAAAAGAGGAGGGTGTTATACCATAAAGTTCTTTGATTAGCAATTTGAAGAGTAGATATTTTGTCTTTTTTGGGAAAAAGACTCAAATTCAACTTGTTGAATTTTTCATCCTTCTTGCGAGATGACGCAAACTTCAATTTCTAGTTCTTTGATCTTCTCTTTAAGTTGAAGATTTTTCTTTTCAAGATTGTTGCGTCTTTCTCGAGGTTGATGAGTGCCAAATATTGCATATTTATACACCTTTTATTGGCATTTAACTCATCTTTTGTGCTCGAGAAATCGAGATATTATCCCAGTTACGTATTTTTTTGTTTTCAAGAATAAATATTTGTACTAATTAATTTTGTGTTTTTAGGTAGTGAATAAAGCTAGGAGAATCGAGGAGCCAAAAGAGCGAGAAAATTGGAGAAGAGCGTCTATGGAACAAAAGCCAAAGCTTCCGCGCGCGCATCGGTTAAACCCAACAAGTAGCAATTCATTAACAATACATGGGCCCAAGCTATCCAAGACCGCAACCCGGATCCGAGCCGAGTCCACTCCAAGCCGTTGAGATCTCGCCCAGCTGCATCCTACGGTCGCTCCATCACTCACATCATTTCTCGATGCCTCGCTCAACACCAAATCACCCCAATCCCCCTCGGACGTTTAGATCTCACT
Source organism: Papaver armeniacum (assembly GCA_023531295.1). Classification (NCBI taxonomy): domain Eukaryota; kingdom Viridiplantae; phylum Streptophyta; class Magnoliopsida; order Ranunculales; family Papaveraceae; genus Papaver; species Papaver armeniacum. The sequence goes on from JAJJWW010007311.1 coordinate 82,227, forward strand.
CGCCACATCCAACGCTCGCTCTCTGACTTCCTCATCGTTCGTCGCTGCGCTCGCTTACAACGAAACCTCCTACACCTATACCCTATCGAGCAAAGCATTTTCTCCTCCATCTTCTCTTTTTCTTCCCCCATACTCTGCAGAGCTCCACCCTCTCCTCCTTCACCGGACCCAGCGGCCATCACCACCACCTCCATACCACAGCGGCCAAAGCGGCCCGCCTCGACCACCTTGACTCTCCTCTAGTTCGAGCTATCTCTCTTTTAGCTTCTCCATAACCCTAGAAGCTAAATCGAGATAACTAGAACTAGGGTTTGTACAACAATCAATCAATAGAGTTGAGGCAATTGCCAGAGGAGCGAGATGATTGAGCGACGTAGGTGAGAGGGTTTTCTCTTACTTTTCTATTTTTTAAGTAAATTAGGGTTTTGCTCTGCATATATAAATAGGATTGAGAATTGTGTGTTAAAACTTATGCCTGGGCTAGCCAGAGCACCAATTTAGGTCTAATTGCAGTTTGATTTGTATTTAACCATGTTTTAATTCAATTTGCTAGGGTTGAAATGAAACCCATGATCTGTTGCTAATTTTAGTTCATGTTTTGATAATTGTTCTTGATTGTGCTATGTGGTTTAGGATACATCTAATCGAACACATCCGCATTTTACTTTCACAATGTATGCCATGTATCATTGTAGTCGTCATTTCTATGTTGAATGTGTTGCAATTCATGCTTCATTGACCATTATTGATCCTTAGACTAGTTGTGCCCGAGAAGACAGCTAGTGCTTGAGAAAAATACGTTAATTGCGATTAGAATATCTATCTTAGGATAGGTTTAGTCATCTAAGTAATGAAATTAATCGTGATTAGTTGTACTTTGTGACAAGATTTACTAATACTAGGGGTTATTTAGTTGCCTTAGTTGATAGGAAACTATCCATTGAAACCCTGGATAAACGGCTGGACTTACATCTTGCCCGTTGTCCATTACAAGGGACAAGAACATTATTGAATGTGGTGACTTAGCTAAGATTAGGTGGTGGATTTCACACCCTAGTGTTTTAAATCTAGTTGCACTTTAGTTTAGAATCTCAACTACAAGTCGATCATTATCGACAAACACTCAAACCAACATTTATGTTACACACTTACTAGAAAATCAAAAGTAGAGCAAGCCTTTAGATCAACTTTCATCACCACAAGTCTCGTGGTTCGACTCGTATTTGCCTTGTCTTACAGACTAGACACCGTGCACTTGCGGTTATAACATGTAGGCATAAAACAGACCATCTTCTCAGCCTACCAGAGGTTTGAGGCAACAACAAAGGAAGCCCTCCCAAACTATAAAGAAAGGTAAAGAAATTGTTAAGATAAGGTTTATATAATTGAAATTACAGATAAATAAAGAGATATGAACATACCAAAGTGAGTGCATTTAAGAAGCTGGGAGGCATTGTTCGGGAAACCCACCGAAAAGAATCATTATCCATTAGCAGGGGAGCATCGCAAATATTAGCGAGAGCTTTGCAAGTAGCAGATAAATGATCATCTCCCAATCCTTACATAGAATCGGAGAAGACACTAGACAATTGCGCCATAGCGGACTCGATCGAATGATTCTCCTTACAGAAGAAGTATCAACCTCATTTTCATCTTCGTCGAACTCTTTGGTTTGGGAACTAGAACGAGAAGAGATGTATTTTCCGTTTTTAGAAGATGGAGCAGAAGATTTATCCTTGCGAAGAGTGATTTTATTCTTGCCCTTAACCGTCAGCCTTCGGGAATGTTAATTTCTTCAACCTTTCGCACACGAATGAAGATAAACAGAGGCAACAATATTGTTAAAAATAACAAAAGAAAGTATTTCTTACTTCATCCGTGATTGATCGGAGTATCGCTAGAGTACTCGCCTTTGGACGTCTTTATAAATCTTTTCAATTTGGCAATCCGAAAATTTTACAAGTCGAGTAAATATAAGAGGAAGGAAATATCATAAAGCAAACCCGAAATAGGAAGTATACCTCTTTTGCCTTCTCGGGCCACTTAAATTCCCAAGGATGATAGTTTGCGAGATTCGCGGGGAGTATATGAGAGCTGCAATATAAGGTCCGCTCAAAATAGAGGAACGAACCACCACTTCTCATCTTTGAGTACCGAGGAACATTATTTTTGCCCGAGTGCAGTCAATATCTTGCATAAGCAGACTTATCACTTGGAAATATTATCTTTTCTCTTCAATCGGGCTCCCAAATAGATTTATCATTTCTCATATTTATTACTTCATAATTTTCAAAAAGTTTTCTACGAGTATACTTCTCACGACTATTTCTAAACTTGCGAATCTAGGATCTTTGACATCATTAGGATATAAAGATCCCTTACCAAATACCTCACGGTTGGCGAACTCAAGCATTAGACGGATGCAATCACCGCTTAGTTGATAAATAGCTCGCGACAATTTCTTGTGAGCAAGAATTTCATAGAATAAAGGCATCTCGGGATTGTAGAGAGGAATGGGAAGGCTGCGAGGATTTTACCTAGCGAGATTATGATTTTTCGATCATCACATTGATGATCAGAAAACAACTTTGCAGAAAGTATAGATGAAGATTCTTGATCAGGAATGGTTGAGAGGATGAAGCCCTTCTCTTGTAAATTCTTTTGAGCTTCATTAAAAAAGGGGTTTATATATACGACCAAGTGAAGCCATTTTTAGAGAATGGGAATGATTAGAGAATTGAATATCAAGAGAAAGAAAGAAGGGAAGATTTACAGTAGCAGAAACGCAGATTGCAGAGGAAGAAAGTTGAAGAAAAGTTGCAGAGGGAAAATAAAAGAGAAGAAGAGAAGGGTGAGAAAACTATATATAGAGATAAGAATCCTCGAGAAAATAAATGCATTTAATACGAGATGGGACGTGAATGGTCAAGAATAAACGGTTGAAAGAAACGTGTCAAGAAAGAGTGGAAGAAGAAATATTTGTAATAAATTCCGTGTAAAAGTACGGAAGTGAAACAGAGATAAAGGTGAACAATTGATGAACAATTGCGGCATTTCAAAATATTGGTTCTCATGACATTCTCTCCTTTGCAGAGAAGAGATGAGAAGAGGCAAGATGTAGGATCAGAATATCGTGACATCAATACTTCGCGAGATTAATAAATGACGACATTGCGAGGAAATTCGCAGGAAGTAAAATAAATGACGCAATGAATGACGATGACCAAAACATGAGAAAGATATGAAGATTCAGCGAAATTTAGGAATGTCGCGAGAATTGATATATGTACACTTGCAATATTTCAGAAAGACATTCGAGAAAATAAAGGAATGCTTTTAGCTGTCATCCACTATGTACTACCCTATATAAAGGGTTGAGTAAACCTATTGTGGGAGAGTTCTTTTTGAATTGTTAAGCAAGTCTTTAGGAGAGAGAGAAAGTTTTAGAGTGATTGTAATTCTATTACTTATTTCTATTTCATGTTTGTAAAGATTCAAGTATTCAATCAATAGAAATCATAATCATTCATCTTAAAATGACTTAATTGTGTATATTCTAGTGAGGGTGTAGTGTAGATTTCACCCAACTAAAACAATCACACAAAGTGTGAACCGATTTGTTGTATTGTCTCGACTCGGTCTATAGACAATCACTTTCGGTAGAGGACTTATAGGTGGATAAATAAAAGATTGTGGTGTATTTGGGTACCCTCGTCTTTTCAATTGGTATCGAAATGAGGCAAACACGAAAAGATCTAACAATCTATGTTTGGTGCGATCCAACCTATACGAAATGAACTTCGAGTTCACATGAATCGATTTCGATTAAAGTGCCGCCAAGATTTATCGAGAACAAACTATTTGTGGTGGAAATCTGATATGAGATCTTTTCTTCAATCACGATACTTTAATACGTGGCTATTAGTCGTCGATGGTTATAATTTTTCAAAGTAGAAAATTTGAAGCGAGTTTTAAACGCTTAGTGGATTATACAAGCGAAGAAAAGGCTTTTGCAAAGCGAGAATTCGGATGGTTTGAATGCTATTATACATGTTGAAAGCAGTGATCTACAAATCATGTATTAACATGCCAAACTTTGAGGAAGCTTGGGATAACCTTGGATCGTATTCGAAGGTAACACATCGAGAAAAGGAAAATTTAGACTTCAAACTCCCACTTCGATTGGGATAACCTTGAATGGATGACAACGACACTTTTAAAGAGTTTCATATTAAACTCTCTAAGATATAGTTAATGCCTCTTTCTCTCTTGGATACACTATTTCTGAAAAAGATATAGTGTGCAAAATTCTCAGATCGTTGTGTAGATGGTGGATTTTCAACAAAGGTCAAAATCGTAAAATCATGATACTGCATGTTTCTGGCACGGCTTCAGGCATGTGATGATTCATATTTTACGAGCCATGATGAATATGTTTCTTGAAAATCCTCCACTAGTTGAGCGTTCGATACCTCGTATTTCATCATGACCTCTATGTAGAATAACATAATTGGGGGGGTTCTCCGTATGATTGAGGACTTAACGCCTTCAGGACATCGGTGATACTTGATGTTCCCTGAATACATAGAGAGACCCACCTCTACATAGAAGAACGATTGGGCGGTTCTTCTGTAAGATTGAGAGCATTAATGACTTCATGACGTCACTCACTTTGTTCCCTGACTATGTAGAGACCGTGTATAGATTCGAGGTGGTTCTCCATAAGATTGAGAGCAATAACGCCTTCGAGATTTCGGCAACACTCGTTGTTTCCCGACTATGCACCTTCGTAACGGGTGTGACGCTTTAACTAGCTAATATCTCTTCGTAATAGATTAATTCTACCGTGACATTCACCGCTGAATTCTAGAAAATAATATATTTTATCTCATTACTTCCGATTTCATGATCGAATCCACGGGCGATCTCATGAAATGGTAATGGATAATCTCATTACTCAGATTTCATGATCGAATCACGATTGATCTCATGGAATGGTAATAACTATTTTCATTACTTCTGGTTCTATGGTCGAATCCACGATCCCATGGAATGGCAATACTCGTTTATTATTCGAATTCATGGTCGAATCCAGCGTGATCCTATGGATTAATAATAAATAACTACTCACTTTTATTACTGAGTTTATGAATCATTCTCCACTGAATTTCATAAATTAGTAATAAATACTCAACAATCGGGCATACGGACTATTCTTTGATAAGCCCCATAAAATGGTGATGTAATCAACAATGATGCACAACAGCACCCAAATGCACGAGCGAGCATTCAAAATATGGACAAATGAGGAATCCTACACGGAATTGGAGAGAAAAAAATATTATTAAAATAATAAATCGGCGGGTGTGGTACGGGCCCACCCGGTCGGCCGGTCAATACCGCCATTGCTTAGGTCCCCCATGCCCTTTTTCCTTTATTTTCCATTATTTTCATGAATTCATAAAAACTCCTTCGGTTCCTCAATATTTTCACGGTTTCATGAAAAATAATATAAAATAGGGGAAAGGTGTTGCGGAAATTTGGTCAACCTAGTCACGCCATGCCGTGGCAGGTGCCACATCTTACAATTCCTAGTCTTTCATAATTATTATTTCCCTTATCTCATGAAACTCCTCCGTTTGAGCAAAAAATATCATGATTTCTTCATATTTTCTCAAATATTGCTCAAACCATGAAAAAGCCAAAAACCCAAATGGTCATGACCGACTATAGGCTACTCACGCCAAATATTAAAATATCACTATTTTAATATTTTCCAAAGGTGATCAAATGAGCAAAAAGTTCTACTTGCTCATTCAAGCAAAATCGAGGATTTGTCAAAAAATAGAACTCTTGAAAATTCAAGATATTGCTCAAACGCACATCGAAAATACCGAAGCTCTCGGGTGAGACACGGACATTATGGTGACATGGAAATTCTCCCTTGACCGACCAAGGGCGGCTTTAAGGCTTTCAATGAGCGGTCCCACACGTTTTCACAATTTTGACCTAATTTACGCAATTACTCATGTGGGTCAGGACTCTTTCCAACCAACTTGGAATTTGCTCAAACG